>CAUYUJ010002083.1:85000-93655 GCA_963575745.1 Prorocentrum cordatum | reverse complement strand
CTGCTCGTCCGATGCTGCGTCTGGCGCTTCGGCAGGCGAGTGCGGGTGCGGAGCAGCATGGGCAGCACGGTGAGACTTGCGAGCCTTA
This sequence comes from Prorocentrum cordatum, assembly GCA_963575745.1. Taxonomy (NCBI): domain Eukaryota; class Dinophyceae; order Prorocentrales; family Prorocentraceae; genus Prorocentrum; species Prorocentrum cordatum. Next base: position 93,567 of record CAUYUJ010002083.1, on the reverse strand, counting down.
TGGTGCCTTGGAGGAGGAGAGGCTGGAGGCGAGGCCGTGCCGCGGAATGCCTGCGGGCTGCTTTGAGCCTCGGCTGGTCCGCGGCGCTGTGGCGCCGGCTGCTTGAGTGCACTCTTGCGCGGCTCCGTACTTCGGCGCGAATTGTATACCACCCTAGGGGCTTTGGCCGTGAATTCGTCTGTAAAGGAGACCTGCTTGCGCTTGCGAGTGGCAGAGGCGCGGGGCACTGCTGGCTGTTCAGCTGGCTCCGGAGAATCCTGCGTGGGAAAAGGGGAAGAGACAGAGGAATATGAGGCATCGTCTACCTGCGCAAGCCTCCTAGGAAGCGCAGGCGAACTGGAGGCCCTGCGCGGCTGACGCCTGTGGGGGGCTGGAACTTTGCGGGATTCGCGCGGAGGTGGAGGTGAGGGACGCGCAGCATGGGGTGGAGAAAAAGGAGAGGCGGCCTGGCCGATCCAGCCTTCCGGAATGGCGGCTTCGGCCTTCACTGTGGGATGATCAGGGGGAGGCAAGGGGGGCATGGCGCGCGGAGGTGGCGGAGGATGAAAGGTGGCTCCATAGATGTGCCTGCCGCGCCCCACGGGGGGGCCGTTGAAATCGCCAGGTGGGCGTGGGGGACTTGAGGCTGAGGGAGTGCTAGACAGGGATCGCTGCACCGCCTTGGCTACCTGGGCGAACTGGGCAGGTGAGAGCAGGGGGGGAGGAGCTGAGGCTGAGCGAAATTGGCCCGGTGGCGGATGCCTGGGTCTGGCCTCACGAGGCACCAGCACCCACGGCCTTCTGGACATGTGCCGCCTGCCTATATGTCGAAGATGTCGGCGTTGAAGTCCTGCGGGGCGGGGGAAGCAGGATGCCACATGTGAGAGAAGGTAAGGCCAGTGAGCGGGACGGGGCGCGCCGCTTGGCGGGCACGCTCGGCCCTGATTTGTCTGGCCCGGTCCCGATTGCACTGGACGCGCCTTTTCTGATCCAGAGTTGGGGAGGGAGGGGGCGGCGGCGGAGGGAGAGTGGAGGGAAAAATGGGGGCTGTGCCCAAAAAATGCGTGGCCTCTTGTTCCGCCTCCGAGTCCTGATCGGCAGGGCCAGGCGTCTCGGGAGCCTCCGATGGGAGGTCGCTATGGCGGCGCCACGGCTCGGAGGGCTTGGTCGGAGCCAAAAGCCTGCGGAAGCGATCCAGCTCCCCATCCACTTTAGCTCGGGTGCGAGGGGCAGAGGGGCCAGCGAAGTCGGGACCTAGCCAAAAATCGCTAGTCATAGATGCAGAGAAACGGAGGAGTGGGGCCAGAATGGCAGGGTCCGTCTTGGGGGGAAGGTCCTGTGGGTCTTCAACAAATGGCAAAATGACGTCCTGGTAGATGGCCTGGGCGAGGCATTCGCAAAGGGCAGAAGGATAGGTCTTTTTGTCTGCCGTGAAAAAGCGGTCATTCTCGTCCTTGCCTAATAGTGTGCGACGCGCCCCCCGTGGGTGCGTGCACTTGGCCCCTTGGGGGCGGTTGAGTAGGAGCACGGGGAGAGAAGGGAGGCGGAGCGATAGCAAGCGCGTGGGGGCCTTGCCGAATTCGCTAGGAGGACGGCAAGACGGCTGAAACATGCACTGGTCGAAGTCAGTGGTGCGGACAGCCGGGGCAGCAGCCAAGGCCATTAGGGGCCTCCATATCCAGCTGGGCTGTGCTCTGGGTTCCCAGTGCGCGGGGCATGGATGTTCCATCCAGGCCGAGGTACCCATGTCTAGGTGCGCGGCAAATATGAGGACCAACGAGGCGAGAAGCAGGCTGGCTATCTGCAATTGGCGGGATTGCTTGGGCGCGGCGTTGGGGATGCCCCAGTAATGGTCGATAGTGCGTAACGGCGGGGGCCCGTTGGGCTTCCAGCGGGCCGCGCAAAAAGTTTCGCAAGGCGGTCCTCCGCCTGAAACAACCACTCTGCCAGCATAAATATGGTGCTGCCATAGCTTGATGGTCTCCGACTTGGTGAGATCGCCTGTGTCAGGGTCGATGGCAATGTCGACCGACAGTATGTAAACCTCAAGCGAGGGAGTGGGCGCGAATGGTTCCAGATGGTGCTGGATATCCCCTTCGCGCCTGCGGCCAGAAAAGAGGTTGAGGATAAAGATCTCCTTGCGCCTGATGCGCGCTGGAATGTCATTGGTCGCTAGACCGGTGTAGTCTTGCGGTTGAAATGGCCATTCAGGCAGCGCAGGGAGAGGAGGAGGCTGCGGCGGAGGCACGTCGGCAGGAAAAAGCAGTGTAACGGCTGCTGGGTCTAGGGCGTAGTCGGTAACTGCCATTATGGCGCGGGCGTCCGCTTGCGATAGGTGCTTGGCAAAGTCTCGAAAGTGCTGGGTGGTAGCGCGCTTGGCACGATGTGCCGGTAATGCCACCCGCCAGCGTCCTACTCCTGATTTCACTTGGAGCTTGGCATTTTCGCAACGCTGCATGGCCAGCGAGGCGATTTGCTCCTGAGGCAGGCGTTGGGAGTGACAAAGAAGGTAGAGAGCACAGATGAAGGAGTCAAAACAGAGATGTTGCATGAGACTGGCACGGGAGCCAAAAGGGAGGCTGCAGGCAGGGCAAACCGCGGTGTCGGGTACCAGGCCTTTGACCCGGTGGGATAAGGTCCAGTGCATCTGGGCCACATGCTGCTTTAGCCCCCGAAATTTGAGAAATGTGCGCGGGCGCCATGGGCAGGTGAGCACAGATGGATAGTGTGCTGCCAGGCGTTGCTGCTCGATCGGATGCTGTGCATGGTCCGTCGGCAGGGGGATCCCGCAGGGCACGGAGACGGCAAAGAAGTGCTTAGCGGCGGCCTCGGCGAGTGCTGCGCGTGCGAAATGCTGGGCCCCCGCTGTAAGGGCATTGCGAATTCGACGCTTCCATCCGGTGTGGGATTGGAGGGCAAGGGCCTCCCATTGATCCAGGTGAGAAACTGGCGAGGGCATTTGAGCGAGATTGGCGGAAAAATCGCCCAGCCATTGTAAGTCCTTCTGTACCAAAGCGAGCCATGAGTCTGGGACGTCCGCGGCTAGCGTGGCAAGGAGGGAGATGAGGTGCGGAGGTCCCGCGCGGAGGGGGCGGCCAAAGAGGCGCAGCCGCATTGCACTGAATATCTGCGGTAGGGGGGGTCTGCAGACTTTGGCCAAAACAAAGGAGTCGCGCTCTGCTGTGCTGTCGCACCTTGGGAGGTGGAGCAAGCGCCTGTACATGCGCATGAACTCTCCCTGGAGGGTGACGATTTGCGGTCCAGTGAGCAACGGCCAGACTGCGGCATTGAAAAGACGGGAGGAGAGGATAAGGGAGTCCAGTAAGTGCAGGTGCTCGTGTAGCCACGTACTGGAGGAGTGGCGCAAAAATTGACGAGCAAGATTGCGCCAGCTGGGGGCCGCCTCCGATCGCCTGTGGGCGAGCTCGGGGCCTATACTGCCCTTTTCGTCCAAATGCGTGCCTAGGTATGTGTAGATCCTGGCGAAGTGAAGGGAGAATGGCGTATGCCCGAGGGCAGGTGAGACTAACATTTGCCCATTGAGCCCTTGGGGGTCCCAGAGCTTGCGGCGAAGGGAAATGGAAGCTTCCCCTCTAAACTGAAGAAGACACATAGTTTTGTTAACTTGAAAGTTGAGCTTGATACCTGAGAGTGCGCAGGCCTCGACTATGATGGCCATTAGCACGGGCATGGCGTCGAACAGCTCTTTAGTGGGCCCGAGGAAGGCATAGGCACCATCGTCGAAAAAACACGAGTCCAGGTAGTGGTGCACATCCGCATCGGAGGAGTCCAAGCTGTCCTTGTGGTGAGCGTAAGAAGATCGTGGAGCAGCTTTGTCCACCTGGACCTTGAGGATAAGATGGGCAAGCGGTGAGTCTGTGAGCTGTTTAACAGCTTCGTTATTAGCTCGGGCCATGAGGAAGTTAAAAAGAACGTCCCCGAGCTGCTGCCCTGGAATGGTGCCACGGAGCGTGAGAGCTATCCCTGAGGCGCCAGGGTAGAAAGCCCAGGTGTGCTCGTATGCAACCGAGATTTGGGCATGGAGGTGCGAGGGGAGGCCAGCCTCCTGCAGTATGGGAGGGGCAGAGAGCAAATGTCGCATTAGCTCCTCGCCTGTCTCTTGGGGAAGGTCTAGGGAAGAAACAAGGTAATATAAGTCAGCTTGTTGTGAGTCGCAATGAAGTATGAGCTGTCGGAGAGCCCTGTAAAAAGGCTGAAACTGCATCTATAAATATGTACGCGGAGGAAGTACGCTGGCTGGTCGCATAGGCCTGGTGCGCTAGGACCGTGAGCGTGGCAAAGTCGGTGCCTCGCCCAGCAATGCCGCCAAACTGGGCGGCGCCTGCCACGGGAGGGAGATATTCTACCAGTTCTTTTCGCAAGAGGGCTCGATGCCGCTAGGAAAAGTGAGGGGACGCCATTACTGAGCGGGAGTTGGCCATGATGGCTGGGTTGCCTTTTCCTTTAAAAATGTCGAAATTATACCCTCCCCGCCAAGCCAGCGGTTCCTCAAGGCGCAACTGCGCCTTAAGGTGGACCGGGTAATACTGCTTTGCTAGTAGGCGGCGAAACGACTTGACAAAGGCTCCTTTGAAGCCGTCTACGCTGGCTGCAGAGTCAGGGGTCCTGGCATAGGCGCGTTCAATTTGCGCTAGGGTAAAGAGTGAGTTGGGGGGGGGGGAACATCCACAGTGAGGTCGGCGGGCAGATGCGATGCACTAGCATCGTAGGCCTTGGCTTGTTTGAGCGGGATGGCTGCACCGTGCTTTTGTCGGGTAAAGTGGGAGAGCCACGTGTCGGCAGCCTGAGTGGCGTCGACAACGAAGGTGCCCGCTGCTGTGGAAAGGATAGGTAGGGGAGAGGTGCGTAGCTTCTTTTTGGAGCCAACGCCGAGCGTGCGGAGGCGCGCAAAGGCAGCGCGTTGTTGTGAGGTCTGCCATGCTTCGTGCATTTCGGCGGCAATACCTTGCAGGTGAAAAGAGGCGTCCAAGTCAACGGAGCATCGGACTGCCTGTGTGAATTGAGCTAGGATGATAGCCCTGAGGGCGCTTGCGCGCGCTCGTAGTTGAAGGGCGGCTGCATATGCTGTACCTATGGTAGGGGCGGAGCAGCCTTGAGGAAAGCGGGTTTGAGCAACGCGTATAGGAGAGACCGCCAAAAACTGGTGCAAGCAGGCCATGCGCATCCGGGGCTTCCATTTAATGGAGGCGTTAGGGCCCGCCATGCTGGCTCGCATGCTGCGCAGGGCAGCGCCGAGCTCCGCGAGCGTGGCGAATGCATTATTGACTGCGGGCATCAGCGAGCGCTCGTCGTGGTGGAGCAAGGCGGCTCGGGGACGGGTAAAGGCTTGCCTGGAACGCAAATATCGCTTCCAAGCCGCGATAGCTACCCGCAATAAAAGATTGCACGCCTCTCGTTGTAGGGTGTTGGCCTGACTGATGGTCAAGGCTCTGGCATCCATAAGCACGAGGGTGGCCATAGAGATGCGGGAGTTGGTAGGTGCGCGGCCTGTTGCCGTGCGGGGTTGGGGGAATGCCTGTAGCATGGCGTCGCGCGCCTCCCGGTCAAGGATGAGCGCGTGGTCAGAGGCATGTAAGTCGAAGGTTAAGAGTTCGGGAGGGGGCTTAAATGTGTCTTCAAAAAGCTGCCTGGCCGTCGGGTCGAGGTACGCTGTAGGGTCGTGCGGGATACGCATGACCTGGCATCCCTGATCCTCGGTTGGGCGCAGCTGAAGCTTGAAACGGCAAGATAGGCATGGAGCAGCATGGTCTAGTACAGCGAGTGCCAAGGTAAGGGAGTACTTGACCTCGCACTCAGTGGCTGAGGCGCCTATTGGGATAGCTATGTAATCCCTGCGCTTCCAGTGTTGTTTGAAGGCGGGGTCGCGAGCTGGCGCAATCCATGTGCCCGAGCCCATAGGGTGGGGCACAAAGGTGGCTGGCAGCCAGAGGTTTGAGGCGAGTAGGAAGCGATGGAAAAAGGAGCCGGCAGTGTTGACCTGCTCCGCATGCTGGGGGCCGATGGCCGCTGATGTTTGTGTGCCTACTGCAGCATTGGAGTCCATGAGGACCAGAGTGGGAGTGGGCTGCGGCAAAATATGGTCATGAACATGTCGAAGGTGCTGCCACCATGCGGCCTGCTCATGGAGAGGGCGACCGGAATGGTGAGCATGCGCCACTAGGATGCTGAAACGTAGGCCGTTCTGACTTATGACGGCCGCGATGATTCGTGGGTCTTGGTGTACAATGCGCACATTATGCGACTTTATAGGAAAGGTGGGGATGCCTTTGGCATTAGGGAATACGGGCGTGCTAAGGTTGACCCAGAGCGCGCAGCCGCAAGCATGAGTACCCAATTGCGACTCGGACAGAAAAACTATGTACGGGGGGACTTGGCGTTTGCCAGAGCCCTTGGCGTTGACTCGCGTTTCTTGCATACCTATAACATCGAGCCCATTGCGTTGAAAGGCGGCGGCCAACTGATGTAGGCGTCCTTTGACGGCCACACCCGTAAGTCTGGCTCTTTGGGAGATGCGCGATGCAGGCGTGAGAGAAAGAATGTTGGCTGAGGCTAGCCTGAGGCAACAGGATGCGGTGGCGTCTGCGATAGGGGCTGCCTCCTCGGAGAGACCTGGAAAAACATCTGCGAGCGAGGTGCGGGGGGGGAAAGGAGGATAGAGGCGGGGGCGGGGGAGGGGAGGGGAGGGAGGGGAGGGGGAGGGGAGGGGGAGGGGGAGGGGAGGGGGAGGGGGAGGGGGGAGGGGGGGAGGGGGAGGGGGGGGGAGGGGGAGGGGGGGAGGAGGAGGGGAGGGGAGGAGGAGGAGAGGAGGAGGAGGAGGAGGAGGAGGAGGAGGAGGAGGAGGAGGACGAGGAGGAGGACGAGGAGGAGGAGGAGGAGAAGCAGGATGGAACAAGAGCTTCAGTAGCATGAGCAGGGGGGATGATGAACAGGATCAGGGGACAGGAAGAACAAGACGAACATCAGCCAGTGCAGAAGCAGGAGTAGGGACAGAGGGAGAAGGCAACCCATCCCCTCGCCTACACGTTCGCAAGAGGAGCCTTCTCCGCACCCTCCTCTGCTTCCTCATCCTCTCCTCTCCATCATCAGCCTCAGACTGGCCTCCGATCGCGCCGAGACGTTCACGGTTGCTCTGCGACGGCCTGACGTGAACACCCAATATGGCCGAAGGTGTGGTCGGATGGCCGCGACGGGCCCCTCAGCGACCAGAGACTCGTCCAAACCCATGGGATCCCAGTGCTTGGCGACATGCGCGCACAAGTTCCGCACGGAGATAGCAACGTGATTGCAGCTTGTATGTTACTGCCAACGCACCTTTGACGTGCATTCGGGGGCCACATGCGAACCTTACCCCTACCCCCACGATTTCTGAGGGGCAGGGTGGGGTTCACTTCGTTCGGGGGCTGATGGGGGAGGGTGGGGTTCACTTCGTCCGGGGGCTCCCGAGCGGAGTGATCCTCCCCCTCCCCCTCAGAGATCGTGTGGGGTAGGGGTAGGGTTCGCATGTGGTCCCCTATGCATTGCGCTCTCCCTCTCCCCCTCTCTCTTTCTCACATATTTTCGGGTACAGGTCGGCGGCGCGCCCAGCGCAGAAGGCAGAGGGGGCGGTCGGTTTCTAAGCCTTCTGCGAAGCCGCAGGGGGCTTCTCAGCAGGCGGGAGGGCTTCAGAGAAGCCCCGCCGCCTTCTGAGAAGGCTTGCCCCCCCTCTCACTCCCCCCCTCGGAACGCCGCCGAAGAGGTGTCTGCTGGAGCACCTCCCAGGGGCGACGGGTAGCCTACAGCTTGGCATCGCTCGGACGTGTGCATTTTTCCTTCGGCGAGGACCATCGAGGAACATCCTTGATCATTTGGCGAAAAATCCATGCACGAAGCCGAACAAAAACAGGGAATGGACGTCCGAGCGATGGCGAGACGGGAGACCCACCAGGGCACCAAGACCACCCTCGGCGGGTCCAAGAGCGCCCTCCACCGGGGCCCACGCCGGCTCACATGAGATCCCAGACGGTCCGGGAGCGCGCCGAATTGTCCCCGGGAGCCTCCAAGACACTCTCTCGTGGGGGGGAAGGAGTAGGAACAGAAGGAGGAGAAAGAGAAGGATGGAGGACGGGCATGAGGATGAAGAATAATAATCTGATGATGATGATGCTGATGATGATGATGATGATGATGATGATGATGATGATGATCATGATGATGATGCCGATGATGATGATGTTGATGATGATGCTGATGATGAGGATAATGCTGACGATGCTGATGATTTTGATAATAACGATGATGACGATGATGATGATGATGACTATGATGATGATGCTGATGATGATGAGGATGATGATGTCGACGACGATGATCATGATGATGATGTTGAGGAGGAGGAGGAGGAGAAGGTAAGGATAAGGACATGTATAAGATTATCTATAGGGATAATTACAGCTATAATGAGAAGGCTGCTGTTGCTGATGATGGTGCGGATGATGATGATGATGGTGTTTGCCGTGGTGTTATTGTTGATGCTGATGTTGTTGTCATTGATGCTGTGATGACGATGATGGTGATGATGATAATGATGA
>CAUYUJ010002083.1:52500-82500 GCA_963575745.1 Prorocentrum cordatum | reverse complement strand
ACGAGGTCGAGGACGAGGAGGAGGAGGAGGAGGAAGAGGAGGAGGTTGAAGAGGAGGAGGAGAATTCCCATGTGGCTTAGGAGGCCTCCCGAGCCCTCTTGGGACGGCCCGCCCCCTCTGCCTGCCCCCCCCCGGGGCGCGCCGCCGAGCCGCCTCTGCCCCCCCCGCGGCCTCTGAGGCGAATACAGAGGGGGCGGGAGCAGCCCAGTGGTGTGCATCGCACGCATCCGCCCCGGGGGCCGCGCCTCAGGCACGGGCGATCGGAGCGCCTGGATGTGGCAGGTTCGTGTCGTCGACAGCGATCTCCTCCTCCTGCTCTTCCTCCCCCCTCCTCCTCCTCCTCCTCCTCCTCCTCCTCCTCCTCCTCCTCCTCCTCCTCCTCCTCTTCCTCTTCCTCCTTGACCTCCTCCTCCTCCTCCTCCTCCTCCTCTTTCTCCTCCTCCTTCTCCTCTTCTTCTTCCTCCTCCTCCTCCTCCTCCTCCTCCTCCACGCCGCCAGTGGCCCAGGATCGGCCAACATGGTACGATCCGGCGGCCGAAGAGTCGCCGATCGTTCCATGCCGAAGGACCCACGCGGTGTCAAAAGCCAATGCCGGGGTCGCAACGACACGGATCTGCCGCACACGCAGGGCTCCCCCCCTGGGTTACAGCCAAACCGCATTAGAAGCATGAGCAACGTTCTCCATGGGTGGATGAGGAGGAGGAGGAGGAGGAGGAGGAGGAGGAGGAGGAGGAGCAATCGGCTTGCACCCTTGCCTCTCGACCCATCCTGGTTCGGTAGCAAATCATGGGAGCCTGGTATGCCCTCTCAATTCCGTCTTTAGCGTCGATCTGCATCGATGAGCGCCTGGGAGTCGGCGGGGCAGCGCCGATTTTGCGCCGATTTTGCGTCGAGGAGCGTCGATTCGGCGTCGATCTAGCGCCGCTCAGCGCTGATCCACAAGAGCCGGCAAGATGGTACCCGAGGCTCCCATGAGTTGCCACCGAAGGTGCCCTCGCACCCTTGCCTCTCGGCCCTGCCTGGCCCTAGGCCGTAAGCCACGGGCTTCCAGCCTCGGCTTCCCTCTGGGCGTCCACCGGCCTCGCGCACTCGCCGCGCCTCCCCTGTGGCCCAGCGGCGCAGCAGCCGCCCCTGGCGCAGCCGCCCACGCCCCCCCGAGGTCTGACGGCCCGGCGCGAAAGAACCGTAGGAAGTCGCGGCCCGAGCCCTAGACTTGAGTCGGACATGTCCCTCTCCAGGAGGAAGATTCAAAAATAGTCCAAAATAGGCCGGGGCCGATTTTTCGACTATTTTTGATTATGTTTGAATGCTTTTTGGCTATTTTGCATTTTTCTTCCAAACTCCGCCTGTAGGAGGACATGCCCGACCTAACCCTATACCCCATCTCTCTGCACGCCACTCTTCGAGCTGGATCGATCTGTGAGGGTCCCGGGGCTCGAACAAAATTCAGACGCCAGGATCTCGGGGACCCCCTTGGCCGCCCCCGATGGTACTGCACGCCTGTGCACTTGTGCGTGCCCTGTGGCCTCTGATCATCTCCGGTGTCTCCTCTGTGGCCTGTGGTCTCTGAGCATCCGGGGGGAGGGGGAGGGAGAAATAATAATAGTCATAATTATAACAATCATAGTAGTAATAGTACTAGTAATAGTAATAATAATACTATGAATAATACTCATAATAATGATAACAGTAGTTATAAGAATACTAATAGTAATACTAGTCAAGTAAGCCTTGCACCGGCCGGTGCGTGAGCAAAGTGAAACGTCAAATAGGCGTGGCGCCAGACGGTGCACAAGCAGGAAGCACGCAAAATGGACAAGCGACCGGTCAGTCGCGCCATGCTTTCACCGCCGACTCCCACGCCGCTGCTGCACCGGCCTCCGGCCGGAAGAAATCAGCTAAGCGGCCGCGGGTGCCGGCTATTCTCAAACAGTTCTTCAGAACCATGTTGCCCCACATCGGTCGGGGGCGCCTTCGTTTGCGAGGCCCTGTCGGCAATCGCGGTTCAATGCCGCCAGGCTGTAGGACGGAGCATCGCACAGGATCGTTGCAGGGTCGCCTCGCGAGCTGCCCTAAGAAAATCATTTGTCGTTTAGCAATGGCCTCGCTCAGCGGCCTTTCGCTGGCCATGCTCAGTACGGCGTTGTTGGACACGCGACTTATATACGAAGGTTGCACTCTGCAAATCCGTCTTAAACACCTGATTTGAAATCCGTCCAGCCTCTTCCGCTCTGATTTGTTCAGGCAAGCGGCGAAAAGGCAGTAGCATAATTTTGAGACGATGCATGCGTTGAAAATCTGCACTTTCCGTTCCCGAGACAATGTTGCGTGAGACCAGATTGCATGCAACACATTGAAATCCTGCTTTGCCGCGCCTAATCTTCGATTCAACTCAGAGCCACTACGGCCGTCTGACGAGATGTGGGCCCCGAGATACAGCAAGGCCTCCTTTTCTTTCACCGTGTCTCCAACGCTGTTCACTACGTGTGCGTCTGAGCGGACTCTCATCATTTCCTTTTTGTTCCAGTTCAAGCTCAGGCCGTACTGCTTCCCGCACTCCTCCACGCTGGACATGAGCTCCTGCACGACGACAGGGTTCGCATCCATCAAGAGCGTGTCATCGGCGTACACCAGGTCTCGCACAAAGTGCGCGTCGGGAATGTCCGGCATTCGCCTGCGTAGCCGAGCGTGCGCATCCTCCAGCAGCGTCGTCATGACGATGGTGAACAGGAATGGAGACAGCGGGCACCCCTGGCAGATACCGAACCTTTACCGCCGCTCTCCGGATGATGAGCCGAAGTCAGATACGACGAATTGTCTGTCCTCGTAGATCGCCTTCACCATGTCTACGAGCTTGGCAGGGCACCCGAACCGCCGAAGCGATGTCTCCATTGCTGCGGGTGACACGGAATCGAAAGCCTTCGCCCAATCAAGCGCCAGTAGGTGAACGGCCCCCTCCTTCGTGGCCCACGCGTCCTCGAGCACCCTCCTGGCCACGAAGATCGCGTCCGAGGTACCGCGCTTGGACCGGAAGCCGAATTAGGTGGGCCAAATCTTGTCCTCTGCACCCGCGTCCTTCAGCCTGTGTAACATGATCATCGCGAAGACCTTGTACCCTATCGGCAGCAAGCTGATCGGCCGGTAATTGTCGCAAACTGCAGGGTCGCCCTTTTTGTGGATCATGCGAACACGCGATTTGTGCCATGCGTCTGGCACCGCTGCCTGCGACCAGACCACGTTACAGAAACTTGTGACCCATGCAAGGGCTGGCTGTCCATCCTCAGCAGACGCTTTCCAGAATTCGGGTGGCAAGCCGTCCAAGCCGCCCGATCGTTTGTTTTTCAGTCTGCGGGCGGCTCGCTGAACCTCCTCGTCAGTGACGATGCCCAGGTTGAACGGCAAACCAGCTTGATTCGCAGGGCCTTCCGGCAGCACTGTCGTAGGCCGCACGGCCCATTGCACTGTCTCTGAGTGCTGCGCAAGTGTATCTGCCCTGCGGTCGCTGTCCACCAGCTCGCCCTCGTTCGTGCGAAGTCTTCCCTGGGCATGCTGGCGGCCCTTGCGCAGTCTGCGGATCTGTGCCCAATCTCCATCTCTGGTTACATCCTCTAGCCAATTCGCCTTGTCTCTGGCCACGGAAGCTCGGATTCGTTTCGCTATGTCACGCTCTCGCGGGGCATCCGCGCCCCGCCTGGCCCGATACCGCAACCGCACGAGTTCCAACGTGCTGCTGCTGATCCATGGTTTGCGGGGGCGAATCGGCTCCTGCGGCAAGACAGTCGTCTCCGCATGTACGAAGCCGTCAACCATTCGGCACCATGCCAGGTTCACGTCAGAGTCGTTCGGGGAGGCCTCTTCGTGCTGTCCCAAGCCTCGCCCAGACATCTTGCAACAATCTGCCTGGTATTCTTGTCGGCCAGGGCGCCGTGGTCACGGCGACATGCCAGTTCTTCCACGCAGCGCTTGTCGACCTCCATGCGCACGGAGGCTTGCAGCAGGAAGTGATGCGATGATAGTGGCGCCTCTGGGCAACAAGTCACACTTCTGACGTTATGCAGCCAGCCCTGCCCACAACAGAAGAAATCGATCTGCGAGTGAGTCTGACCGCTGACCGGGGCGCCTGCTTTCGTGCCAACTTGTAGCAGGTTGCCAGGCCGTCGATCGAGGTCTCGAAAAAAGTGTTGGCCAGGCACATGTTGAGATGTGTGAGCGTCTCCACAAGCAAATGTCTATTGGCATCGTCCTTGCACCCCGTGCCCGGGCTCAGCAGGACGTGCTCACCCACCACAGCGTGTTCACCATCCATGCGGTAATGAAGTTTCGCATTGAAATCGCCTAATAGCAATTTGGGTCCGTGTGCCGATTTGGACTCGACGAATTCCGCCAGGTCATGAAAGAAAGTATGTCTTTGATCAAAATGCTTACCACTATGAGGCGCATATGCCGAGAATACAACAGCCTTGCCTCCAGGGACGCGTACTTTCAAAGACGCCATTCTTGAATCGGCCTGGCAGAATCCCACTACCGATCTCCGGAACCAAGGAGCCACTATGAACCCCACTCCGGCTCTCTCGCTATCTCCGTCGATCCCCCCCGACATGATGACCAAGAAGCCTGATTCTGTCACGAACGTTTTGGACTTCAATTGTCAAGTATACATATAACGGCGCACCGGGTCCGGGGGCCCGGGGCCGGGACCTCGACCGCAAATGTGGGCCCCGGGGGGCCCGGAGGCTCGTCGGACCGCCGGACGCCGTCCAAGATCGTTCGCAGGCGGCTCCGGAACGCGCTCCGATGGCTCCAGATGCCTTCCAAGACGCCTGTCATGACACCAAGACGGTCCCAGAAGCCTCCAAGACGCTCCCAGAGGCAGCCCAAGAGAGGCCCAAGAAGCAAAAATCGTGACATTCCGATGGGAAAATGTATATTTTTCGCATGTTCGCATCTTGGGCTTTCACCGCGTCCAAGACGGCCCAAGTTGCCTCCAAGACGGCCTAGGAGGCCTCCGGGAGCGCTCCAAGGCTGCGCACGAGTGGCTCAGGACGGCCCCAAGACGGCCCAAGAGAGCCCCAAGACGAGTTCGAGAGGGGTCCCAGACGGAGAAAGCCAACCTCGAATTCCGAGCTTCCGGCCCAAGAGGCTCCAGGAGGCGCCAAAATGCCGCCAAGAGGCGCCACAAGGCTCCCAAAAGCACCCCAAGACGTTCCGAGAGGCACCCCAAGAGAGGTCCAAGAAACAAAAATCGTGCCATTTCTATGGGAAAACGTATATTTTCCGCATGTTCGCATCTTGGGCTTTCACCGCGTCCAAGACCCGAAAAGGTTGAAACGCCCAAACCTGTCCAAAACCTTAGAAAAAGCATTGATTTTTGCCTCTTGGGGCCCTCTTGGGAGTGCTCCTGGAGGCCTCTTGGGGTACTTGGAGGCTCGTTGGGTCATCTTGGAGACCTCTTGGGCCGTCTGGAGGCCATCTTGGGCGCCGTGGAGCGATCTTCGGGCGTCTCGGACCTCTCTTGGATTGTGTTTGGGGCCTCTTGGGGCCCTCTTGTGGCGATCCTGGAGGATCTGGGGGAGTGTCCCGGGCGTGTCCCGGGCTCCGCCCGGGTTTTTTTTGATCCAGGGGCCCCCAGGGGCCGCCCCGCGCGCGCGAACCAGAAATACGGTTTACCAGTTGCCGGTGCCTCCCACGGAGCCCCAGGAGGCACAAATAGTTTATTTCGCCGTTGGGTTTGTAAGGATTTTCGGGTTCTCGCCTTTTCAGATTCCCGACGCTCCACACGGCCCAAGAGGCCCCAATGTCCATTCCAAGACAGCCCCAGAGGCCTCGAAGACGGCCACAAGACAGCCCAAGAGGGCCCCAAGACGGCGCCAGAGGCGCCCATGTCGGCCCGAGAGGGCCCCAAGACGGCCCCAAGAGGAAGCCAAGAGGGGTAATACGAACCACAGATCCTAGCCTTCACCCCGAGAGGCTCTCAGGAGGCCCCGAGAAGCCTCCAACAGGCTCCAAGAGACCCCAAGAAGCGCACCGGGGGGCCGAAGAGGTTCCAAGGCCCCAAGAGGCAAAAACTTTTGTCTTGCCATACGTGTTTGATTGATTTTAGAGGTGTCAGCTTGGTGGCGTCCCGACGCTCCAAGACGGCCCCAAAGGCCTCCAAGACCTTTCCAAGATAGCCCAAGAGGCCTCCAACAGGGCCCCAAGACAGCCAACGAGGGCCCCAAGAGGGTGCCTGGGCGCCCGAGAGGGCACCAAGACTGCCCCAAGAGGGGCCCAAGAGGGGTAAGACGAACCGACAATCCGAGCCTTCCACCCCGAGAGGCTTTCAGGAAGCCCCAAGAGGCCCCCAGTAGGACCCAAGAGGCCCTCAAGAAGCTCCCCAGAGGGCCGAAGGGGTTCCAAGAGGCCTCCCAGGAAGGCCTGTAGAGGCACAACTCATTCCCCACATGCTTAGTAGGGTTATGGTTTTCTTCCCTGCCGCGTCGCACCCGGGTCTCACCTCACACCTCCCCTCCTCCTCACAGCCTTGCTCAGCACAGCTCAGCTCAGCTCAGCTCAGCACGGCACAGCTTAGCACAGCTCAGCTCAGCTCAGCTCAGCACAGCACAGCGCAGCACAGCACAGTTCACCGCAGAACAGC
Organism: Prorocentrum cordatum; assembly: GCA_963575745.1. Lineage (NCBI taxonomy): Eukaryota > Dinophyceae > Prorocentrales > Prorocentraceae > Prorocentrum > Prorocentrum cordatum. The sequence continues at coordinate 75,866 of CAUYUJ010002083.1, read as the reverse complement.
ACAGCACAGCACAGCACAGCGCACAGCACATCACAGCACAGCTCAGCTCAGCACAGCACAGCGCAGCTCAGCTCAGCTCAGCACAGCACAGCACAGCACAGCACAGCACAGCACAGCACAGCTCACCGCAGCACAGCACAGCACAGCACAGCACAGCACAGCACACAACACAGCACAGCACAGCACAGGCGTGGCACAGGCGTGGCACGCATGGCATTTCCTCGACACCACAGGGGGGGAGCTGTGGGTGGGGACGCTATCCGTTTCGGGCTCGCAAAGCGTGGCAGGCGTGGCACTTCCTCGACACCACAGGGGGGGAGCTGTGGGTGGGGACGCTATCCGTTTCGGGCTCGCAAAGCGTGGCAGGCGTGGCACTTCCTCGACACCACAGCTGTGGGTTGGGACGCTATCCGTTTCGGGCTCGCAAGCGTCGTGGGGCTCAGGGGGGAGCCGTTTCGGGCTCGCAAAGCGTGCAGGCGTGGGCACTTCATCGACACCACAGGGGGGGAGCTGTGGGTGGGGACGCTATCCGTTTCGGGCTCGCAAAGCGTGGCAGGCGTGGCACTTCCTCGGACACCACAGGGGAGGAGCTGTGGGTGGGGACGCTATCCGTTTCGGGCTCGCAAAGCGTGGCAGGCGTGGCAATTCCTCGACACCACAGCGGGGGAGCTGCGGGTGGGGACGCTATCCGTTTCGGGCTCGCAAAGCGTGGCAGGCGTGGCACTTCCTCGACACCACAGGGAGGGATCTGTGGGTGGGGACGCTATCCGTTTCGGGCTGGCGTGGCACTTCCTCGACACCACCGGGGGGGAGCTGTGGGTGGGGACGCTATCCGTTTCGGGCTCGCAAAGCGTGGCAGGCGTGGCACTTCCTCGACACCACAGGGGGGAGCTGTGGGTGGGTGCGCTATCCGTTTCGGGCTCGCAAAGCGTGGCAGGCGTGGCATTTCTCGACACCACAGGGGGGAGCTGTGGGTGGGGGACGCTATCCGTTTTCGGGCCGCAAGGCTGGCAGGCCGTTGGCACTTCCCGACACCACAGGGGGGGAGCTGCGGTGGGGACGCTATCCGTTTCCGGGCTCCAAAGGCGGTGCATGCGTGGTACTCTCCTCGACACCAACAAGGGGGAGCTGTGGGTGAGGGACGCTATCCTTATCCGTATTCGGGCTCGCAAAAGCGTGGCAGGCGTGGCAACTTCCTCGACACCCAGGGGGGAGCTGTGGTTGGGGACGCTATCCGTTTCAGGCTACGCAAAAGCGTGGCAGGCGTGGCACTATCCGCGACAACCACAGGGGGAGGAGCTGTGGGGTGGGACGCTACCGTTTTGGGCTGGCGTGGCACTTGTCTCGATTCACACCACAGGGGGGAGCAGTGGGTGGGACGCTATCCGTTTCGGGCTCGCAAGCGTGGCTGGCGTGGCACTTCCTCGACACCACAGGGGGGGAGTTGTGGGTGGGGACGCTATCCGTTTCGGGCTCGCAAAGCGTGGCAGGCGTGGCACTTCCTCGACACCACAGGGGGGAGCTGTGGGTGGGGACTCTATCCGTTGCGGGCTCGCAAAGCGTGGCAGGCGTGGCACTTCCTCGACACCACAGGGGGGGAGCTGTGGGTGGGCGAACCCTCCCTATCCGTTTTCGGCTCGCAAAGCGTGACAGGCTGGCACTTCCTCGACACCACAGGGGGGGAGCTTTGGGTGGGGACGCTATCCGTTTCGGGCTCGCAAAGCGTGGCAGGCGTGGCACTTCCTCGACACCACAGGGGGTAAGCTGTGGGTGGGGACGCTATCCGTTTCGGGCTCGCAAAGCGTGGCAGGCGTGGCACTTCCTCGACTCCACAGGGGGGGAGCTGTGGGTGGGGACGCTATCCGTTTCGGGCTCGCAAACGTGGCAGGCGTGGCAAACTTCCTCGACACCACAGGGGGGGGAGATGTGGGTGGGGGACGCTATCCGAATCGGACGCAAAGCGTGTGCAGGCGTGGCACGATCTTCGACAACAGGGGGGAGCTGAGGTGGGGACCCCCCCGTTTCGGGCTCGCGCAAAGCGTGGGCAGCGTGGCACTTCCCCCCTCGACAAGTCAATAAACGGAATACCACAGGGGGGGAGCTGAGGGTGGGGACGCTATCCGTTTCGGGCTCGCAAAGCGTGGCAGGCGTGGCACTTCCTCGACACCACAAGGGGGGGAGCTGTGGGTGGGGACGCTATCCGTTTCGGGCTCGCAAAGCGTGGCAGGCGCGGCACTTCCTCGACACCACAGGGGGGAGCTGTGGGTGGGGACGCTATCCGCTGCGGGCTCGCAAAGCGTGGCAGGCGCGGAACTTCCTCGACACCACAGGGGGCGCGTTGGGGGTGGTCTCCCTATCCGCTGCGGGTCCGCACAGCGTGGCAATCGTGGCACTTCCTCTTCCTCGACACCACAGGGGGGGGGGGAGCTTGCTGTGGCCAGGACGCTATCCTTTCGGCTCGCAAAGCGAGGCAGGGCGAGGCACTTCCTCGACACCACAGGGGGGAGCTGTGGGTGGGGGACGCTATTCCGTTTCGGGCTCGCAAAGCGTGGCAGCGTGGCACTTCCTCGACACCAAAGGGGGGAGCTGTGGGTGGGGACCTATCCGTTTCGGCTCGCAACGCGTGGCAGCGTGGCACTTTCGACACCACAGTGAGGGAGCTGTGGGTGGGGAGGGAGCTGTGGGTGTGGGACGCTGTGCGATGCGGGAGTCTGCGTGGCGACCGTGAGCCCCCCCCCCCCCCCCTACTTCCTCGACACCACAGGGGGGGGCTGTGGGTGGGGACGCTATCCGTTTCGGGCTCGCAAAGCGTGGCAGGCGTGGCACTTCTCGGCGCCAAGGGGGGGGCTGTGGGTGGGGACGCTATCCGTTTTGGGCTCGCAAAGCGTGGCAAGCGTGGCACTTCCTCGACACCACAGGGGGGGAGCTGTGGGTGGGGACGCGTTTCGGGCTCGCAAAGCGGGCAGGCGTGGCACTTCCTCGACACCACATCGCTGGGGGTGGTCCGTTGCGGGCTCGCAAAGCGTGGCAGGCGTGGCACTTCCTCGACACACAGGGGGTGGCTGGGGGTGGGGACGCTGTGCGTTTCGGGCCTGGCGTGGCACTTCTCGACCACAGGGGGAGCTGTGGTGGGGACGCTATCCGTTTCGGGTCGCAAAGCGTGGCAGGCGTGGCACTTCCTCGCACCACAGGTGTGGAGCTGTGGTGGGACGCATCCGTTCGGGCTCGCAAAAGCGTGCACTCCTCGACACCACAGTGGGGACGCTATCCGTTTACGCACTTTCTGGGGAAATCCGCGGGTGTGGCAGGCGTGGCACTTCCTCGACACACAGGGGGGGGAGCTGTGGGTGGGGACGCTATCCGTTTCGGGCTCGCAAAGCGTGGCAGGCGTGGCACTTCCTCGACACCACAGGGGGGGAGCTGTGGGTGGGGACGCCATCCGTTTCGGGCTCGCAAAGCGTGGCCGGCGTGGCACTTCCTCGACACCACAGGGGGTGCGCTGGGGGTGGTCTCCCTATCCGTTGCGGGCTCGCAAAGCGTGGCAGGCGTGGCACTTCCTCGACACCACAGGGGGCGCGTTGGGGGTGGTCTCCCTATCCGTTGCGGGCTCGCACAGCGTGGCAGGCGTGGCACTTCCTCGGCCCCACAAGGGGTGCGCTGGGGGTGGTCACCCTATCCGTGACGGGCTCGCAAAGCGTGGCAGGCGTGGCACTTCCTCGGCACCACAGGGATTGCGCTGGGGGTGGTCTCCCTATCCGTGACGGGCTCGCAAAGCGTGGCAGGCGTGGCATCTCCTCGACACCACAGGGGGTGCGCTGGGGATGGTCTCCTTATCCGCTGCGAGCTCGCAAAGCGTGGCAGGCGTGGCACTTCCCCGACACCACAGGGGATGCGCTGGGGTTGGTCTCCGTATCCGTTGCGGGCTCGCAAAGCGTGGCAGACGTTGCACTTCATCGACACCACAGGGGGTGCGCTGGGGGTGGTATCTTTATCCGTCGCGGGCTCGCAAAGCGTGGCAGGCGTGGCACTTCCTCGACACCACAGGGGGGGGCGCTGGGGTTGGTCTCCGTATCCGTTGCGGGCTCGCAAAGCGTGGCAGGCGTGGCACTTCCTCGACACCACAGGGAGTGCGCGGGGGGTGGTATCCTTATCCGTTTCGGGTTCGCAAAGCGTGGCAAGCGTGGCACTTCCTCGACACGACAGGGGGTGCGCTGGGGGTGGTCTCCCTATCCGTTGCGGGCTCGCAAAGCGTGGCAGGCGTGGCACTTCCTCGACACCACAGGGGGGTGCGCTGGGGGTGGTCTCCCTATACGTTGCGGGCTCGCAAAGCGTGGCAGGCGTGGCACTTCCTCGACACCACAGGGAGTGCGCTGGGGGTGGTATCCTTATCCGTTGCGGGTTCGCAAAGCGTGGCAAGCGTGGCACTTCCTCGACACGACAGGGGGTGCGCTGGGGGTGGTCTCCCTATACGTTGCGGGCTCGCAGAGCGTGGCAAGCAATATGGCGTTGGATGACACATAGGGAAACATTCGCGACGAGGGCTCAGAACGCAGGATTGCGCATCTATTGAAAACATAAGCAAGCGCATCATATGTTCAATTAAGTATGTGGGGTTATTCGGTAGCGTAATTGTGTTTTCCCATCGGTGTTTGATAGATTTTAAAGTTATCTGCCTTTTGGCATCCCGACGCTCAAAAACGGCCCAAGAGGCCCCCAAGATCGCTCCAAGATAGCCGCCTTCAAGAGGGCCCCAAGACGGTGCCTGAGGCGCCCAAGACGGCCTGAGAGGGCCCCAAGACGGGCCCAGGAGAGGCCCAAAGAAGGGGAGCGCGAACCCAACAGCAGAGCCTTCCGCCCTACGAGGCCCACAGGGGGCCCCAAGAGTCCCCAAGCGGGCCGACGAGGCCCCCAAAAGCCTCCCGGGATGCACCCGGGAGGCTTCGGGATTGCATCAGTGCGGCCCCAGGTGGCCTCAATTTTGGCCTCCACGTAGCCAAGACGGCCAATGACGGCTTCATATTGCAGAACATCACCTTCCGACTGCCCAGAGAACCCCGACGATACCCCCAAGGGACCCCAAGAAGCCCCAAGACGCCCCCCCAAGAAGCACCCGAGAGGTGCCTCCAACAGCCAATGGAGGAAGCACGGAAAACTACCAGAAGCTTTTCAGATGTTCCCACGAAGACCCAAGAGGTTCCCAAGAGGCCCTCAGGAGGCACGACTATGTCACGCGCCTGTGTTTGATAGCGCTGTCCAAGATCTTCCAGCGCCCCCCCCGGCCTGGGCTAGAACCTGTTGTTGCTTGTTGACTTGTCGCTTGTTGTTGCATGTGTTGAGTTAATATTGAAGAGCTGCGTTCGAACCTGGCCTTGACCGACCGACTGGACCCGCGTGGTCCGCTGCAGTCGTTTCCCCCCCAAAAAAACTGAGCGCGCGCGCGAAGCGCGCGCGATGGTTCTAGTCTCTTGTACGCACAGCACCCCGATCTCGTTATCAATCATGATTCTCTCTGATTCGATCTGCTTCGAATCCGTGTGCCCTTCTATGTTCCAAGATGCAATCGTGAATTCTGAAGTTGAGGATAATAACTAACAACAATAATAATCATCATCATAAGACGAATGATTATATTCATCATAATAATGTTGTTAGTAATGCGAATGAGAAGAAGAACAAGAAGAGGAGGAGGGGGAGGAGGAGGAGGAGGAGGAGGAGGAGGATCTCGGGCCCCCCCCGTTCCCCTCCGCGGCCCGCCAGGAGAAGCACGACAGGCGCCCGGCAGGGCGAATAGTTTTGGACGGGCCGGCCCCCTTGCGGCCGCGGCCTGCCTGCGAAGAGCGGCACCCCTCGCGGAAGCGCTCCCCTGGCGGCCCGTCCTCCGAGGCCCCAGGCTGTATCTCTGGTGCGCTCCTCTCCCCCCTCCTCCGTCCTGCCTCTCCCTGTCGCCACCGCCACCTCCCCTCCCCTCCTCGCCACCCCCCCCATCCTCCCCTCCGCTCGTCCTCCTCCCCTCTCCTCCCCTCCCTTCTCCCCTCGCCTCCCGCCTCCTCCCTCCCCCCCCCCTCCTCCTTTTCCCGCCATCCCTCCCCTCGTCCCTCTCCTGTCCGTGCTCCTGTCCTGTGCTCCCCGCTGCGCCCTTTGCCGCTCCGCTCCCTCTTCCCCTCCGCTCCGCCGCCTCCCGCCCGAGCTCTGCTCCCCGCCTCGCTGGCGCGCCCCCTGTTTCGCTTCCCTGCGCTCTTCCTTCCCCCCTCCCTCCCTTCTCCTCCTCTCCTCCTTTCGTCCTCCCTGCATGCCCCCCCGACAAAAACCATCCGAAGTGATTACACGTTCGGTGCCGATTCGTTGGTTTTTTGGGGGCCGCGGAAGCCCCCCACTCTGGGGCGTCGCCACGCCATGCTATGTTAGGCTACGCGTCCTCATTTCCGCGCTTCCGCGCGGAGTTTTTTCCCAAAATGCTGCTCTCGCTGAAGCGCTGGCCTCATTGTCGGGCTACCGCTCGTTCCGAATCGTGCTCCTGCTGCAGCGCTGGCCTCATTTCCGCGCTTCCGCTCGTTCCGAATCGTGCTCCCGCTGCAGCGCTGGCATCATTATTTCCAGCGCCACGCCACGGCATGGTTTTCGGTCCTTCCAAATAGGCCCCCAAATCTAGAGAATGGACCCCCGAATAAACCATCGGAAGTGAGTGCACATTCGGTGCCGATTCGTTGATTTTCTGGGCTGCCGAAGCATCCCCCCCACCTTGGCGCGTCGCCACGCCATGCTATGTCATGCTACGCGCTGATCTTCGACACCATGCTATGCCATGTAATGCTATGCCATGCTACGGCATCCGATTGTGCGAATTGAGAGGAGATCTACGCCATGGTACGAGATGGGAGGGAGGGGTAGGACGTCAGATATGACGGGAGCGCACCTAGCTTGCCCCTCCCCCCCCCCTTCCCCTCCCCCCCCCTCCCCCTCTCCCTCGTCTCTCCCCTCTCTCCAGGGCAAGACCTGGCTCCCGGTAAAAAGGATGGGTGCTTCTCAACGTCGATGGGGCGTTCGTTTGGACCACCGACATTTATCCAGACAAGTGCAACCACCTGCCAGACACTGATGGACCTAGCGTCGGCAACACCCCAACATACTTATACTATATGTGCGTCGCCCCCCCAGGGGCGACGCGCGCACCGAGAAATTTTATAGTATGTGCGTCGTGGCGGGCGCTTTCTGGCCACACCGCTCGGGAAACGATATACTACAAGATGGGTATACAAAATGTTCGGGTCGGATATAGTATTAGTATGTCCATGTGCGTCCCATAGCGAGTGCGAGCCCACTCCTCTTGCCACCGAGCTTCAAAAGCCAAGCGATCTGCCCCACGTGAGCTTTCACGGCCGCCAGCGACGGCCGGGGGTCCGACGCTCCGGGGCGCAGGCGAGCCCAGCCGCAGGACCACCTGCCAGGGCGATGGGCCTGCACCAACGCTGCACGATGCAGGAGGAGGAGGAGGAGGAGGAGGAGGAGGAGGAGGAGGAGGAGGAGGAGGAGGAGGGAGGAGGAGGAGGAGGAGGAGGAGGAGGAGGAGGAGGAGGAGGAGGGAGGAGGAGGAGGAGGAGGAGGAGGAGGAGGAGGAGGAGGAGGCCCATTCTGCGCATGGCACTCCCTCCACGGCCAGGTGACGCACCCGCGCACCCTGTAATTGTTGTGCCAGGTGCGGCGACGGACAAAAGCACGACATGGTGTGGTCTACGGTTTTGCCGAGGTGCAGGATCGAGGTCGGTTCGGGGAGGGGCCGTGAGGCTCTTGGTGTTTGTTTGACGTTCTTTGCATCTTGGTGGAGGGCACCCTCGAGTGTTCTTCACTTTGGGCCGGCGGAGGATCTCATATTCTCCAATGGGCGTTCGCCAGGATGGGGGGTGCCAGCACGGGTGGATTCAACTGTCGCAGCCCCCACGCGGCGAGCGACCCCACCGCTGTTTACCGAGCATCAAGGCGTGTTATGAAAAGCTTACGACAGCACCGAAGGCCCGCTGCTCCCACCAGAGGGGCCGCAGCGCCGAGCTGTGTACACACCGCAACAGGATCATGTTTGCGCCATACCACAAAGCACTGCCAATGCGAGTGGGCCACCAGGGGTACAAGTACACCCAGGAGGCTGGGCCCCCCATCACGGGGGACCATACAAACGGCCGCTGGAGCTGCACTTGGCCCACCAAAAGGAAGCGGAAGAACCCCATTATCACTCTCCGTGATGGGCCGTATTTCGACTGTGACCGGCTTTCCCCCCCAGTTGGATGATACGTCATCTGCTATCTTGACCACGACATAACGTCAACCACTGGTCTCTCCAAAAGGAAGGTCAGACAGGTATGGAGACACGTACCCGCAGGCATGACGGAATAATAGAGAAGTACGGTCCAAGCGAAGACCACCGTTGGAATCTTAGCAAAGAAAGTACATGGAGGAGACAAGGACACTTGGATCGACGTCGAACTCACATGGAGAGACGAGACATTGCATCCAAACTCCCTCGTCTTCGATTTCCGATCGGAGGCAGTTGCAGCCGATTCTACCTCTACGGGCCCGCTGCTGACGTGGCCATTCACCCATAAACCAAGCAAATCATAGCCTTCTACAACCATGGAAAGCCCAGGCGGCCCACCTTTACTGCGCCAGCATCATGGCCCCATGGCATCCTGCGAAGAAGGGCCGCTTCACGATCAAGAAGCATCACAAACCGAACAGGTCAGGGACCTCGCGACTGCAAGCCACCGCCTGAACGAGTCACGCCGACACCCAAGTCGCCCAGTTGTCCGCCACCAGGCGATGTAGACGCAGCCACGGGCACGTCTGCGCACCCCGCAGCAATGTGTCATCGACGGAGCCAAGTGACCGCGCAGACTCGCTGCAGTTTCCCACAGAAGCGCCGTCGCGATCTGTGGCCAGTGTTACCGCGCGCTGCCCCCTGCCACGCGGACGCGCGGTTGGCTCCTGGGCTGAACTCAGCAAGATACAGCCCAGCCCGCGCACCATAGGACGAGGAAGTCGCGAGCCACCAGGCTCACCTGACAACCCCTTGCAACCGCATGGCCCGCCAGGGCTGGACTTCTTCGACGACCTCGACGACTTGCGGGGGGGCCCAGCCGACAACTTCGAAGGATCAGGCGAGGATCCACTGGGGTTAGGTGCGGCCTTCGACAACGATGACGAAATCACTGCCGCTTCGCCAGGAGGTCGCGATAGCGATGGTCACGACGCTGACGACGCGCGCACATGACGGCGCCGGCGAAGGCACTTGGGAGCGGCGCCTCAAGGGGCGGAAGTCCACCAGGACCCCGCCTCCGCGGCCGCCGCGCATAGCCACCAGGTCGTTTCCCCCTCCCACTAAGGTACGGGGACTTGCGACCGTCCTACCAGAGGGTGTAGGCGCCGGTGGAACACCAATGCAGCGAACGGATCGCAGGCGCGCCCTCGCGCAGCCCATTGTGGCTGCCAGGCAACGGCCATGTCGGGAACGCGAAACGGTTCTCATCGCCAGCATAGTGGCGCTGTATTCTTTCCATCCAGGAGCAGTCTAGCCCTCTGCTGGGCAGGTTTCAACGAGCTCAGTCCGCCTGGAGCGACCAGCAGAAGGCCTTCCGTCCACCCGCTTCCCTCGGGGTCACCCTCCAGGGAAGTTTCCACGCGCGCCTTGAAGCTCACCGCTGGCGCACAAGCGCCAGCCTCTTCTCTCTCAGGTGCGCTGCGAGAACAGCTGGCGCCCGTTCTGCGGCCTTTGCACTGGGCCGCTGAGGGGGACGCTCCAAGGTGGCGCCACGGTTCGCTGAAATGTCGACGCGCGCAGGCCAAGACGCGCTGCAAGCCGGCGCCTCCTGCTGGGATGTGCGGACGGGGCGTGTCGCGCCTTGATCGCGCTTCCTCTCTCCAGCCGGGGACTACAGTCAACCCGCATAGTACACCTTAGGCGATGCTTAAGAAAACTTAAGTTTTCGGCCAGAGTCTCGATTATTGCGAAGGCCTGACGGCCGGTGCCGCCGACCCTGTTCGCAATGCGCAGCAAGAGATTACGAGGTTGCTCAAGGTCGGCTTGGCTGGAGCCCAGGGGAAGAGGAGTCCCAGGGGGGGGCGTCGTATCTGACCCGGGGGGGGGGTCGCTACCCCCCCCCCCTCCCGGCGGGGGAGGGATCAAAGGGAAGGGGCTTCCCTTCGACTCAATTACGAGGTTGCTCAAGGTCGGCTTGGCTGGAGCCCAGGGGAAGAGGAGTCCCAGGGGGGGGCGTCGTATCTGACCCGGGGGGGGGGGTCGACACCCCCCCCCCCCTCCCGGCGGGGGAGGGATCAAAGGGAAGGGGCTTCCCTTCGACTCAATTACGAGGTTGCTCAAGGTCGGCTTGGCTGGAGCCCAGGGGAAGAGGAGTCCCAGGGGGGGGCGTCGTATCTGACCCGGGGGGGGGGGTCGACACCCCCCCCCCCCTCCCGGCGGGGGAGGGATCAAAGGGAAGGGGCTTGCTTAAGAAAACTTAAGTTTTCGGCCAGAGTCTCGATTATTCTTAACGTTTCAATGTAAATCTTAAGATTTCAATAGAAATGTTGGGTTTTTATTCAAGTTCTGAGACTATGAATTTCTTAACCCATGATTTCTTAAGCATTTCGCAGGGTGTATGGATGAGCAACTTTCCAAAGCTACCCTTGCATCCTGGCCCATTCGGCCCATCCCTGGCCCCTATCGCTGGCCAGCCTCATCCGAAAAATGTTGACATGGCCCTATGCCCCGTCAAGGCCCTCACATCCTTACCGCGCATCCTTATTCTGCGGGCTGACTGTACAAGTCCGCACCAGGGGGGGAGGATGCTTTCCCCCACCTCTGTTGGTAATGAGGAGGAGGAGGAGGAGGAGGAGGAGGAGGAGGAGGAGAAGGGGTAGGAGGAGGCGGAGGAGGAGGAGGAGGGAGGTGGAGGAGGGGAAGGAGGAGGAGGAGGAGGAGGCAGGCCTGAGCGGCAGCTACGCCCCGCTAGGCTTGGACGAAATGCCGTCCGAACTGTTGCGCTCTCCCTCCCTCTCTCCCTCTCCCTTTTGCCCCGATCCCTGTTTTCTCCTCTCTCTTTCTCCCCCTCCTGGGAGAGAGAGAGAGAGAGAGAGAGAGACAAAGAGAGAGAGAGAGAGAGAGAGCGAACATAAACATAGACAGAAAGAGAGAAAGAGAGAGAACACAACAAAGAGAAGAGATAAGGAGAGATATCACGAGAGAGAGAGAGAGACATAGAGAGAGAGAGAGGGAAAGAGAGATAATAATAAAGAAAGAATTGAAGAAACGGAGAACAACAGAGAGAAACATAAAGAAAGAAAGGAAGAAACGGAGAACAACATAGAGAACGAGAGAGAGAGAGAGAGAGTCCGGAGGGCCACGTGGGCGCCAGTGCGAGCGTCACCCCCGCGGGTTCGCGCCGCGCCGCGCCGAGCGCCACGCAGCGGCACCCCCGGCGAGCGCCGCACGCGGAGCAGGACGCCGCACATCACCGCGCGGCCGCCGGCGACAGCGCCGGCACCGCCCACAGCGCCGGGGGCAGGAGGAGGAGGAGGAGGAGGAGGAGGAGGGAGGAGGAGGAGGAGGAGGAGGAGGAGGAGGAGGAGGAAGGAGGAGGAGGAGGAGAGGAGGAGGAGGAGGAGGAGGAGGGGGGGGGAGGAGGAGGAGGAGGAGGGGGGAGGAGGGGAGGAGGAGAGAGGAGAGGAGGAGGAGGAGGAGGAGGAGGAGGGAGGAGGAGGAGGAGAGGAGGAGGAGGAGGAGGAGGAGGAGGAGAAGGGCCCAAGCCGGCCGGCGCATCGGCCGAGGGTTGCCTCCCTGCTCCGCGGGTCCGCCCTCGCGGGGCGGGCCGCTCGGGGCGCCCGGCGAGGCCGGCGCGCGGCGGGCGCCGCGGGGGCCGGCGCCTCGGGCCGCTGCCGAGGCGCCGCCCCGGATCGCGGGCGCCGAGGAGCCCTTTCCGCGGGCGCCTTCTCACCACCCACCAAACCACCCCAACCCAACCCGAAGGCTCAGATTTACCCTCGATTTCCAGTGGGGGGGGGTCCGGGAAATATCGAAAAAACACATGTGGAACCCTTACCCCCCCCAACCCGAAATTCGGGTCTTCGGGTTGGGTTGGGGTGGTCTGGTAGGTAGTCACCTTCTGCGTCTTGGCCACGCGGAGCTGCACGTGCAAGACGCCTGCGCCCAAGCCTCGCTCCTCCCCCCGTGCCCCCACCCGAGCCTCGAGGGGCCGAGGCGGCGGCTGCCAGCCAGGGGCTGTAGCCCCAACGGCGGCCCCCACGGCACAGTGGTCGGCCCAACGGGGGAACACGACCGGCATTGGGCAGTCCAGCTGACCATTGTGATGTTGTCCATTTGCGCAGCTCCAGCTTGACAGCTGCCCCCTCTAGAGAGGGTAAACCCTTCGACGTCCCGCCGCCGACCGGCAGACTGGCGTCCGACGGCCGACTACGCCAGTCCGCCGCCCGTCCGGCGACTGCTCGACGACCGTCTGACGACGGTGCACCGACACACGCCGCCGACGGCCGCCGAACGAACGTCGACCGACCGACGCACAAGCCTGACGACCAGGCAACCACATGCCGACGCTACCCACCGTGGTTTCCAGCGGCCCGCCCGCCGAGTGGCCGACGAGCACAGCCGCACCACACGCTATCACGCACGCCATCCCCCTCTCACCCCGTCCCGCGGCGGGGTTGGCGTGCTCGTCCTTGTCCTGGGCGCCCCACTTGTCAGCTGTTGCCAGAAGTGCCCCTGGCCCAAGGTGCCCCCAGGATTCTCAGGGTGGCCCAGACGGCCCCCAGAGCACCCCTCAAGAGGCCCAGAGGGCCCGAGGGGCCCCAAGACGGAGCGAAAGGCTGGGGGCACCCTGGGCCAGGGACACCTTTAGCACCCCCCGAGCTTGGGCCTCTCCTGCGTGGGTTCGCCTGGCCGGCCGCCGCTGTCTGAGAGCTGGCCTCTGTCCTCCGCGTGCTGCTTCTCCAGGCAGCGCGCTCCCGCAAGGGCGGCGACGAGGCCCGTCAGCCGCCCCACCGGCGCGCCTCCGAGTGGCACGCCACGAGGCGCAGCCGCGTGGCGCAGGCCGTTCCACTGGCTTCCGTCTGGGACGCGGGGGGGGCGGGTGAGGAGGAGGAGGAGGAGGAGGAGGAGGAGGAGGAGGAGGAGGAGGAGGAGGAGGAGGGAGGATAGGGGAGGAGAGGGGGAGGAGGAGAGGGAGGAGGAAGAGGAGGAGAGGAGGAGAGGAGGAGGAGGAGGAGGAGGAGGAGGAGGGAGGAGGACGAGGAAGGAGGAGGAGGGAGGAGGGAGGAGGAGGAGGAGGAGGGAGGAGGAGGGGGGAGGAGGGGGAGGAGGAGGAGGAGGAGGAGGAGGCAGAGGCGGAGGCCACCAGGTCTCCCGCCAGTGGCGGCGACTCCACCGTACGCCAGGCCAGAGCCCCCTGCACGTTCCCCGACGGCCCCCGACGGCCGCTGCTCTCACCACGCCGTCGCGCCATCTCACTGTGGTCGGGGGTGGACAGAACCCCCAACAGTGACACGTCGATTAGTGAATTGTCCGTTTTCGGTTCTCGAGAGGGCGCCGTGGCCGTTATTTTACAGGCTTGCGCCCGCCAGGTTTGGGCCTTAGAGGTCGTTTTCACTAAACCACGTTTTGCTAAAGGGGGGGCTGTCCATCCCCGATGTGGGCGTTTGCCGCCGACCTGATCCACCCCACGTCGGTTACCGACTTCCGACCCGCCCTCGGATCCCGGGGGCTGCGGAAGGAGGCCCCTCCCTGGGCCAACACGGTGACAGCGGAGCAGTGCCTCAAGCTACGTGCGCGAGCATTGCGTTCCCTGCCACGTGCCCAGCCCGGGACCACGCGACTGACTTTGGCATACGGCGTCTATGCCTTCACTTTCTTCCTTGGTGACACCCTCGGCGCCAACCATGGCGCTACAGGCGTGACGGCCAGGCACGCCTTCTTTCGACGCCTTACCGCGGAAGCGGACGACGCCAGTCACGAACAATTGCCTCGGCTTGACTTGACGCCTTCAACCACCGCTGGGGTCCAATGTACCACGGCGACGACTTCTTCGTCCGACCCTGTACTCCGACGCCGTCTGTAAACTGACCGACGGCTTGCCGCCTCTCGGTGGCACCATCCCCGTGTTCCATGCTGCCGCTCGGCGCCGCTGCCATGACCACCGTCTTCCAATGCCGTTCTCCGTCTGCCCCTTCTGGGTGTGCGCCACCGGGCGCATTGCCCGCGCAGGGTCAGGACCCGTCTGCACGGGATGTGGCTTGCATCGTCGGGCGCGGGCCTCTGGATACGCCCCGTGTGCAGGCTGCGACCGCTAGGGCCTCCCCACCCTTTCCTCACTCAGCCCGCCCCCGTGGGGTGTAAACCTCCTCGTGCGCCGAGGGGAGGCAGGGCCCCCGCACCTCCCCTGTTCCTGCCTGACCCCCTCGCTGGCGGCACCTCCTGGCTTGGGTGGGCTCGCGCGGGGAGGCCAGTGCACCCCCCCTTGGGGGGGGCGCTGTTTGCAGGTGTCTTCGCCACACTTGTCCGCACGCTGCGCGAACACCTGGCAACTTGTTCCACAGACCAGGCGCTGGGCCGCCGATGGGGGTGCCCCAACGCGGCGTCCTCGCTTCTCAGGGCTCCGAGGCGCGCGCGCGGCGCGCGCCAAAGCGCGCTGAAATCCGGTGCCTCTCCGTTTCCGGGGGTGCAGAAGGAAACGGTCTCGCCCTTCTCGCCACATCCCGGCCACCCTTCCCAGTCGAGGCCCTCTTCGACCGCGCCAGGGGCGAGCCTTTTTCTCGCCAGCCCTGCCGGTTGCACGCGGCCCCTCCCGCCAAAGAGGCGGGCGCGGCGGGCGCTAGAACCCCGCGCGCCCGGACAGGCTTCGGCCCGCCGAGCTGTCGCGACCTCTCTCCTCGTCCTCGTCCTCCTCGTCCTCCTCCTCCTCCTCCTCCTCCTCCTCATCCTCCTCCTCCTCCTCCTCCTCCCCCGCCTCCTCCTCCTCCTCCTTCTCCCCCTCCTCCTCCTCCCCCTCCTCCTCACCTCCTTCTTGTCCTCCTCCGGCCTCCTCCTCTCCTCTCCTCCTCCTCCTCCTCCTCCTCCTCCTCCTCCTCCTCCTCCTCCCCCTCCTCCTCCTCCTCCTTCTCCTCCTCCCTTCCCTCCATTCCTTTTCCTTATAAATAACTTCTCCCTGTCTCACCCCGAGGCCAGTTTTTAGGGCGGGCTGGGCGTTTCGCCTGAGACTTGCTCACAATCTATGATTTTGAAGCTTGATAATTGGCTCGTAAGCATTTCAAGAGCTTCACGGATTGAGGGCGGGTCGTTTTCAATATGTGGTTCTCGCCTTAACGCGGCGCACATTCGCTTTTCGTAAACATGTTGCAAGAGATTCACGGATTGAGGACGACTTCTTCCTTTTTATAATGTGGCTCTTGCCTTAGCGCGGTGCACATTTGTTTTAAACAACTGCAAGAGCTTCACGGATTGAGGGCCGCTCCTTTTCAAAATGTGGCTCTCGCCTCAGCGCGGCGTACACTCGTTTTAAACATTTGCAAGAGTTTGATGTATCCCCATCATCAACGTGCCTGAAATGGTGTTGTGAAAGGATTCAGGATTATGCGGGTGCAACAGTTATGCTGAGTCGCTGTATTGAAGTCCCAGGAATGGCGTTCTTTCACGAGTCAGGACTGTCAAAACGCAACAGTCAGGTCGATCCATGGCGTTGGAACCCCGACAATAATATTTTGGCATGCTTCAGGGTCTTCGAACGGTTGTCCTCCAACGAGGCAGTTCCTTCAATGGAAATGAACCGTTGTAGGAGCCTATGAAGAGTAAGCTTGGAGGGAGGGTTTATTCCCTACCTAGGCTCTGCCTAGAAGGGTTCTTACTGTCTTGGCTTAAAGGGGCTGGGCAGTGGGGCTCGCCCCGGGCGGTTCCCCCAGCATCCGCCCCGCGGTTCCCCCAGTTACGTCCCTTTAGCTTAGCGTTGCTTATCTCATCTTAGCTTAGCTTATTTCATCATAGCTTAGCTTAGCTTCATCTTAGTTCAGGTTTATCTTAGCTTAGCGTACCTTCATCTTAGCTTCGCTGAGCTTTAGCATAGCAGAGCACAGCAGAGCATAGCATAGCGTAGCATAGCATAGCGCAGCACATAGTATCATAGCATAGCCCAGCATAGCAAAGCATGGGTGTAATTCCCTACCTAGGCTCTGCCTAGAGGCTTAGCTTAGCTTAGCTTAGCTTAGCATAGCATAACGCAGCGCTGCATTAGCATAGCATAGCATAGCATGACATAGCCAATCATAGCATAGCATAGCATAGCATAGCATAGCATAGCATAGCATAGCATAGCATAGCATAGCATAGCGCAGCATAGCATAGCATAGCATAGCATAGCATAGCACATCATAGCAGAGCACAACATATCATCGCATATCATATCATAGCATATCATAGCGCAGCTTAGCATCGCATATCATATCATGGCATAGCTTAGCATAGCACAGCGCAGCATGACATATCATGTCATATCATAGCATAGCATAGCGTAGCATAGCATAGCATAGCAACTAATGCTGCTTTCCTAGGGGCTCCAACTTCTAGGTAGGGTCGCACTAGGGTAATTCCAACTTCTTTGATGACTCTTGTGTTTACACTGGTCCTCCTCCTCCTCCTCCTCCTCCTCCTCCTCCTCCTCCTCCTCCTCCTCCTCTTCCTCCTCTTCTCCTCCCCCTCCTCCTCCTCCTCCTCCTCCTCCTCCTCCTCCTCCTCCTCCTCCTCCTCCTCCCCCCCCCTCCTCCTCTCTCTCCCCCTCCCCCCCTTTCGTCCCCCGCCTCCTCTCCGTCTCACTTCGCCGCTGGCCCCCGGCACCTCTTCGCCGCCTCCCGTTGCCGACCCTGGGCCTGCGTACCCTTCTCCCTGCCCAGGAGCCTGCTTCCTATCTCAATCGGGGGCCTGTCGGCGACGTGTCGGCGGCGCGCCGCCGATCCCCGGGCAGTCGTTGCCCCTCCGCTCGATCCAGCCCCCCCTCCTCTCGGGCTCCCTCCCAGCGGTGCATGCGGGGCGGCCCGTCTCCTGATCATCGCCTCCAATGGTTGTGTCTTATGCTGGGGCCAGGAGGGCCCGTGCGCACCGCGCTCCGTGGGCCCGGCGGCCGGCGCAGGGCCTCCCGCGTGCGTGGGGGGGGGGGGAGAGTTGGGGCGGAAGGGGGGGAGGGATCGCCACGAGGAAGGAGACGAGTCCTGAGGGAACACGGTCCTGAGAGGTTTCTCCGCCGTTTTCGGTCTCCTGGGGCCCTCCACGGTTCCCGGGGCTGTCAGAAAACGACGCGGGACGAAGGCTTGGTCCTGGGGGAAGGCCCCGGGCTCCAGGATCCGTTTTCCCTCAGGACCTGCTTCTTTCAGGCTAAGAGGAACGGGAAGCATGGGCGGAGCGGGAGAGGAAGGGAAGGGGGCGAGAGAGGAGTCGGGGAGGAGGAGAAGAGGGAGGAGAGAGGAGGGAGCAGTGAGGAGGTAGGAGGTATGAAGCAGGAGGAAGTAGGAGGGGCGAGGAAGGAGGAGGAAGCGGAGGAGGAGGTGGAGGAGGAGGAGGAGGAGGAGGAGGAGGGGTAGAGGAAGAGGAGGGGGAGGAGGGGGAGGAGGAGGAGGAGGAGGAGGAGGAGGAGGAGGAGGAGGAGGAGGAACGACGGCAAGTTTTGATATCCACAGCTTGGGACGTTGGCCTCCGATCTTAAATGGGGTAAAAGTGCTGCCATTGCCCCCGATTCCTCTGGAATGCACTCCTCTTGGGGGGCTTGGCAGGACACGACCTTGCGAAGTGCCCTGCCCGCCCTCCTGAGGCGCATTCGTGGCAGAGCCTGCGCACACAAGCAGGGCTGTTGTCACTGGAGTCGACGACCAGGCATCGGTGCTGCAGCTCTCTTAGCTTGCCTGGGTCGACTCGGCGGCGACGAGCGGCAGGCACTCGGCGCACTGCCAGCAACGTCCAAGCCAAATCCATGGATGCTGTGGCACAGCTTCCTTTGAGGCTGGGGCTGGGCATGGACCCTCTCCAACCCCGTCAGATTTCGTTCTGGGCCACGGTTCTAAACTATCGGTGGCAAGCTTTGCGTCAGCCCGTGTATAACTAGTAAACTACGCATAGTGTGGAACTGGCCCAAAGATGGAACAACATAAGATTGGCATCGCCTCTGCCGTTCCTCGCCCAATGCACTCGGCGAAGCGACCCAAATTGGACCCGTTGGGTCTACCTGAAACCGCGCCCCATCAACAAAACAAAAAAAAAGCTTTGCGTCAGTCCGTGACTCGCCCGCAGAATTCGGTAATCGAGGGTGCAAGTGCGCTTTAGGTTCAGCTGCCTGATCACGCTGTATCCCCCTGACACGAAGTTGTTTTTTTTCCCCGGGGTTATAGGCGTTAGATGCTCTCTGACCCTTCACTCCTAGCGCATCTCTAGGAGACCTTCGGCGTAACATAGAATCTGCATCGCATGGCCAATGTGGGCCTGTTCGGGGCGAGTCGCGCAGGTGAAGCAACATGACAGAACGCGCACTCGCTGGAGCCCTCCGCTTTGCGGTTGCGGCGGCTTTGCGGGCAAGTTAAGATAGGGTTTAAATTAAGATTGGCTATCTTGGTGGAGCGGAAGAGGGATGGGGGAGGAGGAGGAGGAGGAGGAGGAGGAGGAGGAGGAGGAGGAGGTGGACGAGGAGGAGGAGGAGGACATGAAGCAAGACAAGGAGTGTATACGATACACAACTAGCTGCGAATTTGCGCCAAGCAACTGGATCACTAGTGCAAGCCTTCATCTGTTCCCATGTAACAAAAGTTGCTGTTGAACATCAGCGCGGACCTGCTGCCCTGGCACGGGCGGCACGCTCCGCTGCAGCGCTCGTCGGAGCATAGGCACTGCAGGGGGGCCGATCGACGAGTCGGGATCCTCTCCTGGTGGCCCAGCCGTAACTGCCCCCCGCCCCGAGCCAGAAGGATGCTTTTGACCAACGGCCGCAAAAGCACGAGCCCGGGTCGCCCGCGGGGGCGCGACCCTCGCCGCGCTTCGCGCGCCGCGCTCTGGGCCGGAGCGGGCGCCCCTCTCTGGGGGCGGCGGCGCGAGAGAGCGCGATGGCACGAAGACGCTCGCGCGTGAAGTTGGAAAACCTGGGCAAGCCAGGTGTATGCGCCCCTTCCGCTCCCTCTTCCCGTCATGAGGAGGCTTCATCCCGAAGGGAGCCCGGTCTCACACAGGACAGCGAGACCTGGGATCACTGCGCTCTCCAGTTGCGCTTCCCACCGCGTCGACGCAGCGTTGCGCTTGGACGGACAAACACAGGCCGAGGGCTGGTGCAACAGTGTGCACAAGACGTGCGGTATTCGCCGCTTGCTTGAGTAACATTTTGCCCCCGGGTCACGTTTTCTGGACCCACCGTCGTCGCCCAGCTGCCTCGCAGAGGTGGTTACCATGAAAAAATCGGATCTTAGCTTGGCGGGCAGTCGGGCTCCCACCAACTCGGAGCGCTCACTTTCGCACTCCTGGACAGAGTCGACGCTCGTGGAGAAACGCGCCCCCAGCCTGGTCGCAAAGCGGAGATGTGTCAGCTGCACTGCAGCCCAAGGCAGCCGCTCTGCTCATGGGCCAGAGGGCCTGGTACGTGAGGATTCGGATGCCCCCCTTTTGCTTCGCAGCGTATGTCTAGGACTTCGAAGAAGGTCGCTCGCCCACATCGACACACAACCTATCTCCATACAGGCCTCGGACAAAAAGTAGCGAACACTCATGCCGCATTCATCTGTGAACGCCTCCCCCTCCCGCCAATGTTCAAAGTTGGCGGTGGGTCTGATGAGTTGCACCTCGACCGCAGTCTCCCCCGCGCGTGCCAACTTTGAGTTTGGGGGGCAGGGAGGTGTTCACTACTTGTTTCCCTCTACCGTAGCTGTACTGCCACCCTGCCTTACGTTCGTTGCGCCTTTGCACCGAGCTCTTTCAACGCCTTTTTCAGAGAGAGAGAGAGAGAGCGGGGGAGGTACGCGGTTGCTCCAGCCCAGGCGTTGTGGCGATGGGTGTACTGCCCCCATGGGGCACATCGCCGAACGCCATGCCTTACGAGGACGTAATGCCAAGTATCTTCCCAAGAGCCCTGAGATGTGGCCGCGAGAGGGTCTGCGGGGCCCCCCCGAGCCCCCCAGAGCCACAACCCCTTACAGTCAACGCGCCTAGCAAGGACGCGCGCCTTCCTCTAGGGTGCCCTTGTGGCATTGCCTCTGCTGCCCGTCCTCTGCCGTTCTCGCTGGTCGCCCGCCGCCCAGAATTACCCCAGCGCTGGCCTCGAAGGGCTTTTTGCGTCCTTGCGACCCGTCCTCTGCCAGCGGCGAAACCTGGTGCCACTGCGCCAAGCCGAGGAGGGCTGCACTCCAGGCGAGTCCCGATGGCCGGTGCGCGGGCGCCGCCGGCGGGCTCGAGAGTGGAGGCCGCGGGGCGTCGAGCAGTCACCGGCCTGCCGTCCTGCAAGTCCACCAAGGGGCCCGCGGTCAAACCCTACACTTGGCATCGCTCGGACGTGTGCATTTTTCCTTCGGCGAGGACCATCGAGGAGCATCCTTCTTCATTTGGCGAAGCGACCACGCACGACACCGAAAGAAACACAGGGAATGGACGCCCGAGCGATGGCCAGTACAGTGGGAACCCATTCCGAGAAGCACCCTGTTTGCCCTCAGGGTGCCCTGGGTTTCTTGGCTTTCGACTGTTTTGCCATGGACTGCGTGGCGTTCCCACACCAAACTTCAATGGACGTCCTGGGTTCTCGGGGCTGGGCTTCTCGTGGAATGTTTCCTGTGGTCGAGCTCCTACTGTAAGCTTCGAAGGCGAACAAATCAGCTCTGATTTTTTGGATTTGCGCGCGCCAGGGCGGGGGCTCCAGCACCTGTCCAAGAAATCCGGACCTCCCAAAGTGCATGTTTATGCAATGCTTCTTCTGAAGCTGCGCGCCTCCCAAAGGCATCACGCTGGTGCGCAATTCTGCGCGTCTCGCGAGAGGCAGCCGACAGCACTGCGGCTGCGAACGCGTCTGGAGGTGCCACCGGTGTAGTGGAAGCCAGCGTTGACCTATGCAACCTTGCAGGGGCCCCACGAGGGACCCAAACTCAGCGTCGAGCTTACTCGAGCTGAGCTTCGAATAGGAAACGCACGCAGCCGTGTCCATAGAAATCTGTGCCCTCATGGGTTCAGTAATGTCTACACGCAGCTCTTCAGCAAGCTGTGACAGACTGCTGATGATCTCGTCGGCCGTGCCAACAGCGGGAAGGCCAGAATCATCAGTGTAATTGTCCATAGTAGTGCTCAGGGCTAAGGGAAGCGGTCCGGACGCCTCGATATCGAAATTTTGATCATCGTGGTCGTCATCGAGCAACCCGCGATGACCTCGAATTCAGCGAACTGAACAGGCGACACAATCCCCCATGAGGCCATGAAACGAGCCGATTTGTCCCCGGCATGGCAAACAGCAGCAGTCGATGGGTTTGACCTAAGCCTGTTGCCACGAGTTTCCAGAAGTGCAAGGGGGGTTATTCTCGTGATGTGGTGTGTGTATGTGCGTATGTATGTATGTGTGTATGTATGCATGCATGCATGCATGCATGCATGCATGCATGCATGTATGTATGCATGCATGCATGCATGCATGTATGTATGTATGTATGTATGCATGCACGCATGCATGTATGTATGTATGTATGAATGTATGTATGTGTATAGGTATGTAAGTATGTATGTATGCATGCACGCATGCATGTATGTATGTATGTGTGTATGTATGCATGCATGCATGTATGTATGTATGTGTGTATGTATGCACGTATGTATGTATGTATGTATGTATGTATGTATGTATGTATGTATGTACGTACGTACGTATGTATGTATGTGTGTATGTGTGTATGTATGTATGTAGGTAGGTAGATAGGTAGGTAGGTAGGTATGTATGTATGTGTGTGTATGTCAATATGTATGTATATATGTATGTATGTATGTATGCATGTGCGTATGTATAAATGTATGTATGTACGTACGTACGTACGTATGTGTGTATGTGTGTATGTATGTATGTATGTATGTATGTATGTAGGTAGGTAGGTAGGTAGGTAGGTATGTATGTATGTGTGTATGTCAATATGCATGTATGTATGTATGTATGTATGTATGTATGTATGTATGTATGTATGTATGTACTTATGTATGTATGTATGTATTGGTGTACGTAGGTATGCATGCATTTCAATATACACATTAGAACCATCGCGCGCGCTTTGCGCGCGCTCAAGTTCTAGCTAGGCTTTATAGGCTAACTCATATAATATCACTTTGGTCGCTTCTTGCGTCCAGGGACTCCCTTGGAGGCCCTGCGCAAGCCTCGGAATCGTATAGAAGGGGAAGTGCGGAAAAGCAAACTCATTTATTTCCGTTAGGTATTCAACGATGTGGGGCCCTCAAAGGCTTCCTGGGTTTTTTTGGGGGAGGTCAGGGGGGTCTGAATTGTGGTCTGTTGTGCAAGAGTAGGTGCCTCTCAGGGATCGGGGGTGTGTTGGGGGCCTCTGGGTGGTCGAGAGGCCTCTCGGAGGTCTTCTGGAAGCCTTCTGCTCCCGCTCTTGGGCCCATCTTGGGCCTGTTCTGGAGTGGTCTGGGGCTGTCCTGGGCGCCTCTTCGGCAGTCTTCGAGCCTTCTTGGCCCGTCTTGGGGCCGTCCTGAGGGTCTCTTGGGGGTGGTCTTGGGGCTGTCTTGCGGGCCTCTTCATCGTCCCTGAACGTGGTTCCTGGGGAGGAAGATTCCAGGCAGGCTACATCCCTTGTCGCCATGGCCGGATTCGCAGACTCGTCGCTCCAGGTCGGTCCTCCTTCCGCCCGTGTCCGAGGCGGAGTATCAAGCGTCGGCATTCGCTGCCGAGGCAGTCTCGCTTGCTCCCGCGGGGGCTCGCTGGGGCTCTTTGAGGTTCACCTCTCCCGTTGCTCGCAGGCGGCGTCTCTGTGGCGCCAGGGGTCCCAGGGCTCCCGTGGTGGTTCGCAGGGGTTCTCTGAGGGCCCCGTCGCAGTCGAGGTGGCGCCTCGGTGCCGCCCGTGGTGGCCCAGGAGGGTGCTTGGCAGGACATTGCGCCGTCTGCAGGCCGTGGGCTTGTTGCTGTGGCGTCGCCAGCGTCCCCGCCCTCCCTCCCTGGTGGGTCTGGTGCGTCGGCCAGCGGGGTCTCGAGTTTTCTGAGGGTCTCTCGAGCGCCCCAGGCTGGCCGCACCGAGTGTGTTGCCCAAAGGTCCGTGCGGGCGCACTGGACCACCCAGGGGGGAGGCAGCCCACTGGAGTCTTCGGCGCTCTTGGACTGTTGGAA
>CAUYUJ010002083.1:25000-47500 GCA_963575745.1 Prorocentrum cordatum | reverse complement strand
GAGGGACAAAACTAGGGGAAGCGGGAGGGAAGACAAAAGCCCATAGAATATGGGAAAGTATTGGGAATCCTGTTATTAATCGCTTCGCTCATGCCGCCGGCCCTGGAGCCCTCTTTAGGGCCTCTTGGGGGCCTCTTGGGGACCTCTTGGGAGTCTCTTGGGGCTCCTTGGCGGCGTTTTGGAGGCCCCCAGGGCCTCTTGGGGGGCTCTTGGGGGTAGTCGATTGCGGCTCCCCCCTCGGAGGCCACGATCCTCGTGAGGGGTGTCGAAAAATACCCTCCCCTGGAGTGGTCTGGTGGCTTCTCCCGGGCTTCTCTCGGGACCTTGCCGGGGTACTTTTCGTCCGGGGGCCCCCAGGGGCCGCTCCGCGCGCGCGAACTAGAACTATTGTTAACAAGTTACCGGAGATCTTAGCACGCCTCTGGCCCGTTGGGCCGGCGAATTAGTGTGTATTCATTTGTGTCCCAGGGCCCCTTCATTCTGACTCGGCGTCGGGGGGGCACCACCCCCGCCGACAGCGCCACATCGACCCCCGTCGCGGGTAGCCACCGCGCGCCGAAGGCGCTCCGACCCCCGCCGCGGCGCGACGACGAGGCGAGGTTGGCCCCCCGTCGGGGGGGGTACCCCCCCACGCCTATTTCGAAGCCCAGAGTGCCGTCCCACGAGGTGTCCAGCGAGGTCCCCACGTGTAAAAGGACCGCCGACCGCCATGTCTGCGTGACTGCTGCACACGTCTGCGTTGCTTGCCGCGGGCCTCGGCGGAGTCTCGAAAGAGAGAGAGCGCCGTCTTGAGAACGTGCCGCCCTCCGCCCGTGCACGGGGGTGCATGCGTTGAAGCCTCTGGGCTTGACGTTTACGAACGCCCCCAGCGAGGGCCCCATCTCGTAGCAGGAGTCGTTCTCCATCCTCGGCGAAAGCCCCGTTGCGTAGCAGGGATCGCTCGAAAGCTAGGCGAGGGCTGCTAAAACCGTGGCTGCTAAAACGGCCCTCCCGGAGGGAAAGAACAGCTTCCCGGAAGGAGGCGCGGCTCGCGAAACAGTTAAAACGGGCTTCTTCCCGGAGGGACGAAGACAACTTCCCTGGGGTCGACTTTAGCAGCCACGGATTTAGCAGCCCTTGCCCGGCTTCCGAATCGCTCCCCATCCTTGTAGCTCTAGGCCTCTTAGATGGGGTCGGAGTAGATGGGGTCGGATGATCGCGCCGCATCGCCGATGCATCGCCGATGCAGCTCGATGTGGAGCCCGATTTCCTTCACGTCGACGTCGCCGATGCATCGCCCACGTCGACGCCTCATCGCCGTTGCATCTTCGATGCATTGCCGATGTATCGCCGATGTATCGGCGATGCGGCTCGGTCCTTCGACCCCATCTACTCCGACCCCATCTAGGAGCCCTCTAGTAGCCGTTGCAGGCTTTCAGGGAAGGCAGTCCCTGCAGCGGGCGGCGAGGGTCCCACTTCTCTCGAGACGGCCCGCGGGCCAGCACGCCGCGTCTGCTGCAGGAGCTGCAGGGCGAAGGTGCGCGCGCGGCGCGTGGGCGAGAGCCCTATTCTTCAGACCAGCTCCACAATTACACAATATGAAAATACTCTCCCACTTCCCCTTGTGGCGTCCCGAAGATATCCGACACCCCCCCGCGTATGGTTTGTTTACACACAGGATTCCCGGGAAACGGGTTTTCGTGTTTTTTTTGTTTTTTCAAAATGCTGCTCTCGCCGACCGCTGCAGCGCTGGCCTCATTTCCGTGCTTCGCTCGTTCCGAATCGTGCTCCCGCTGCAGCGCTGGCCTCATTTCCGCGCTTCCGCCCGTTTCGACTCGTGCTCCCGCTGCAGCGCTGGCGTCATTTCCCGTGCCATGCCACAGCACACGCGCACACACGCACACACACACACACGCCACACCACCACCACCACCACCACCACAACCACCACCAGCACCACCACCACCACCAGCACCAGCACCACCACCACCACCACCACCACAACCACGCACACACGCACGCACGCACGCACGCACGCGCACCACCACCCACTACGCACGCGCGCGCGGAGCCACAGGTCCGCTACGACACGCGTCCGCGGATAGAGAAAATCAGCGCCATGGTAGGGATGGGAGGGAGGAGTAGGACGTCAGATATGACCCCGCGCGCGGCACTGCTAGCTCGGCAATGGCCCCTCCCTCCCTCCCCCCTCCCCCTCCCCCCTTCCTCCCTCCCTCCCCCCCTCCCTCCCTCCCTCCCTCCCTCCCCCCCCTCCGCCCCCTCCTTCCTCCTCCTCCTCTCTCCTCCTCCCCTCCTCCAACTCCTCCTCCTCCTCCTCCTCCTCCCTCCTCCTCCTCCTCCTCCTCCTCCTCCTCCTCCTCCTCCTCCTCCTCCTCCTCCCAGCCTTCTGAGAAATGTTCTAAGCCTTCCCCGAAAGCCCCAAAAAACTCTCAGAAGGCCGGAGGCCTTCTGCGAAGCCCCGCCGCCTTCTGCCAAGGCCTTCTCCTTCTCATTCACCCCCCTCGCTCGCCGCCTACCGACTGCTGCAGGCCCTGAAAACGAACGCGTCGGCGCTGCGGCCACGGCTCCCTCCTCGAATCGACCCCCCTTCCGTCCGTGCGGCTGGCGCGGAGGCCCAGGTCGGCCCGCGGGGGCGCCAAGCTCGCCGCGCTCGGCGCGTCGTGGCCGTGTTCAGAGCGTCCGCTCTGCTCCGCGGGGGGGCGGCGCGGAGGAGGCGGAGGAGGAGGCAAGGAGAGGAGTAGGAAGGAGGAGCAGAGGAGGAGGAGGAGGAGGAGGAGGAGGAGGAGGAGTAGGAGGAGGGGGGGGGCGGCGCGAGGGCGCGAGGGCGCGAAGGCCGTCGCGCGTCGCGCACCGCCGGGGCCGCGAGGGCGCGGAGCTCGGTGGCCCTGGGGCGGTCGAGCCTCTCGGGATCCTGGAGGGCGGCGACGCCGCCGGCGGAGCGCCCAGGCCGCCCTGCTGACATGCCCTCCTCCTCCTCCTCCTCCTCCTTCCTCCTCCTCCTCCCTCCTCCTCTCCCTCCTCCTCCTCCTCCTCCTCCCCTCCTACCCTCCTCTCCTCCTCCTCCTCCTCCTCCTCCCTCCGCCTCCTCCTGCCTCCTCCTCCCCTCCTCCTCCCATCCTCTCCTCACTCCTCCTCCTCCTCCTCCCTCCTCCTCCCTCCTCCTCCCTCCTCCTCGGGCGCCACGGGCGTTCCGGAGCGCACCCGAGCGCCCCGGAGGCATTCTGGAATGCTCCGGAGCGATCTATGGGACGCGCAGAGACGTGCTAGTACTATGTGTTCTCCTTGGAGGCTCGCGTCCGGCCTGAGCATATGGTGTGCCCATCTTGTGGTATATCGTTTCCCCAGCGGTGTGGCCAGAAAGCGCCCGCCACGACGTATGTACTATAAGATTTCTCGGTGCGCGCGTCGCCCCTGGGGGGACGACGCATATGTAGTATAAGTATGTTGGGGTGACGCCGATGTGTGTTGTGTAAAGACAGTGGATCGAGCAAGGGCGAGGGAGGAAGACCGTCGAGGGAACCAATTTGCAGCACTCCTCCCTCCCCGGCAGTTCAAAGTCGGCATTTGTTTCGCATCCCTGGTCCGACATTTAAGCTCGGAAGATCCGAACCCACCTTTGCTTTCGTGGGGAGGGGGGGAGGTCAAACCATATGTTACGCGTGAGTGTTGCTTACATGTTTCCGACGCCTGTATCAGAGCGGGCGGAGCGCGGTCGTCACGCACCTTTCTGGCCCAGGCAAGAGAGCTTTCGGGCGGCGGGATTGCGGTACGTTCGCGGGCAATCGGAGCTGGGCGAAAAAAGGGAAGAAGCTTTGCGCCTCTCTCCATGCGGGTGATGTACTCTCTCTCTCTCTCTCTCTCTCTGCGGTGCAACGACAGGGCCGAGCCGACGGGGGACCCCGTGGGCCCTGGTGATCTGGATGAGAGCTGCGCAGACACCACAACGCTGTGGCCTCGAGAAAAGAGGGTTCTAGGAAATACGGCCCTTGAGTAGGTGAGGAATATTGGTACTAGACTGTTACAAAAAGAAGAATTCGCCGGCCCAACGGGCCAGAGGCGTGCTAAGATCTCCGGTAACTGGTTAAGAATTCTCTAGTTCGCGCGCGCGGGGCGGCCCCTGGGGGTCCCCGGACGAAAAGTACCCCGGCAAGGTCCTGAGAGAGTCCCGAGAGGAGTCCCCCAGAGCGCTCCAGGAGCGCTCCATGAGCGCACCAACAGGGCTCCGAGACGTCCCCGAGAGCCCCAAGAAAGGCCAAGAGGCCCCCAAGAGGCCCCCAAGATGGTACACGAGGGGTCCGACATGCCACAAGATCGCTCCAAGACGCCCAAGATAGCCCCCAGACGCCCCAAGAGGCCTCCCAGAGCACTCCCAAGAGGGCCCCCGGAGGCAAAATTCATTGTTTTTCCTTAGGTTTTTGAGAGATTTTGGAGCTTCCACCTTTTCGGTTCCCGACGCCCCAAGACGGCCCCAGAGGCCCCCAAGATCGCCCCAAGAGGGCCCAAGAGGCCCCCAAGAGGGCCCCAAGATGGCCCAAGAGGGCTCGAAGACGGCCCAAGAAGCCTCCAAGACGGTCCAAGAGGGCCCCAAGAACACCCCCAAAGGGGCCCCAGAGAGGGAACACGAAACAAAATTTCGAGCCCTCGGCCCTAAGAAGCCCCTACGAGGCCCCAAGAGGCCCCTAAGAGGCCCCAAAAGGCCCCCACGAGGCCCTCAGGAGGCCCCCAAGAGTCCCCCAAGCGGCCCCAGGAGGCCCCTCAAATGCCCCCCCGAGCGCCCCAGGAGTCCCCCAAGCGGCCCCAGGAACCCCCAAAGCGCCGCATTGACACCAGGCCCTCGGGCAAACGGCAGACATGAGACCGTATGGGCCGGCGGAATGAGCGAAGCGATTCAATAATAAGACTAATGCTAATCATCGTGCTAATCGCCATGAGCATCAACTTTTGGCGCTCCGCGCGGATTTCTGGGATCTGCGTTGGACCCCCCTCCCTGGCGCGCGGAGCGCGCCAGGTGCGGCACCGCGGAGGCCCTTGGAGGAGGAGAGGGAAGAGGCGGAGCGCTCGAGCATTGCTTCCGTGCCAGCGGTCGGTGGCTATTCCAAGCCGATCGGTCCTGTTTGCTCTGCCCGTGCCGCTGCCGCTCTCGGATACAGCACGGGCCAGGTCCCCGAGGCAGGGATGGATGATAGACGAGCGGTGCGGGAGCCCAGCGCGGAGGAGGAGGAGGATGAGGAGGAGGAGGAACATTTGAGGAGGAGGAGGAGGATGAGGATTTGAGGAGGAGGGATGAGGAGGGTTGAGGAGGAGGAGGAGGAGGAGGAGGAGGAGGAGGAGGAGGGACGAAGAGGAACAGGAGGAGAAACAGAAGGAGGAAGAGGAGGAGGAGGCGGAGGAGGAGGAGGAGGAGGAGGAGCAGGTGTTCGGCCTGAAGTGCCGTTCGGACCAGCATATCGTATGGCCGCAGGGTTGGCGGCGGCTGAGGCGTGGATTTGGACGCCCCAGTCCTGCCGAGACCCGACGTTCGGTACCACTCCCCCCACTCCCCCCAAGACTTGGCATCGCTCGGACGTGCGCCTTTCTTCTCGGCGAGGGCCGTCGAGGAGCATTCAGGGGCATCCCACGGTAATTGAAAGCACGAAGCCGAAAAGTGCGCGGGGAATGCACGTCCGAGCGATGGCAAGCAGACGCTCGCTCACCCGTGCGGGGAACGCAGCTCCCACTCGGCGCGGCCGCGGGCCACGGGCCACCGACTTCGAGCGGCGCATCGGGCACTCACCAGGGGGAGGCGCGCGAGGGGGCCGCGGGCTACGGGCCACCGCAGCATCGGGGGGGGCACCCAGGGCCGCCGGGCTGGCCGTGGGCTGGCGGAGGGCACGCCGGGAGGCCGCGAGGAGGCCAGGGGCCACTAGGCCGGGCGTGCGGCAGCGGCGGAGGCTCGGCGGCGAGCGGGGGGGCAGGTGATTGGAGGCCTGGAAATGGGCACCAGCACCAACACACAGGCATGCCTCAACTAGGGGAAGATGACCCTAGAATTGGGTGTTGGTGGTAATATTTCGGCCACCTAGGAAGCCAACAAATTACCACCATCACCGAGATCGGGAGCACCTTCCCTCGGTGGAGGCACACCGCCGATCTTATTGGTGCAGGTGTCAACCCCTAGGCCTCCCAGGTGAGAATGCGGCGGGACTTCTCAGAAGCCTCGAACCCTCCGAGGAGTTTTTCCCGTGTCTTCGGGGGAGGCAGTGGGCAGCTTCTCAGGAGGCTCGGGAGGCCTCCGAGCCTTCTGGGAAGGCCCGCCCCTTCTCGCCTTCTCTGGGGGCGCCGCCGAGTGGCGCAAGCGAGCTTGGCGAGCGCAGGGTTGCCGAAGCCGAGGCGCCGCGCTCACCGCTGGGGGGGGTGGGGGGGGGGCCGGGGGGAGGGGGCCACGAGAGGGCCGCGGGGCCCGCGGGCGGCCGACGTCGAAGCCGGGCACCCACCGTGGGGGGGCCTCGCGGGCGGCCGTGGGCGGCGGGCCAGCGCAGCCAGGGCGCGGGCCGCCCTGCGGGGCACTCGCACCGGGCACGGGGGGGCCGTTGGGGAGCCACGGGCCCCGCGCGGGGTTGGGCTCCGGGGAGCAGCCGGCGGCCCCGTGTCGGCGACCGCGCCGCGGCCGAGGAGGGCGTCGGCGCGGCAGCGTCGGGGGTGCCCTGGCCCTCGGAGTCCTCCCTGGCCCGCTGTGCCGCGCGCCCTCCCTGGCCTGCTCGCGCCACGGTGCCCGTCGATGAGCCTCCCGTCCGCCCTGGCGTCCTCCGGCGTGATATTTTTTTCACTCCGCGGCCCCAGGGCTCCCGACCCCTTCCCCGGGGGTAGTTGTGCGTCCCAGATCCGTTTTGATGGCCCCGGGGCCCGAAACCCCCCCGAGGGTTGGGCGTTGCGTAATGGGGGGGTCATAAATGGGGGGTTGGTGAGGGTGGTCCGAAAAGGTACCCAAACGGTACCTAAACGAGCCCCCTGGGGGTCCAGAGGGGCCCGAAAGGGGCACGAAAGGGGACCGTTTCTGACCCCCCCATTGATGACCCCCCCATTAAGCCACGCCCAAGAGGGCCGAAACCGAGTAACATCCGCCAGGCCAGTTGGGGAAATCTCAGATCATCCGAGATCTGCCTGGAGGCGACGAGAAAGGGCGAATGGCCCGGGGGCGGGCATCACTGGCATCCCTCCAGGAGCCTCGCCGAATTCGTGGACCATCGGCGCCCCTGGATGCATTTGTTGCTCCGCCTTGGCTATCCGCCCCCGTCGCCGCCTCCGATGCGGGCTCTCGGGCGTCGATGTTTTTCGGGTCAAAACTCGGCGGCTCCTAGGCGCCCGTGCGGGACAATCCCGGCACCCCCGGGAACGCTCGCGGCGAGGCGCAGCTGCTGGAAGGCATCCCGGCTGACAAACCGCCGAGCGCCGACGAAGACGTCCGAAAACCGACGATCCCGGCGCACCCCCAGAACTCAGGAAGGGGAAAAACACACAGACACAATGAATCGTCGATTCCCAGAAAATATGGGAAAATATGGAATTGGGCGGGAAGACAACAACCCAGAAAGTATGGGAAAATATGGGGGATATTTTTATTTGTGTGTACTTATTTGTGTGTCCCAGGGCCCCTTCAAGAACGCCCGCGGCGAGGCGCAGCTGCTGGAAGGCACCCCGAGGCTGGAAGACCGCCGAGCGCCGACGAGGACGTCCGAGAACCTCCCCGTGGCGCCGCTCGCCGACGGCGACCGCTTGCCGACCGCTCCTCCCCAGCCCGCTGGCCGCTCTCCACCAAGCTTGTTCAGGGGGGGAAAAAACGCAGACACAATTAATCGTCGATTCCCCAGAAAATATGGGAAAATATGGGAAGTGGGGGGGAAGACAGAAACCCAGAAGATATCGGAAACTATGGGGAATCCTGTTATTTGTGTGTATTCATTTTGCGTGTCCTGGGGCCCCTTCTTGGTGGTCCCCAAACGTGGTGGTGAGAACACCCGGTGGTGAGTTTTGGGCGATTTGGGTAATGGTTTTCGAGCGCTGGCTGGCCAAGGAAACGCAGAACCTCGTGGCGACCGCGTGTCCCCAAACCCAGTGGCGACCCAGAATTATTTTTTGGGGGAATCGGGGTCACCACCGGGTGTCTCAGAATCGGGGTCACCACCGGGTGTCTCACCACCTGGTTTGGAGACCACCAGCCTTCGCTTGTCGCCGCCGTGCCGCCAGCGCGGGGGGGGGGTTCGTCCGGCGGCCGCGCCGCACTCCCGGGGACGGCGCGCATGGCGGCCAGGGACCGCGCCGCCGAGCGGTGCGGAGGAGGCGGTGGAGGAGCAGGATCTTGAGGAGGATCTGAGGAGGAGGACGACGACGAATAATACGAACAGTAGTAACACGCATATGAAGAATAATAACACTAAACATGACACTATATCGCCGAGTAATAGTACATGACACTATAATAGTAATAATAGCACGAGTAATAGCGTAATACGACCAATATCGAGGGCGGAAAAGAGGGGGGTGATGTTAGGGGGGGGGGATATCATGGCGGCGGCCATGATATTTCCCCAGATCTTATGGCGCCTCTTCTTAGTTCATTACGTCCCTGGCCCCCCCGCTGGGCCGCGCACATGCCGCCGGTCATGATTTGCACCCCCCCTCTTGGACACCCCCTTCTTGGCCGTTCCCGATAATAATACGAACAGTAGTAACACGCATATTATGAATGATAGCACCAAACATGACACTAACAGTGATAATGTTTAAACAATAACCTTAATACGAATCTAGCAGCAAGCGTACATTCGTCAAACAAGAGTATGACTAATACTACCATGACGAATAATAGCGCTAATTAGAAAACGGCCACAGCAGAACTACTGCTAGTAGTCCGAATGATGATGGTACGGATGAGACGAAGAACAAGTCCAATCACAATAGTTGTCGTAATAATATCACTAGTAACTCGGATGATGATAATAATGAGGCGAATGCGAAGACGAATGCTATTGAAATGTACAATGCTAATAATAGTATGGCACATCAGAATATCATTATTACGGCAAAATCACAGAAGACGACACATACCAAAACGACAACTATTGGCATGAATAATACGAGTACGAATTCAATGGCTCATAATAATATACAAAAGGCTGAGAATGGTACCAAGCACACGAATAGAACTATATGAATACTAATAACCCGTTCAATTAAGACAAGTAATCGTACTAATACTAATTGTAATACCACTAACGTATTAATGTTGCTAACACTCAGAATCATTCAATGCGATTACTGCACTTACTGATCGTGATACTATAAACTAGCAGCAATAATACTAATAACAATGACACTAATAATCCGAATAATAAAACTAATAAGCCTACCACTAATGATGACACTGGTGCTACTACTAATGTTAATACTCACAATAACAGTAAGGGGATGATCAGGTAAATGATGATAGGGACTTGATTGGTTTAGGAGGAGGAAGCGGAGGTGGAAAGTGATGATGATCATGACGATAATGACGATGTTGCTGTTGGTGATGATGCTGCTGATGCTAATGATGATGATGATGATGATGATGATGATGATGATGATGATAATGATTATTCGGATGATGATGGTGATGCTGATGCTGTTGTTGATGATGATGGTGATGCTGATGTTGGTGATGCTGATGCTTATGATGATGCTACTGCTGATGACGATGGTGATGATGATGGTCATGATGATGGTGATGATGATGAGGATGAGGATGAGGATGATGATGAGGATGATGATGCTGATGATGATCATGTTGATGATGATGATGCTGCTGCTTCGCTGCTGCTGCTGCTGATGATGATGATGATGATGATGTTGATGATGATGATGATGATGATGATGATGATGATGATGATGATCATGATGATGATGCTGATGATGATGATGATGATGATGATGATGATGATGATGATGATGATGATGATGATGATGATGATGATGATGATGATTATGATGTGGAGGAGGGGGAGGAGGAAAACGACGAAGACGAGTTGGAGGAGGAACATGTGTTGAGGATCTGAGGATATGGAGGAGGATGTGGAGGAGGAGGAGCTCGGAGGAAGAGGAGGAGGAGGAGGAGGAGGAGGAGGAGGGAGGAGAGGATGGAGGAGGGGATTTGATGAGGAGGAAGAGGGGAGGAGACGAGGAGGAGGAGGACGAGGAGAGGAGGAGGAGGAGAGGAGGAGGAGGAGGAGGAGGAGGAGGAGGAGGGGAGGAGGAGGAGGAGGAGAGGAGGGGGAGGAGGAGGAGGAGGAGGAGGAGGAGGAGAGGAGGAGGAGGAGGAGGAGGAGGAGGAGGGGGGGAGGAGGAGGAGGAGGATTTGAGGAGGAGTCGGGAGCAGGCTGCGCGGCGGGGAAGTGACATGTGCCCGCGCCGCGAAGCTGCACTCGGCGGCGCCGGGCGCTCGCGGGAGCCAGCTGGCCCGCGCGTGTGCCCACGGCCACCGGCGACGAGGGAACCGACGGACCCGAGAGGGCACGCTGCCCGAGGAGGAAGCCAGGACCAAACAGCACGCCGCCAGATACGGACGACGGCGGCCCACGAGGGCCCCGCCCACCCGAGACGACAGGGTGGGGCAGGCGGCCCAGGAGGGCCCCGCCCCACCCCACGCCCGCACTAGGGAACCAAGGAGGGGTCCCCGAATTGCACCAAAAACGATGGATCCGAGAAAACGACAGATTTTCGAGCCGCGTTCAGCAGGACTGGATCTGATTTGGATTTGGGAGGAGGAGGAGGAGGAGAAGGAGGAGGAGGAGGAGGAGGAGGAGGAGGAGGAGGAGGAGGAGGAGGAGGAGGAGGAGGAGGAGGAGGAGGAGGAGGAGGAGGAGGGGGAGGCGGAGGAGGGGGAGCATGAGGAGGAGGAAAAGGAGGATGTCGGGAGGTTTTGGAAAGGATTTGAGGAGGAGGAGGAGGATGGAGGAGGAGGTGTTGAAACATGCTGCGGCAACGGGGGAAGCAGGTAGCACGGAGTTGAGGTCGGACGGTTGTTGTTGCCATCGCCGTTGGCTCAATTTTTTAACGTTTGGAAGTTTGGCTCATCCGAGCGTAAGGTGAAACAAGCGCGCGGTATTACGCTGAATATTTGTTGATATGTTGCATTGTAGCGGAGCGTCGGTTGCAATGACAGGAATTGGATCAGTTGCCTTAACCCCAGGCTCGCAGGACCAATTCCTTGCACCCACGGATCGAGAGGCTTCCACTAACTGGATGCCCAGAGATTCAGTTTGTGTCGTCAATGGTCGATGGACGCTTTGGTTATGCGAAACGTCGCTGCGTGCCACACGTGAACGAATCATCGTGTTCATGAGCGACCGTACCGCCACGGACAACAAGGAAGTTACCCCGCAGGAAGCCTTCGATATGCTCCAGATGCAGCAAAAAATGAAAGCCGTGCTGATGAGTGTTGAGAAATAGACCAAATGAGTGGTGTGAGAGAGAAGCGCGCAATCTTGACCAACAGGTCGAGATCATGGCGGCGAGCACGAACGCGCATGGTGACATGTTGAGGGGGATCTCCAAGTTCAGCGATAGCTGTAACAAGGGCGGAGGAAAAAGAGGAGGCGTCAACAGTAAGCTTATCAGCGAGTTCAAGGCCCTACGGAACCTCAAAGCCTTGACTGGCGACAGAACTAAATCCAGAGAGTGGGCCGACAAGTTGCTCAATGCCCTGGCACAAGTGCGGCTTAATTTCCGTGGAGCAGTTAAGTCCTCCAACAAGAAAATGGAAGCAATGGACGGAGTCATCCTTGAGGAAGAGTCAGGGGATTGGCTGCGAATTCATAATGGGTGATCCACGTACTTCGAGTACCAGAACGCCAAC
This sequence comes from Prorocentrum cordatum, assembly GCA_963575745.1. Taxonomy (NCBI): domain Eukaryota; class Dinophyceae; order Prorocentrales; family Prorocentraceae; genus Prorocentrum; species Prorocentrum cordatum. Next base: position 35,631 of record CAUYUJ010002083.1, on the reverse strand, counting down.
ACGGCCAGGCAGCAGCAGCATGATGACGAAGGGGAGTTTGAGCTCACCGACGAGGACATGAACAAACGCGATGGGGATATCTGGTGCGGCCTTAGCGAAGAACTCGAGGGATCCGACGCACGTGGCAAGCTCAAGAGGTTAACGCACGGAGATCGACTTGCCGCGTATCAGGAGATCTACAAGTATTCCTCGGCAGTCACAGAAGTTACGCTGGCGCAGAATCTGTTCCAGGCAATGACTCCCGAACAACCCAAGCGAGTTAGATAAGTGTCTGGCAAACTAGAACGGAGTGTTGTGGCGAAAGTGTTGGAAAACATGGAGTGCGCGCGCATTGCCCCTGCCCTTCAGGGTTGCGGCCCTCCGCGCGATCATGAACCATGCAATCGTCCGGTTCGATGAATGGCAACAGGTGTTTTGAGTCTGATGGCTTTAACGCGCCCACTCACCAGCAAACTCTCAAGGATGGGTTGGCGACGGCGGTAACTGGCGGCCCGACGGCGGTCACTGGCAGAGTGAGACTGAGCGTGAAAGAGACTATGTGAACGCAGTTGCAAAAGGCGAACGAAACAAGTACCAAATCATAGGATTGCGGCGGATTTGGGCACCTAGCCAAGGATTGTCGGAAACCCAAGAATTACAAAGACTGAGGGGAAAGAAGGAGATGGTGCAACAGGCAGGGGAAGTTACCGAGCCTCTCGGCGCAACTACATTAAGGACATGCGGCGGCAAGGTCAAAACCGAGGACAAATCAATCGCGGTGGCAAAAGGCTTGTTCGTCATGTAGGTCGTGAGTGTCACGAATGTGGAGACGACGGGCACGTTTTCGTTGTCTGCCCGAAGTCGATCAACGAAGTGGAGCAGAGTAACCGTGGGGGCGCAAAGCCCGCCGTGCCCAGGCAACTGCGATAGCGCGCGCTCGTGGGATTCACGAGCGAGGGCGATCGAATGGAAACAATGGTTACCTCCGCCAAACCGCCGACCATTACTGAACCGCCTGGGGACAGGGAAAACAGAGGCATGGAGGAAAAATGATCAGCAGGATTGAAGCCCTGAACACGCGGAAACGCCACCAACTGCATCAAAGCGAGCACGGCTGCGACCATGAATACCACGTGATTATCCGCAGTTTCCAGCTTGGCAGCCCTCGTCGGTTACCGCAAGGTTCGATATGGTGGGCTCGTGAAAGACCGAAGCAATGTGCAGGAGGTCAACGCGGTGCCGCAGAGTGACGAAAAGACCGAGACGGTCATCGTCGCCGTGGACTCCGGCGCACATTAAACAGTTGGACCCCCTGGGGTCGGCACTCACTTACCCATCGAATTTGTCGACGCGTACAAGATCGGCAAGCGTTGCAGCGCAGCACATGGGTCCATGAACAGATACTGCGGACAGAGAGCAAATGCCTGACTATGCGAGAGTGGAGCGGGCGCCAGTATGCCTATTGGCCGATGTTTAATGGGTCCTGGGATCGGCCAGCGAGGCGGTGGAATCGGGTCACCGAATCGTATTTGACCGCGATCATGATGGAAGGCCGCGCATTTACGTCGAGCGCATAGCCAGCGGCAAGGACGGCGATGCATATCTGGTATTTTTCAACTCGCGGTCAAGGTCCCCGAAGGCGATGGGGCGGGCGCCGTTCGCGTGCATGAAGTTCCAGGGGGCGGGGGTCCGAGGGATTTACGAGGCCGGGGGCCTTCGAGGCCGAGCTTCCGTTGAACGGTCAGCCGCCCGTGAGACCCAGCGACGTAGACGGAGCCAGTGCATTTTGCGATGGTGACAGGAGTGAAAGCGGGGACAGCGAGCCGAATGACGCATAAGATGCGTTTATCGGCCTGGAGGCCGAGTGACCCAGGAAAGTCCAGCGCAGCGTGCGACCATGTGAAGAAGAAGAACTGGGGAGGCACAGCGCCAATCGTTTGCCTCGCCGTAGCTGGCGCCCCCGCTGCGTCGGAGGAAAAGCCGGGCAAAGAAACCGCTGCGAGATGCAGCGGAATCAAGGAAAAGGAGTACCAGATGTATCAATGGATTCAGGGCGGAGAGAGGTGTTGCCCATTGTAGTGATGCGTTGTAGAGAAACCAAGTTTATATATGGCCGCGCGTTGCTAGAGAAGGGCGTGGCCTCGGCGCGGCGAAGGCAGCCCGTGACATGATCGGCTTCACTGGGCGCGAGAAAGTGGTGTTCAAAAGTGATGGAAAATCGTTTATTACTGCCCAAAGACGCTAGTAGAACATCCGGTATCTTAGAGATGGGGCTGGAAGTTCGCCCAGTCGGTTATTCTCAGGCCAGTGGTGATGTTGGGCGTGCTATCCGTACCGTGCAGGGCCAAGCAGGAACAGTAAAGCGCGGGCTATGTAGGCCCATGACAAGACGGAGCTCGGCGTGAACCGTGCTATCATGGTTTGGCTGGTGGCATACGCAGCATGTGCAATTGCAAGTTCACGATCAGCATCGACGACAGGACGGCGCATTAAAGACGTCGGGGCAGAACGTTTAACAAGACATTGCCCGAATTTGGTGAGTGCGTTGCGCATTTCAGAACTCCTCTCCTCAATGGACGAGAGAAGATGGAATCAAAGTGGGCAGGCTGTATTTGCCTGGGCACGCATGACAGAGCACGCATGACAAAAGTCATGATCTAATCATTGACTCCCCACCGGGGGTTGTTATAGGAGGAGGAGGAGGAGGAGGAGGAGGAGGAGGAGGAGGAGGAGGAGGAGCAGGAGCAGGAGCAGGAGCAGGAGGAGGAGGAGGAGGAGGAGGAGGAGGAGGACGAGGAGGAGGAGGAGGAGGAGGAAGAGGAAGGGGGGGGCACGCGCCCGTCACAGCACGCTGACCTGCAGGGTGGGGCGGCCAGGCCTGTCGTGCCACTCGCGCCGATGCTTCGCGGGCGCCACGGTTCTGTGTCCCCCCACCACCACACGTTGGTTTGCAGCGTGACCCACGTGGGCACGTGGGCGCCTGAGCACGTGGTTCTGTATCCCCGCCCCCCACGTGGGCACGTGGGCGCGCCGACTTGCAGGACGGGGCGGCCAGCGGGCAGGCCCGTCGTCTTGCTTGCGCGGCTGCTTCCTGGGTCCACTGCGGGAGGGGAGCAGGGACGACAGGGGGGTCGGCGCCGGGCCCCTTTGGAGGTCGGCGCCCTCCTTTTCCTCCTCCTTATCCTCCTGGTTCCTCCTCCTCCACCTCCTCTTTCCCCTCCTGTTTCCTCGTCGTCGTCGTCCTCCTCCTCCTCCTCCTGTTTCTCCTCCTCCTCCTCCTCCTCCTCCTTCGCCTCCAGAGTCCTTGTCGTCTACCTCCTCTTCCTCCTTCTTCTCCTCTTCTCCTCTTCTCCTCTTCTCCTCTTCTCCTCTTCTCCTCTTCTCCTCCTCCTCCTCCTTCTCTTTCCCCTCCTCTGTCCTCCTCGTCCTCTTTCTTCTCCTCCTCATTTCTTGTCCACCTCCTTTTCCTCCTCTTCCTCTTGCTCTTTCCCCCTCTTCGTCCTCCTCCTCCTCCTCCTCCTCCTCCTCTTTTCTCCTCCTCCTCTTCCTCCTCCTCCTCCTCCTCCTCCTCCTCCTCTTTCTTGTTCTCTTTCTTCACGCGTCCACCCCGTTTCTGTTGCGCGGACCCTGGCAACCTCCCCCCCCCCCTCGTTGCGCGCGCGCGCGCCGCGGCAGCGGCCGGCGGCCGGCGCAGGACATCTGCTACGTGGTGGAGGCGGATGCGGGCCGTGAGGTGCAGCTGCTGTCCCGCTCGTGTCCTTTGACGCACCCTCCTTCCCCTCATCCCGAAGAAGAAAAACGGCACATGGCCGGGCCGAGGTATAAGGTTGAGGTCGGCTCGGGGAGGGTACCCCAGTGTTCGTCGTGCTTGTCGTATGTTTTTGTGTGCATCCTGGGGCAGGGGTGCCCTCGAGTGATGTTATGTTTTGGGGTGTATTGCGGCGGAGAGTCTCATGTACTCGAAGGGTATTCTTCTGTCTTAGGTCCAGCCGCAAACAGAAACTTTCGCAGCTCTGCGCGGATTTCCTGGATCGGCGCTGGGCCCCCTGGCTCCGCCTCGGGCGCCAGCCCTGGCGAGCACCGCGCGCCAGGGAGGGGGGTCCAGCGCAGATCCTAGAGAGCCGCGCGGACCGTTGAAAATTTTTATTTACGACGGTTTTTCATTTTCCATCCTGAGCGGCCGCTCTCTTCTGTTCCTCGCTGCAATGTGCGCAGTTCGCCTAGCAGTGCCCCCGCCTAGTCTACAGACGCGGTGCGCGATCGCCATCTCCGCGGCCACAAGCGTCTTTCGACGCGCGGGGATTTGTCTTTGGGTGCATGTCTTTCGACGAATGGGGCTTTCCGACGCGGTGAGGTGCGGCTTCGTGCCACGTCGTGCGACCCAGAGCGCACGACGACATCCCGCAGTTGTCTCTCGCCGCAGGGGTGACTGAGTGATCGTATGCTCGAGGCCGCGGATCGCCTTGAAGTCAACGTTGCTTTTTGGTGGCACTGGCAGCAGCAGTTGCAGTGGCAGGAAAACGATCACCAGCAGAAACAGTTGTGGTAGCAGAGGTGCTAGTAGCAGGAGCGCTCGATGATGATGATACTGAACATGATGATGATGCTAATGATGATGATGGTGCTGCTGCTGATGATGATTATGCTGATGAGATGACGGTGACCATGACGATGAATATGATGCTGATGATTCTGATGATGACTATGCTGATGATGCTGATGGTGATCATGCTGATGATGATTATGCCAATGATGATGATGATGATGCTGATGATGATGATGCTGATGCTGATGCTGATACTGATGATGTTGATGATGCTGATGACGGCGACGCTACTGATGGTGATGGTGGTGGTGATGATGATGCTGATACTGATGATGATTCTGATGATGATGATGCTGATGATGATGAGAATGCAGATGATGATGATGATGATGATGATGATGATGATGATTATGATGATGATGATGATGATGATGATGATGCTGATGATGATGATGATGGTGATGATGATGATGATGAGGCGGAGGAGGAGGAGGAGGAGGATGTGATGGTGATGGTGATGGTGATGGTGATGGTGGTGGTGGTGATGCTGATGCTGATGCTGATGCTGATGCTGATGCTGATGCTGATGCTGATGCTGATGCTGATGCTGATGCTGATGCTGATGCTGATGCTGATGATGCTGATGAATGATGATGATGATGATGATGATGATGATGATGATGATGATGATGATGATGATGATGAGGCTGCTGCTGCTGCTGCTGCTGCTGCTGCTGCTGCTGCTGCTGGTGGTGGGTGGGTTGGTGGTGGTGGTGGTGTGGTGTGTGGTGAGGAGGAGGAGAGGAGGAGGAGGAGGGAGAGGAGGAGGAGGGTGGCGGTGGTGGTGGTGGTGCTGTTGCTGATTATGACGACGACGACGACGACGACTACGACGACGATGACGACGATGTTGATGTGAGCGGCCCGCGCTCCGCGCGGGTCCCTAGGACAGCGAGACACCGTCTGGCCCCAAAAGGGCCATGCCTCGCGACAGCCGCCCACCTGGGCACCCCTCCTCTTGGCGCCGTTCGGACGTTCGCAGTTTTCTCGGCGCGGCCAGCTCCAGGAGCATCTTGGAGCCTCTTGCGGACGAGGAGCCGCACGAAGCCGAAAACGCCCACGGGGAATGCACGCCCGAGCGATGGCAGGTCGTCGGCCCCCGCGGCCAAGCCCAGGGCCGCGGGGTGAAGCTCCCAGCCCTCCGAGCCGAGTGCAGCCCTGGCGACACGGGAGCCCAGCGGTTGGCAAAACACGACGCGCGTCCCCGAGGGTACTCCAGATTTCGTAATAAAGGGAGGGGGGTCTCACTTCGGGGGGGGTCTCTTCCAGGCTACCTTGGAGGGCCTGGGGGGGTCTGGGGACGATGTTTTGGAGGGTTCTCCCACGGGGGAGGTCTGAAATGGCTTGTCTTGGAGGGTCTAGGTCCCCTCCCTTTTAGTACGAAATCTGGAGTAACCGCAAGCGGGTCTCACCCCCCGGGCACCTCAAGCCTGCTGCACAGGAAGGGCTTTTCAGGCCGGCTCAGCGCTACTTCCGGCCCCCGTCGAATGTGCCCTTGCTGAGCGGCGGGATCCCGCAAAACCGCGATGGGCCGCACCAGATGATCTTTGTGCAATCCACATGCGCAGCCACGATCTCCTCGATCCAGAGGATGATGACGGCGACGATGACGATGATGACGACGATGAATGAGGCTTGCTACTTCTGCTGCTGATGATCAATTCTCACACTCGTGATACGTAGATCTAGTTCAGTAGTAGATAAAGTGGCAGCAGCCGTAGAGACTAGAGCAGTCACCATATGAGCTGTCGTCATTGTTGTTTCAGCGGTAATCGTGTGAGCAGCGATTGTGGTGACAGTTGTATTGAATGACGGTGGTGTTGTCAGGCATGCCGCATATTGTGCTTAAAGATATGGTGGACAGACTGCATCTGTTCGCTCCCGTGGGAACTCGACCGGATCATGTCGCGTGGTCGTCGTGGCTACCGCCAGGACGCTGACGTGTGGACCACTCTGGGCTCCCCAGAGCTGGATCGTGGCACCTCTTCGTGGCCGAGGCGCGACGCGGCCAGGAAAGCCCCTCCGCTCCTTACCTTGGCGTTCCCTGCGGCAGCACGATGGCTGCAGAGCCGCAGGACCTCCAGGGGCTTCCTGGAGCGGCCGCGGCTGGCCTGCCGCAGCGACCGCGGGCCGCAAGTGCGCCTCCGCCCGGCCACGCCCAGGGCGCCTCGCGGCCTCGCGGCACGACAGCTGCGCCGCCTCGGCACTTGCCTTGGGGGGGGGCAGCGGTGTGCCGCTCGCTCTCTCTCCTCCCCGCCCGCTCCCCATTCGTCTTCCTCCTCCTCGTCCTGCTCGTCCTGCTCGCCTCCTCCTCCTCCTCCTCCTCCTCCTCCTCCTCCTCCTCCTCCTCCTCCCCTCCTCCTCCTCCTCCTCCTCCTCCTCCTCCTCCTCCTCCTCCTCCTCCCCTTCTCCTCCTCCCCTTCCTCCTCGTCCCCACCTTTCGTCCGGCATCATGGGAGGCTCCCCCGCCGCTCTCTCAGGAGGTGCTCCCTCCCGGTTCGGCCGTCTCCGTGGCTCGGCTGGCAGTAGCCAGGTGCCTCGCCGGTCTGGGGAGTCGAGCGTCAGGGTTGGCGTAGGCCGAGGCGGCGGGCCAGAGGCGGGGGAGGCAGGAATCCTCCTCCTCCTCCTCCTCCTCCTCCTCCTCCTCCTCGTGGGCCAGAGGGCACCAGCTATCTACCTGCACCCCTCCTCGCCAGGCCGATCCTGCGCCCAGGATCGGCGTGTGGTGCCTTCGGCCGAAGCCGGGAGGGCCCAGGGTGGTCTTGGCCAGGGCCGCGCAACAGAAACGGGGTGGACGCTTGAAGATAGAGAACGAGAAAGAGGAGGAGGAGGAAGAGGAGACGGAGGAAAGAGGAGGAAGAGGAGGACGAAGAGGGGGAAAGAGCAAGAGGAGGAGGAGGAGGAGGAGGAGGAGGAGGAGGAGGAGGAGAAGGAACAGAAGCTGGCGGCCTTTCTAATGTGGACCTTTGGGCGGCCCCACCCGCAGAGTGCGTAGACTGGGCGAAGGGGCGGCGGATCATGAGGAATGACTGCTGGGATGGCTCCCGCTGCCTCTCTTGCTCGCCCCCCCCCCCCCCCCACCTGCCCCCAACCCTCTCCTGCGCCCCCCCCCCTTCTCCATCTCTCCACGTCTCCCTCGCTCCCCCCTCCCCTCCACTCCCTCCCCTCCCCCCCTCTCCTCTCTTTGCCTCCACTCCGCCCACCGCCCACCCCCAAGGGGGATGGTTGGAGAAAGGAGTAGGAGGGTGACGACGATGACGAGACGATGATGTTGGTGGTAACGATGGCCATAACAATGATGGGTATGATGATGTCGATGGTGATGGCCTTGGTGATGCATAGGGTAATGATGCGATAGTAATTAGGACGATTGTGGTTATGATGGTGACCATGATTACGTCGATCACGGCGACGACGATGATGCTGCTGATGGTATTGATGGTGTTGATGCTCATGATGTCCGTGCTGTTGTTTGTGATGATGCAGGTGTTGATGATGATGCTGATGACGATGATTCTGAGGCTGAGGCTGATGTTGAGGATGATGCTCATGATATGATGGTGATGGTGATGATGACGATGATGCTGATGATGACAATGGTGATGCTGCTGATGATGATGGTGGTAGTGGTGATGATGCTGATGATGCTGCTGCTGATGATGATGATGATGATGATGATGATACTGATGATGCTGCTGCTGATGATGATGATAATCATGACGACGACGATGATGATGATGGTGACGACGATGATGATGCTGATGACGATGCTTATGCAGACGAAAAATATACTACTTCGAAGTTACTTCGATAATGATGAAGATGATGACTATGATGATGATGATAATGATGATGATGATGATGACGGTGATTGTGATGATGATGATGATGATGGTGATGATGATGATGATAGTGATGATGATGATGATGATGATGATGATGATGATGATGATTATGATGATGCGGATGCTGCTGCTGATGATGATGGTGATGCGGATGCTGTTTATGATGATGATGCTGATGATGACAATGATTGTGATGATGATGGTGATGATGGTGATGATGATGATGCTGCTGATGATGAAACTGATGATGCTGATGATGATTGTGAGGATGGACGTCGAAGTTGATGGTGCCCACTTCTCATGTTTAAAGAATGAATTTGGTGGATCCCCCCTCCGGTGCCCAATGTGTTTATATGTGTTTTTCAATTGAAGTCCCCCTCCTGTGGCTTTTTCTTTACAAGGGAGGGTCTTGGGCCTCACACGGTGTTGATGGACCCCGAGCGACAACAACAGCAGCTCCCGCCTGATACGTCCTCACGATTTTCTCCAAATAGGCTTGCCCTATAGGAGTCCTAGCTCATCATAAGTAATTGGTGTTTAGCACCCCCCCAGGTTTTTCCAATGGCCCCCCCCCTTTTTCCAATGGCACCTCCCCTTTTTTCCACTGGCATTTGCTTGCTTGCTCTTGCGTGCTTGCTCTCGCTTGCTTGCTCTTGCTTGCCCTTGGTTGCTTGCGCTTGATCGCTGGCTCTTGCTTGCTTGTTATTGCTCGCTTGAGCTTGCTTGCTTCCGCTTGCTTGCTTGCGCTTGCTTGCTTGCGATTGCTTGATTTTGCTGCTCCCTTTATCTTCCCGTCCTGCTCCCGTCCTCCTTTCGTCTTCCTCCCATCCTCCTCTCGTCCTCCTCCTGTCCTACTATCTATTTGGAGTCAACGCTGGCTGATATGTCCAGAATCTCGCTGTCGCGCGGAAATTTCTCACAATTTATCTAGGAATCGTGCTGTCGCGGTGGACTTCCTCGCCATCGATTGAGACGCCGCGCCCTCGACACTCAGGACTCACGCCTCGCTCTGGACTTCTCCATCATTTATTTGGGAATCGCGCCATCGCTCGAGACCTCGCGATTCATGCAGTTGACGCTTCAGCGAAGCGCCCGCTGGACCGCTCGACCTGGCCGTCTGGGCCCGCCCGCCCGAACCGCCGGTCAGGGTCCGCCCGCCTGACGCGCCCGTCTTCTGCCACTCGTTCTCCTGCTCCAGGCCCCCTTCCTGCTAGCCTCTCTCGTGCTCCATCCTTCTCCGTCCCTCGGAGGTGGATAGACCTCCTACCCTGACACGTCGAGTAAGGAATTGGCCGTTTTCGGCTCGCGAGAGGGCGTCGCGGCCGTCATTTTTGCGGGTCCAGGTCCGTCGATTTCGGTCCCAGGCAAGCCCCCTTCTTGCTAGCCTTAAGTCGGGCCTGTCCCTCTACAGGAGGGATATTCGAAAATTGTCAAAAAAAAACAGTCTGGGCACTATTTGTTTTGAGTAGGTTCGAGCATGTTTTGAGCATTTTTGGGGTATTTGTAATTTTTCCTCCCAAATCCCCCTGTAGGGGGACAGGCCAGACTTAATGCTAGCCTCTCTCGTGCTCTATCCTTCTCCGTCCCTTCCCCTGCTTTAAGGGGCTGGGCCAACTGCACGTGGCGGGTAACGGAGACATATCCCAAGGTGGGTACGGTCGGAGTCGCAGAGGGTGCATGTCGAGGGGGTTGGGACGCACATGGCGGACGATTATGAGCAGGTAAGAGCAAACAGTCTCGACATGATGGATGCTGTAATAGATGACGAAAATGATGAGGATGAGGATGAAGATGAGGATGATGATGATGATGATGATGATGATGATGATGATGATGATTGATGATGATGATGATGATGATGATGATGATGATGATGATGATGATGATGATGATGATGATGCTGATGCTGATGATGATGAGGAGGATGATGATGATGTTGATGATGATGATACTGATGCTGATGCTGATGCTGATGCTGCTGATGATGGTGATGGTTCTGCTGATGATGTTCTATGGTGCTGGTGATGATGGTGAGGATTACGATAATAGTGATGATGCTGCTTATGATGAGGAGGATTGTCATGATAGTGATGATGATGGGGTGGTGTTGTTAATTATGATGAAGATGATGATGTTGCTACTGATGATGATGATGCTAATGATGGTGATGATGATGATAATAATGATGATGCTGATGCTGG
>CAUYUJ010002083.1:10000-20000 GCA_963575745.1 Prorocentrum cordatum | reverse complement strand
CCCTCCACCCTACAACTGCTGCAAACCTTTGAGACGACTGCGCGCGGCGCTGAGGCGAGAGCCGCATTTTTGAACAGGGCCCGCCCTCCACCCGCAAAGCCGTTGCAGATTTCAACCTTCAGGGCCATCAACGGTGAGGAAGTCTCAGGCGAAGCACCCAGCCCGCCCTGCTGACGCGCGCGGGCTGCGGCGGTGACCGCGCGCCTCGGCGCTCGGCGATCGTCATCGCTGCTGTCGGCGTCGTCCTCCCCCCTCCTGCCTCCTCTGACAGCTCAGCCCCATCCCCTCCGTCGCGCGCGATCCCCTCCGTGGCAGAGGGGCTCCCGTGAGGAGCCCGTCCAAGGACAGAGGGCGGGCAGCGAAAACCGAAGGCCACCTAGTTCCGGCGTCTGGACTGCCGACACGTCTGGGGGTGCGACGGGGAGTAGCGACTCACAACGACAGAGGGTGGAGGAGGAGGAGGAGGAGGAGGAGGAGGAGGAGGAGGAGGAGGAGGGAGGAGGGAGGAGGGAGGAGAGAGGAGGAGGAGGAGTAGGAGAGGAGGGAGGAGGAGGAGGGAGGGAGGGAGGGAGGAGGGAGGAGGGAGGGAGGGAGGGAGGGAGGGGGAGAGAGGAGGAGGAGGAGGAGGAGGAGGAGAGGAGGAGGGAGAGGAGAGGATGGGGAGGAGTGAGAGAGGAGGAGAGGAGGCGGAGAGGGAGGAGGAGGAGAGGAGGAGGAGGAGGAGGAGGAGGAGGAGGAGGGGAGGAGGGGGAAGTCCGCCCTCTCGCCAGGGGGTCCGTCTCAGGGTGCGGGGACGAGCCTGCAGTGGCTAGCGCCACCGAAGCACGGTGGACAGTGGGACAAGCCGGACGAGAGGCCCATAATCGAAGACGAACAGACACGCCATTAGGACGCCTATATGACAGCTGCGCCAGGACGTGTCCAAGACTGCCATTTGGACGCCATTTGGACGCCTATATACGCCCAGGGCTTGTCCGAGAAATCCTCGCCAAGAATATAAGGCATACGCTCTCGGAGCTGCGCGAGGATTTCTTGGACAAGTCCTGGGCCCGCCCCCCCAGTACCAGAAGCACGCCAGATGGGCCAATCAGATACTCACGTGGCGCTGGTGTTCGCAGAACTGGACCGTGCCGTTGCTGCCAGCACCAGGACCGGGGGGCGCCCTCACCCTTTCACCCATGATTTGCATATGCTGCTGTCGATCTCACAGCGGGCGTCCTCTGTTGAATGGCGGGGTTCTTGTCTGCCCAGTGACAGCGATTTTGGACGGAACCTGCTGGTATGCGTCGTTTCCGCCAGCATCGCCCCAAATTCGGGCATCTCAGACTAAGGCGCCGTCAACTGGGTGTTAAACCGAGAGTGCCGCAGCTGTCCTTCTTCCAGCGGGAGGACGAGGCGGAGGAGGATAAGGAGGAGTGGGAGGAGGAGGAGGAGGAGGAGGAGGAGGAGGAGGAGGAGGAGGAGGAGGAGGAAAGGAGCGGGATGAGCAGGAGGGTGGAGGAGGTGGGGGAGGCGCAGGATGAGGAGTGAATGAGGATGATGTCGGCGACGGCGACGGCGACGCCGACGGCGACGGTGACGACGGTGACGACGACGAGGGTGAGGGTGATGGTGAGGGTGAGGGTGAGGGTGAGGGTCAGGATGAGGATGAGGATGAGGATGAGGATGATGACGATGATGATGATGAAGAAGAATAATAAGATGGTGATGATGATGCTGATGATGATGATGATGATGATGATGATGATGATGATGATGATGATGATGGTGGTGGTGGTGGTGGTGGTGGGTGGGTGGTGGGTGGTGGTGGTGATGATGATGATGATGATCATGATGATGATGCTGATGATGACGACGATGCTGATGATCATGGTGGGTGTGGTGATGATGATTGTGATGTTGATTGTGATGTTAATGGTGAGGGTGATGGCGATGCTGGTGATGGTGATGGTTTTGGTGGGGTGGATGGTGCTGCTGTTGATGATGCTGCTGATGATGATGCTGCTAATGGTAATGGTGATGAAGGTGATGGTGGTGGTGATGATGTTGATGATGCTGACGACGACGATGATGATGATAATGATGATGATGATGCTGATTATGATGATGATGATGATGATGATGATGAGGATGATGATGATGATGATGGTGATGATCATGATGATGATGATGATTATGGTGGTAGATCACTGTGGTGATGGTAATGGAGATGCTGAGTCTGATGATGATGCCGAGGATGCTCGTGCTGCTGCTGGTGATGATGGCGATGGTAAAGATGATGATGGTGGTGATGGTGGTGGTGATGATAATGATGATGGCGATGATGATGATGTTGACTATTTCTGGTGATGACGATGCTGACGATGATGATGATGATGATGATGAGGATGATGATGATGATGATGATGCTGAAGATGATTGTGATTCTGATGGTGGCGATGCTGATGATGATGATGATGATGATGATGATAATGACGACGATCATGATGAGGATGATGATGCTGCTGCTGATGATGGTTGTGATGATGATGATGAGGATGAGGATGATGATGATGATGATGAGGATGATGATGATGATGATGCGGATGAGGATGAGGATGAGGATGAGGATGATGATGATGATGAGGATGATTGTGATGATGATGACAATGTGATGGTGCTGCTGATGATGCTGAGTGTGATGATGATCATGATCATGATGATGATGATTAGGAGGAGGAGGATGAGGATGAGGATGATGAGGATGAGGATGATGAGGATGAGGATGAGGATGAGGAGAAGGATGAGATGATGAGGATGAGGATGATAGGATGAGGATGATGAGGATAGGATGAGGATGAGGATGATGATGATGATGATGATGATGATGATGATGATGATGATGATGATGATGATGATGATGGTGGTGGTGGTGGTGGTGGTGGTGGTGGTGATGATGATGATGATGATGATGAGCTATACGTTGAAAAGGAACCGCCCTCCATTCTGCAAGGTGTTGCGAACTGGTCAAACACATGTGCGCGGCGCTACGGCGAGATCCACATATAACAAATGGACCGTCCTCCATCCTTGAAGCTGCTGCAAGCCTTTCAGACACATTCGTGCGACGCTGAGGCGAGAGCCACATTGTGAAGACGACCCGCCCTCCATCCTTGAAGCAGGTACAATGTTTTACGACTGTTTTACGAATGTTTGTACAGGGAGGAGTTAGTTTAAAGGGAAAGGAATGGAGTAGGAAAAAAAGGAGGAGGAAAAGGAGAAGGAGGAGGAGGAGGACGAGGAGGAGGAGGAGGACAAGGACGAAGACGAGGTCGAGGAGGAGGAGGAGGAGGAAAAGGAGGAGGAGGAGGTGGAGGAGGAGGAGGAGGACGAGGAGGAGAGGAGGAGGAGGAGAGGAGGAGTTGAGAAGGGATGAGGAGGAGGAGGAGGAGGAGGAGGAGGAGGAAGAGGAGCAGCAGCAGCAGCAGGTCGTGGCGGTGGACGGGCCTCCCCGCGGGGCTTCCCTGTCGGCCAGGCTCCTACGAGGCGTTCGGCGAGCAATTCCCGTGTCAAGGCCCGCCCGCCCACAGGTTCCTCGGGCCCTCCCCCTATGTGGACACGCAGTTGGCAGTCGTCGATCCCAGCTCGGGAAGAGGAGGAGGAGGAGGAGGAGGAGGTGGAGAAGGACAGGAAGAACAGGAGGAGGATGGGGAGGAGAAGGATGATGGGGGAGGATTGGAAGGAGGAGGAGGAGGAGGAGGAGGAAAAGGATGGTGCAGGAGGACGAGGAGGAGGCGGAGGGGGAGGAGGATGAGTCATGGAGTCGTCGAGTCATGGAGTCATGGAGTCATGGAGCCATGGAGTCATGGATCCAGGAAGTGCTCGGTGCACACCGCACGCAGGCGGGCCGAAATGGCAGGCAACCGGCCCCCCGGCCCCCCCCCTTACGGGAGGGAGCGGGCTCCAAGGCGCGCGCACCGACGAACAGGGGATACGCAGCTGCCTCGTCGCCCAGCGGCTTGCCTCCAGCCGAGAGGGCGTCATGCGTAGAGGGACGGTCGATTCACCTCGCTATTGCTCGGTACTTCCCGAGTATCAGCCCCTGTCCAATCAGCTGGAATGCGCAACTCGGCTTCTTCCCCAGGGTAAGCTGGCACCAGGCCGCCATGGAACTTGCGGGCCTCATGGCATGGCCCCGCCTCTCAACCAAATGCGCAAACCCGGTCACGGAGCGTGGCTAGCGCCACTGCCGCGGGCAAAGTGCCACGTGGTTGGTTCCAAAAGTCGCGGGCCAGTTTAGCTGCTCCCAGTCGCCGCATGCAGTCGACTCTGACGGTGTGCCCCGAGGAGTGTGTGGCGCTGACACCATGAGAACGGGTGCCAGGCCCCCACCCACGGGGATAGGAGGAGGAAGAGGAGGAGGAGGAGGAGGAGGAGGAGGAGGAGGAGGAGGAGAAGGGAAGGAGGAGGAGGAGGAGGACGAGGAGAGGAGGAGAGAGGAGGAGAAGGGAAGGAGGGAGGAGAGGAGGAAGCATAGGAGCGAGGATGAGGCAGGGAGCAGGAGGAGCAGGAGCAGGAGCAGGAGCTGGGAGCGAGCAGGACAGGAGCAGGCGAGGAGTAGGGAAGGGGAGGAGAGAAAGGGGGATATGTGATGATGATGATGAATGATTATGATGAAATGATGATGAATGATGATGATGATGATGATGATTGATGAGATGACGATGACGATGACGATGACGATGATGATGATGATGATGATGATGATGATGATGATGATGATGATGTTGCTGATGATGATGGTGGTGATGGTGATGATGCTGATGCTGCTGATGATGATGAGGAGAGGAGGAGCAGGAGGAGCAGAGCAGGAGCAAGGAGTGGGAGGCAGGAGCAGGAGCAGGAGCAGGAGGAGGAGGGAGGAGAAGGAGGAGGAGGAGGAAGGGGGATGATGATGATGATGAGGATGATGATGGATGATGATGATGATGATGATGATGATGAGTGATGATGATGATGATGATGATGATGAGGACGATGACGATGACGACGACGATGATGAGACGAATGGTGATGATGATGATGGGTGAGGTGATGTGGTGATGTGATGACGAGATGGTGCAATGATTGCGATGGTGCTGATGATGATGAGATGATGCTGAGTTGATGCAGGATGATGTTGTTGAGAATGATGATGATGGTGATGGGATGGTTGATGGTGATGATGTGATGATGATGATGATGATGTGATGATGAGATGATGAGATGATGATGATGATGATGATGATGATGGAGGAGGAGTGACGAGGAGGAGGAGGAGGAGGGAGGAGGAGGAGCAGGAGGAGCAGGAGGAGCAGGAGGAGGAAGAGGAGGAAGAGGAGGAGGAGGAGGCGGAGAAAGCGGCGGAGGAGGAGAAGGAGCAGGAGGAGGAGGACGAAGAGGAGGAGGAAGAGGAGACGGATGAGGATGAGGAGGCGGAGGCGGAGGCGGAGGCGGAGGCGGAGGAGGAGGAAGAGGAGGAAGAGGAGGAGGAGCAGGAGGAGGAGGAGGAGGAGGAAGAGGAGGAGGAGGAGGAGCAGGAGGAGGAGGAGGAAGAGGAGGCGGAGGCGGAGCAGGAAATGGGGGGGGAGGGGGAGGAGGAGGAAGAGGATGATGATGATGATGATGATGATGATGATGATGATGATGATGATGATGATGATGATGATGATGATGATGATGATGATGATGATGATGATGATGATGATGATGATGATGATGATGATGATGATGATGATGATGATGATGATGATGAGCTGATGAGGAGATGTTGATGCTGATGCTGATGCTGATGTTGATGCTGTGCTGATGCTGATGATGAGATTATGATGATGTGATGATGATGTTGATTTGTGATGATGATGTGGTGATGAGATGATGGTGATGGTGATGATGATGATGGACGAGATGATGTGAATGATGATGATATTGATGCTGCTGCTGATGATGTGACGATGATGTGGCTGATGCTGCTGTGGTGATGATGATGATGATGATGCTTGATGATGCTGGATGATGATGACGATGCCGATGTGATGATGATGATGATGATAGATGCTGATGCTGATGCTGATGCTGATGATGCTGATGATGATGTGATGAGATGCGGATTAGATGATGATGATGATGATGATGATGATGATGATGATGATGATGATGATGATGATGATGATGATGATGAGATGATGATGATGCTGATGCTGATGATGATGGTGATTTTGATGATGCTGCTGATGATGATGACGATGATGATGCTGATGATGATATGAGGATGATGGTGATGATGACGATGATGATGATGAGATGATGATGATGATGGGATGAGAGAGATGGATGATGATGATATGAGGATGATGATGATTGCTGATATGATGATGATGATGATGATGATGATGATGATGATGATTGAGATGATGAGGATGATGATGATGATGATGCTGAGATGATGATGGATGATGATGATGATGATGATGATGATGTGATGATGATGAGATGATGATGATATCATGATGAGAGGAGAGGAGAGGAGGAGGACGAGGAGGAGGAGACGGCGGCGGAGGGGAGGAGGAGAAGGTGGAGGAGAAGGAGGAGGAGGAGGAGGACTGGGGGAGGAAGGGCGGGAGGTGGGAGTGGGAGGTGAACGGCGAGGTGAGGTGGAGGGGGGCGGAGGTGGGTACGAGTGGGAGCGGGAGGGGAAGAGGACGGATAGAGTTAGGAGGCGGCAGGAGGGGGTGTGGTGATGAGGAAGAAGAGAAGGTTCGGGGGATGATTTGCGCAGCCGTCATTTGATACACCGATGAGGCGAAGGGCTTAATTTTAGCAGCGTGTTATCAAGGCACACCGATGAGATAAGCAGGAACGGACAATAATCCGAGTTCAAGAATTCTGGAATGAAGCCTTGACGTCTGGAAATCACTAGCACCGTAATCGATTCACCCAGGTTTGATGTGCAAACGCGAAGGAGTCACGAGGCGCACTTTCAATTGCAAGTGCTCGGCAGAGGTTCTATCGCTCCAAGGGGCACAAGAGGACGCCATCCAAACACCCCCCCTGGCCCCCCCCCCCGTCATTCGGGACGCGCGGGGCAGGAACGTTTTCGCAAAAGCCTCCGAAGAGGCCGCCCGCTGACGCCAGCAGGACTGACAGATGTCATGCCTTCTCCCGGAAGGCCCTCCCTTTTCCTCCTCGCTCAGTTTTCTTTTCCCTCGTCTTCCCTTCTCCCTCCCTCTCCCCCTTCCTTCCATCCCTCCCTCCCTCTCCCTCCTCTTCCCACTTTCTCTCGCCAGGATACCTCGTGCGGGCGCCCCCCTTCCGAAGGAGGGCACGGGAAATGACACAACCCGATCGTCCTTCTCCATCCTCCTCCTGTTTCTCTTGCTCCTCCTGCTCCTCGTGCTCCTCCTCCAGCTCCTGCTGCTTCTGCTCCTCCTCCTCGTCATCATCATCATGATCATCAGGATCATCATCATCATCATCATCACCATCATCATCAGCAGCATCATCATCACCATCATCGTTCATCATTCATCCATCATCATCAGCATCATCATCATCACCATCATCATCGTCAGCATCATCATCATCGTCGCCACCATCATCATCATCACCATCATCAGCAGCATCATCATCAACATCATCAGCATCGCCAGAATCGTCAACATCATCATCACAGTCACCATCAACATCATCACCATCAGCATCATCAGCATCATCATCATCAGCATCATCATCACAATCACCACCATCACCACCATCATCATCATCATCATCATGATCATCATGATCATCATGTTCATTATGATCATCTTCAACATCACCAGCATCATCATCAGCTTCATCATCATCATCACCATCACCATCATCAGCATCATCAACATCATCATCGTCATCATCAGCATCAGCATCGTCATCATCATCATCATCATCATCAGCAGCAGCAGCATCGTTCCGCCTCCTCCGCCGCCGCCGCCTCCTCGTCCCCCCCTCCGTCTACGCACTCTTCGTCGTCGTCGTCGCCATGGCCTTGCCCCTCGCCCTGGCCCCGGCCCTCGTCCTGGCCTTGGCCCTGGCCCTCGCTTCGGCGTTGGCCACGGCCGCGCGCCCGCCCACCGCGGTGACCCCGCGGAGGCCTCGAGTACCTCCACCCCGACGACAAGATCTTCACTTGCGCCGAGGACGCGCAAACGCCGCGATAAGAGGAGACGAAGGGAGATGGTGGATCCGCCTGGGTAGGAGGAGGGGAAAGGGGAGGGGGAGGAGGAGGAGGAGGAGGAGGAGGAGGAGGAGGAGGAGGAGGAGGAGGAGGAGGGAGGAGGAGGAAGAGGAAGAGAGGAGGAGGAGGAGGAGCAGGAGGAGAGGCAAGGGAGAAGAGGAGGAGGAGGAGGGGAGGAGAGGAGGAGGAGGAGAAGGAGGTGGAGGAGGAGCAGGAGGAGGAAGAGGAGGAGGAGGCGGAGGAGGAGAAGAAGGAGGAGGAGGAGGAGGAGCAGGAGGAGGAGGAGGAGGAGCAGGAGGAGCAGGAGGAGGGAGGAGGGGCAGGATGAGTCGGAGGAGGAGGAGAAGGAGGAGGAGGTGGAGGAGAATGAGGAAAGGCAGAGGAAGAGGATGATGCTGATATTGATGATGATGATGATGATGATGATGATGATGATGATGATGATGATGATGATGATGATGATGATGATGATGATGATGATGATGATGATCCTGATATCAGCCCCGCGACTCATGCCTGAACCCCCCAACCCCCTGTCCGGATTTCTTTTCTTCTTTTCGCGGGGGGTCAACCTTCGCGGCGACCCGTTAAACCTGGGACCTTTGGCGGCGCATGGATTTCTTTCCGACTACCGTACAATTAGTATTTGAGTACGATTGGTATTATCATGTATGAGATCGCAGTTGCTCCTAGAGAGCATATTGTCCTGCCGTGCAAGTATCAGAGTGCAACTGGTATCATATTACAACTGGTAGAACTGTGCGCCCTAGTACAACTCCCTAGTCCAAATCCCTAGTACTAGTCCAACTCCCTGGTACAACTCCCTATTACAACTCCCTGCTAGCACAAGTCCCCAGTACAGCTTCCAGATACAACCCCCCAGTAATAATACAATGCATAGTACAACTCCGTAGTACAACTTAGTGATATAATGTGATAGTACAAATCTCTAGTGAAACTTCCTAGTACGATTCCCTATTACAAGCAGTATTCGTACAACTCCCTAGCACAACTTCCAGTAGGACTCCCTGGTACAGCTCCCTATTACTAGCACAACTCCCTAGTGCAACCACTATTAGAGTGTTGCTGCATTGCACTTACAATCTGGGCTCTCACGCTTTTCCTCCTCTGGTTGCGCTGAGGTGGGTGGGACCCCTCGTGCTGGCAGCCCCGCGGCGAATTTGAGGCGGGGTAACCCCCGTGCTCGAACCCCTCGCCAGGGATTTGTTTTCTTTCCTCCGCTGCAAACTGGACTCCCTGGGTTCCTGGGCGCGCCCCAATAGTTCTTTCCTTCCGGATGGGCTCCCATGGGTCCTTCGTTGGAGTCGCGGGGCTGATATTGATGATGATGATGATGATGATGATGATGATGAGGATGAGGATGATGATGATGATGATGATGATGCTGATGCTGATGCTGATGCTGATGCTGATGATGATGATGATGTTGTTGATGATGGTGATGATGATGATGAAGATGACGATGATGATGCTGATGATGACTGATGATAAATGCTGCTGATGATGATGGTGCTGATGATGATGATGATGATGATGATGATGATAATGGTGATGGTGATGATGATGCTGCTGATGATGATGGTGATGCTGATGGTGATGCTGATGATGTTGATGATGATGATGATGGTGATGCTGATAATGATGATGTTCATTATGACGGTGATGATACTGATTACGATGCTGATGCTGCTGATGATGATGGTGTTTGCCGATGTTGATGACGATGCTGATGATGCTGATGATGATGAT
>CAUYUJ010002083.1:0-2500 GCA_963575745.1 Prorocentrum cordatum | reverse complement strand
CTGATGACGATGATGGTGATGCTGCTGCTGATGATGACTATGACGGTGATGCTGATAATGACGATGATGACGATGCTGATGATGATGGTGATGATGATCATGATTATGATTATGATTATGATGATGATGATGATGATGTTGGTGGTGACGATGCTGATGATGACGATGATGATGAAGATGATGATGCTGATGTTGATGATGGCGATGACGATGCAGATGCTGACGATGATGACGATGATGCTGCTGACGATGATGAAGATGATGGTAATGATGGTGATGATGACGATGATGATGACGATGTTGATGCTGATGATGATGATGACGCTGATGATGCTGCTGATGATGATGGGGATGCTGAAGATGGTGATGAGTATAGTAATGCTGCCTATGGTGGTGTTGATGGTGATGCGGATGCTGATGTTGATGCTGATGATGGTGATGCTGATGATGATTATGATGATGTTGATGGTGGTGGTGGTGATGACGATGATGGTGATGCTGCTTATGATGATTATGATTGTGATGATGATGATGACGATGCTGATGATGATGGTGATGATGATGATAATCATGATTATGATGATGATGTTGGTGGTGACGATGCTGATGATGACGATGATGATGATGCTGATGATGATGAGGGTGATGATGCTGATGCTGATGATGACGATGACGATGCCGATGCTGACGATGATGACGATGATGATGCTGCTGACGATGATGACGATGATGGTACTGATGATGATGATGATGCTGCTGATGACGATGGCGATGGGGACGATGCTGACGCTGATGATGATGATGATGATGATGATGATGATAATTATGCTGATGATGATGTTGATGATGCTGCTGCTGATGATGGGGATGCTGATGATGGTGATGAGTATGGTGATGCTGCCTATGGTGGTGTTGATGGTGATGCGGATGTTGATGTTGATGTTTGTAATGATGATGCTACTGATGACGATGATGATGATGATGATGATGATGATGATAATGATGGTGATGATGATGACGATGACGATCCCAATGCTGACGATGCTGACGTTGATGATGCTGCTGATGATGATGAAGATGTTGTTGATTATGATGGTGATGATCATGATGATGCTGAATATGATGCTGATGATGATGATGATCATGATGATGATGCTGATGCTGATGCTGATGATGATAGTGATGACGTTGATGATGATGATGATGATCGATGCTAATACTGATGCTGATGATGTTGATGATGTGGTGGTGACGACGATGGGGATGGTGCTGAGTATGCTGCTGCTGATGATGATGTTGCTGCCCATGATGATGTTGATGGTGGTGATGATGATTATGATGTTGATGCTGATGATGTTGATGATGCTGCTGCTGATGATGATGGTGATGCTGATGAGGATGCTGATGACTATGCTGCTGATGATGATGCTGATGCTGCTGCCGATGATGATGTTGGTTGTGATGATGCTGCTGATGATGATGATGATGAGGATGATGATGATGATGATGTTGATGATGATGATGCTGATGATGATGATACTGATGATGATATTGATGATGATGCTGCTTATGCTGCTGATGATGATGATGATGATGATGATCGGATGATGATGATGATGATGATGATGATGATGATGATGATGATGATGATGATGATGATGATGATGATGATGATGATGATGATGAGGCTAGGCAGGTGGAGCATCACGAGATTGATCCTGAGCACGAGCAGCTGGAGGACGTGGCAAGACGGGGACTGAACATTTACGCTCTCAGCCTGAGCTGCTGCTCGGATGACGACCTGTCCAAGGCGTTCGCCAACTGCCACCTGAGCCTGGGGTCTCGCCGGGATGATTTCAAGCGGCGATCTGATGGGGGAGGAGTGGGGGGGTTGAAGGGGAGGATGAGGAGTGAGAAGGGTGGGAGGGGCCGGGGGAGGGTGGAAACAGAAGGAGGAGGAGGAGGGGGAGGAGGAGGAGGAGGGGGATGAGGAGGAGGAAGATGAGGAGGAGGAGGAGGAGGTGGACGAGGCGGAGGGGGAGCAGGAGGAGGAGGAGGACGAGGAGGAGGAGGAGGAAGAAGCATAATCATAATAAGCATAACAATAATAATCAAACTAATGCGAATAATAATCAATAATAATATAGGAATAAGACAACGAATGCTAAGACGAGTAATGGTACTAGTAATACGAATGATACTACTACTACTACTACTACTACTACTACTACTACTACTACTGCTACTGATACTACTACTACTACTACTGCTGCTGCTGCTGCTACTACTACTACTACAACTACTACTAACTACTAACTAATGCTACTACTAACTACTACTACGGCTACTACGACTACTACTCCTACTACTACTACTACTGCTACTACTACTCTTACTCTTACTCTTACTCTTACTACTACTACTACTACTACTACTACTACTACTACTACTACTACTCCTTCTACTGCTGCTGCTGCTGCTACTACTACTACTATTACTA
>CAUYUJ010002082.1:87500-93683 GCA_963575745.1 Prorocentrum cordatum | reverse complement strand
CCTCCCCCTCCTCCACCCCCTCCTCCTCCTCCTCCTTTTCCTTCTCCTCCTCCTCATCATCCTCCTCCCTGGCTCGCTACGGCCCTGGGGGAGACCGTGCACGGTTCTGGGTTCGCCAGGTCGCAGGCGAAGAGGTTTTGAGGTTTTCGGGTTTTCCCGTCGGCTCGTGCAGGTCTTCCAGCTTCGGGGTGCGCTCCCGCAGCTGCGCATCGCCGCGAGCGTTGCGGGGGCGCCGAAGGTGAGCCCAGTCAGCCATGGCCCGACATCCAGACCTCCCCGCGTCTTGAAGAAACATCTCGGCGGCAGGTGTTTGGCCATTTCCGGCCCCTGGGGTCTGCTGCCATGCCCTGGCGCCGTCAAAAGACCACGACGAGACGACGACGACGACGACGGCGACGAGACGACGACGAGACGACGACGGCGACGACGACGACGGCGACGAGAACGACGACGACGACGACGACGACGACGACGACGACGACGACGGCGACGACGACGACGACGATACGACGACGACGACGACGACGACGACGACGACGACGACGACGGCGACGGCGACGGTGACGACGACGACGACGACAAGAACGACGACGACGGCGACGAGAACGACGATGACGACGACGACGACGACGACGACGACGGCGACGGCGACGACGACGACGGAGGCGGCGGTGACGACGACGGAGGCGGAGGCGGCGGCGACGACGACGACGACGGCGGCGGCGGCGGCGACGATGATGACCACGACGACGACGACGACGACGACGACGACGACGGCGGCGGCGGCGGCGGCGACGACGACGACGACGACGACGGCTGCAGCGGCGGCGGCGGCGGCCGCGGCGACGGCGGCGGCGGCGGCGGCGACGAGGAGCAACCCGCCAGGGAAACCCAGAAGGACGGAAACTCTAGGACTAAGTCGGGCCAGTCCCCCTTCAGGAGGAGCACCCAACAAGAATAGTAGAACATAGTCTGGTGCCGATGTTTCGTGGCTGTTTGGATTCGTTCTAATTATTGTTGGGTATGTTTTCTTCCAGGGTCCGCCTGTAGGGCATGCCCGGCCGAAGTATAAAAGGGCGCCCTCCCAGGCATTGGAGCGCAGCCGGTGGCTGGCGCTCCAGGAGAGAGCGGGGCCGTGGCAAACGTGTCAGCCGTTGCCGATGGCCTGCCCTTCGACGTCTGTCCAGCCTCGGGCCGGACGAAAGGGGGGGATTGGGACCGGGGGGGTTACGAAATTTGCTACATGCAGCTGGTTTCGGACCCACGGAGGGGCCCGTTCCTCGATACATAGCCGCCTCCGGCGCCGGGAGGCGCCGGGAAGATCAGCTACGTGAGCTGATTCTCAACCCCCCCCCCTTTGCTATCCCCCCCTTTCGCCCGACCCGACAGTCATGAATGCAACGCCCCCCCGCGTCCCACGACAAGAAGCGTAATGGAGGACTGCGGGCAACCACCGCAATAAAACGCGGCGCGAGATCATGCCAGTGCTCGTCTGAGGGCTGCGGCCCTCCCCGTGCCGCCGGCATGTGCGCGGCCCCGCTCGCAGTCCGGCGGGAGGGTCGCTCGCCCGCTCGCTGCGTGTTGCCCTTCTCCCTCCCATCTCTCGGGCCGGGCGAAAGGGGGGGATTGGGAAAGGGGGGGTTACGAAATTTGCTGCATGCAGCTGGTTTCGGCTTCACCGAAGGGCCCATTCCTCGATACATAGCCGCCTCTGGCGCTGGGAGGCGCCGGGAAAATCAGCTACGCGAGCTGATTCTCAAACCCCCCCTTTGCTATCCCCCCCTTTCGCCCGACCCGAATCTCGTTCTGGATCTCCTCTGCTGGGGGGCCAGATGCGAACCCTACCCCTACCCCCCCCACGATTTCTGAGGGGGAGGGTGGGGTTCACTTCGTTCGGGAGCTCCCGAGCAAAGCGAACCCCACCCTCCCCCCCTCAGAAATCGTGGGGGGGTAGGGGTAGGGTTCGCATCAGACGAGGAGGAGGAGGAAAAGGAGGAGGAGGATGAGGAGGAGGAGGAGAAGGAGGAGGAGGAGGGGGGACGAGGAGGAGGAGGAGGAGGAGGAGGAGGAGGAGGAGGAGGAGGAGGCCCCCTATCTGCGGGCCCTTCGTCGCCGCGGCCGGCTGCGCTTCGAAGCCACGGCCGCCAGAGCGCACCCCGGGAGCGGCCCCTGGGAGCAGCGGTTCGGCGACGTGGGGGGACGGTCAGGAAGTGCCCGATGGGGTCGGGCCGGACGAAAGGGGGGGATGGGGAAAGGGGAGGTTACGAAATTTGCTTCATGCAGCTGGTTTCGGCCCCACCGAGGGGCCCGTTCCTCGATACGTAGCCGCCTCTAGCCGCCTCCGACGCCAGGAAGATCAGCTACGTGAGCTGATTCTCCAACCACCCCTTTGCTATCCCCCCCTTTCGCCCGACCCGATGGGGGCCCGTCAAGCAGCGGCGCCCTGGGCGACGATCCACGTGTTGGGCTCTGGGCCTGCTCGCTGTCGTCGACGGCATCGGTATTCTTGGGGCGTCCCCTCCCAGGTGTTTGCCGCGTCTGGCAACTCTGGGCGGCACGGGATTGTTCGCCCACGCTGACGCCGCCAGGGGAGTTGGTTCGTCGTTCGAGTGTTGTGTCCTCGATTGCTTGTCGTAGCAAAGTCCCGCGTGTGGAAAAAAGGTCCAGGCAGGCACTGGGGACCTCTCCGCGACACGCTGAGCAAACGCTCTGAGCATTTCTTAGGGTGGAGGGCTCATGGTGATTTCCATACGGGCTTTTGCACCTCGAAGGTCAATTCGTTCTGCTGCTTGCCTTTTGCAGATGAAGCCTCGAAAATCCATCGAAACAGCATTTCAGATTTCACCTTTTGCCCTCCACCCAAAGAAAATGATCAGAACGTTCCCGATTGTACGATCGTGCCCCCAGGAGCCGGGGAGCGCGCGCCATCTCTGCCGGCACCCTGTACGGCCGGAGGCCCCGTTTTGCTCGCTTCCGTGCGAGCGCCCGTTGCGTCGAGAATGTTTTTCGTGCCTTTGCACGCAGGCACTTTCCCATTGCCACATCTCCTCCCAGCTCGCTGCTCCTCCTCCTCCTCCTCCTCCTCCTCCTCCTCCTCCTCCTCCTTCTCCACCTTCTCCTCCTCCTCCTAATCACGTCTCTCGATTCCTTCCCTCTCCTCCTCCTCCTCCTCCTCACTGCTCATCCTCCTCCTCCGTTCCGGACTCCTCATCATCATGGTCTCTGTTTCCCTCACTCCTTCGCATTCTCATTCTTCCTTCCCCTCCTCGTCCTCCTCATGAGCTGAGCCCCTTTCTTTATAGGCAACTCCTCCCTGCCGCTCCCCCAGACGTGTCGGTACGGCGGGCTGGGCGTTTCGCTCGAGACTTTCTCACCAGCTCTGATCCTGAAGCTTGAGACTTGCAGCAGCTTCCCGGATGGAGGGCGGGTGGCTTCAGAAAGGTGTTCTCGCTCTCGCGTTGTGCATTGTTGTTTCAATAGCTTGCGGCCGCTTCATGGATGCAGGGCGTCTCCTTTTCAAACTGTGGTTCTCGTGTTAGTGCCGCGCTCATTCCTTCCAAGCTTGCAGCGACTTCACGGATGGACGGTGGCTCTCTTGCAACATGTGTCTACAGTCGGGGCGCTGAGGAAGGAACCCTTTTCGTTGGGGAGGGGCTCGGTGTTCCTTAATTGTTTTGCAGTTCGCCTTGGGCTTTCCTTGGGGGTTCCGATGGGGAATCGAAGCTTAACTCATGGGAAAAGGGGGCCTCGTTCCTTATTTAGGGTTCCTTAGGTCAACGCCCCGACTGTATGTCTTGGGCGCCGTGCGCATTCGTCCTAAAAGGTCGCAGCATGTTCAAGAAGCGCGACGGTAGAAGAATCAGGATCGGGTTCTTGGTACGACTGCAGACTGTCAGGGTGCAAGGGTCACGTTGATTCTTTGTGCTGCAGTCCAAGGACTGATGTTCTGGCTCGATTCAGAATGCCCAGACGCGACAGTCATTTCGATTCGTGGCGGTGAAGTCAATGAGTTGCGTTGCGAAACGATGGGCGATTATCAGACGTTGCCTTCCAATGGGGCACTGCCCGCAATGGACATATATTATGGTATGGGGCGTGTGATGGTGTAGATTGGGGTAGTTATTATTGCCGCATCGCTGGTGCGTCTGTAATGTACAGTGGTCGCTTTCCTTCTCCACCTCCTCCTTCTCTTCCTCTTCAACAGTTACACATTATGAATACTACTATTCTCTCTCCTCTGACTCCGTCCAGAAGGTAGCCGTCTCTTTCCGCGCAGTGTATGGGCAACGCTGATTTGTATTGTGTGGTGTTGTAGTCCGAGTGTTTCTGGTGTTTCAAAGTGGGGTGCTGCAGCGTGGACCTCGTTTTCGGATTGGCACTGTGCTCTCGTCGTTCAGAATCGCGCTCTCGTCCCAACGCGGGCCACTTTTCTGGATACGAGTCCTCTCTCGTCGTTGGCGCCCCTCTCATTTGCCCTCCGACTTCCCAGCTCCTGTTGCTCCTGTCGTCCCTTCCACTCCAGCTCCTGTTGCTGCTGTTCGTCCTCGTTCTCCTCCTCCTCCTCCTCCCATATCCTCCGTTTCCTCCTCATCCCCGTACTCACCTGCCACCTTTTCCTCCTCCACCTCTTCCTCCTATGTACTCAGCCCCCCCCTGTTCCGATTGCGCACCGAACGACTGGTTTTTGGTTGTTGTGCCGGGTCGGCCATAACACGCGTCCGCAGACACAGAACACATCAACGCAATGAGATGGATGGGAGGGATGGATCGGATGTCAGATGTGGTGCGAGCGAACTTCACTTGTCCTCCTCTCCTTCTACTCCTCCTACTTCTCCTCCTCCTCCTCCTTTGTCTCCTCCTCCTCCTCCTCCTCCTGTCCCTCTTCCTTAGCTTCTTTGATCTTACTTAACTCACGACGTGGTGCCCTTGGATGCCCAGACTGTCTTTTGCTTCTCTTTTGGCTGCCCCCCCCCTCTGAGGGCCCTTGTGTATGTCTCGACGCTTCTCGCGCTTCCTTTCGTCCCTGCCCTTGACCGTCCGTCATCTTCTCTTCGTGCTGGTATCCTCCTACTCCTCCTCCTCCTCCTTCTCCCTCCCTGGTCTGGTCTATGATGGTATGGGGTATGGTCCCGTCTGGTCTGCAGTTGCCCTGTCTTGTCTGCAATTCCCAGGTCCTGCGCCCTCGGGTCGGGCCCAGTGCAGCATGACCTCGGGTGGTGTCGTGATTGCCACGCCTGGCGCGTGGAGGAGGAGAGTGAGGAGCTGGAGGAGGCCAAGTGCTGACAAACTCTTGCAGCGTTACAGCTGGCAGCGGGGCAGGGATGGACGAGGACGGATGGGCAGGAGGGCGAAGTGGAGGAGGAGGACGTGGAGGAAGGTGAGAACGACTGTATTGGTGATGGTGCGGGTAGAGATGCTGATGAGTAGGAGCAGGAACAGGGAGAAGAAGGAGGAGACCGAATGAATGGGAGAGAAGAGGAGCGGGGGTAGCAGGAGAGAGCCACGCGATCAGGACCGTAGTGTGGCGCTTTTCTTGGGTCCCTCTCAGGGCTCGTTTTGAGCCCGGCGTGCCTGTTGGGTACTTACAGTTCGGGGCCTCCTCGTCTATTGTTGGGCGCTTTCTTGTGAAATCGCGGGGGCCTCCAGCGGTTCGGCGCTCTCTGTTGAGACTCTTGAGAGCAACTTGTTTCGGGGGGCGGGCTTATGCGGAGCCTTTCGGGGGTATGCTGGGCACGGCTTGCGTAGGCATGACAGGCTGTCTTAGGGGGCTTTTGGTGGGGTTTGGGGCCGTCTTGGGTGTTTGTTGACGGGCTGTCTTGGGGCACTTTCTGGCCAATTTGGGAGGCGCGGGGGGGGCAACTTTGATACCAAGGCGATACATTGCGAGCGACGTCTTATTCGGATCAAAACACGACATCGACCCCCCGGGTGCTGCTGATTGCGAAATTGTCTTCACGTTCGTTGGCCCCTGGGAGTTCCAGCAGAGCGACGTCTTAATCAGACGAGACTGCGGACTCGCCGTTCCTGATGCGAGACGCGAAGCTGTTGCCACAGCGCACGAGCCTCTTGTGTAGCTCTAGAAACGGGTTGCGGTCTTTGCTGTGTCATCACCACTAGCACGTTGGCCCATTGTTCGGATTTACCGTTGCAGATGATCTGTTGGGTACGTCGCAGGGTACTTGT
>CAUYUJ010002082.1:62500-77500 GCA_963575745.1 Prorocentrum cordatum | reverse complement strand
AGGTGTCATGTGTTTTTTTTTTCAGGCAAAGAAAATTAGGGCCAGGTGAGCCTCGTGCCTGCACAGGGCTCAGCGATGTTTAAGACAGTTCTGGTTGAAGGCGTATCGGGGAAGAGCCCCACCTGCTTCTGAGCCAACCACCATGTGTTTTTCATGTTGGGGACACATGCGGCGCCCGTAATTACACTGCTCCCCACGGTTTGAGATTGTTTGTGTTTTGTTGTATCGTTTGGTTGTTGTGTTGTTTGTTCTTGCTTGGACGGGGGGTCATACTTTCAAATTCCCAAGAGCCCTGGAGTAGGAACAGCAAGAATTCAACAACCATACAAACAGGTGAAGCAAACGTTAAAGTGCGGCAGCACTGTGTGAACCGTGCATGTTTTATCTCCTTCCGGTATACAAGCAGTGTTTCTGTATAAACACATACGACTGTTGTTGATTATCATTATCGTGAGTCGACAACTTGTCGTGGGTTTCCCGTTGCCTGCGCAGGAGTTGCTGAAGTTTACGATTGCGTTTTTTCATGACACAAGCAGACATTAATTAAGACCGCTTGCTTGTACAGCAACACCATGTGCTGTCGATGTCGAAAACAGATGACACGTGTAAAGTCACAGTGATTCCCAGAAGTTGTGATTGCTTCGTATGCGTTCTCAGGGTTTCTGTTTTTTGCTTTTCCCCAACCGTCCTGTGGTGTTGGGTCTTCCGTTTGTAGAGAAGGTGCCCCGTGTTCCTGTCCTCCTCTCCTCTCCTCTCCTCTCCTCCTCCATGTCCGTGCCTCTGCTCTCCGCCCAGCACAGCGCTTCGTGGCCCCATAAGGGGGCTCCACCGAAGGCGGCGGAACTCGCATGCGGTCCCTGCGCCCAGTGCAGCGCTTCGTGGCCCCATACGGAGCTCATCCGAATGTCCCAGTGGCGGAACTCGCATGCGGTTCCTGCGCCCAGTGCATTGTTTCGTGGCCCCATCAGGAACTTCACCGAAGGCCCCAGCGGCGGAACTCGCATGCGGTTCCTGCGCCCAGTGTTGTCTTTCGTGGCCCCTATAAGGGGTTCCACCAACAGGTCCGATGGCGGAACTGGCATGCGGCTCTTGCTCCCAGTACAGCGCTTCGTGGCCTCATAGTCAGCAGTGGCGGAAATCGCAGGCGGTTCCTGCGCCCAGTACAGCGTTTCGTGGCCCCCTGCTCCACCGAAGGTGCCAGTGGCGGAGCTCTCATGCGGTTCCCGCGCCCAGGACATCGCTTCGTGGCCCCATAGGGAGCTCCACCCAAGGCCCGGTGGCG
Organism: Prorocentrum cordatum; assembly: GCA_963575745.1. Lineage (NCBI taxonomy): Eukaryota > Dinophyceae > Prorocentrales > Prorocentraceae > Prorocentrum > Prorocentrum cordatum. The sequence continues at coordinate 76,218 of CAUYUJ010002082.1, read as the reverse complement.
GAGCTCGCGTCCGGTTTCTGCGCCCGTTGCCCCGTATGGGGCTGCACCGAAGGCCCAAGGGGCACCGCCGCCCCACCGAGCACAGCGCTTCGAGGCCACATAGGGAGCTGCACCGAACCCCAGTGGCACCGCCCGCAGAAGCGCTTCGTGGCCCCATAGGGAGCTCCACCGAAGGTCCCAGTAGCACCACCCGCATGCGTCACCCCCACCCAGTACAGCGCTTCGTGGCACCGTCGGGAGCTCCACCGAAGGCCCCAGTGGTTGCATTCTGATGCGGGTCCCCCTTTCAGGACAGCGCTTCGTGGCCCCATCAGGGAGCTCCATTGAAGGTTCCAGAGGCAGTGGTCGCATGCGTTACTCCGCCCAGTACAGCGTTTCGTGGCCCCATCGGGAGCTCCACTGAAGGCCCCAGTGGCGGTTTTCGCATGCGTTCCCCTCGCACAGCAAGCACACCGCATCGTAGCCCCGTGGGGAGCTCCACCGAAGGTCCCAGTGGCTATACTCGCATGCGCTTCCCCCACGCAGTACAGCGCTTCGTAGCCCCGCAGGGAACTCAACCGAAGGCCCTCGCGGCGGCCCCGCACCATCGCTGCGCACTCCTCACATGTTTCGCGGTCCCGTAGTGACTTCTGCCTAACAGCACCAGTGGCAGCGCCCATATGGCGGCCCCGCCCCACATCGGCACACCTTTTGCATGCTTCATGACCCCATGAGAAGACCCCCCGACGGCGATACCCGAAACGACGGCACTCACAACTACATCTGTTTGGGTCCTTCGCCTATTCAAATTTCCACGTGCGCAGGACAAGTATGAAACAACACATGACGCATAAGCCTCAGTCACAACATTGCTGAAACATCGTTTTTTTTTTCCAAACAGTCATGTGGTGTTGGGCCCTCGCTTTACGCAAAAACAGCGCCCCGCGTTCTCCCGCCTCTTCCCCCTGCTCCCTCCTCACAGTCCGTGCCCCTGCTCTCCGCCCAGTACACCACTTCGTGGCCCCATAGGGAGCTCCACCGATGGTCCCAGTGGCAGAACTCGCGTGCGGTTCCTGCGCACTGTACAACGCTTCGTGGCCCCACAGGGAGCCCCGCCGAAGATCCCGATGGCGGAACTCGCCATGCGGAGCTCCACCGAAGGTCCCAGTGGCGGAACTCGCATGCGGGTCTCGCGCCCAGTACAGCGGTTCGTGGGTTTTACGAGGAGTCCACTGAAGGGCCCTGTGGCGGAGCTCGCGTCCGGTGTCTGCGCCCAGTACAGCGCGTCGTGGCCCCATAAGGAGCTGAAGCTAAGGTCCCAGTGGCGGAAGTCGCATGCGGTTCTTGCGCCCAGTACAGCGCTCCGTGGCCCCATAGGGGGCTGCACCGAAGGCCCCAGTGGCACCGCCCGCATGCGTCACCCCCACCCAGTACAGCGTTTCGTGGCCCCATCAGGGAGCTCCAGCGAAGGCCCCAGTGACACCGCCCGCATGCGTCAACCCACCCCCGCCCAGTACAGCGCTTCGTGGCCTCATAGGGAGGTCCACTGAAGGCCCCAGTGGCGGTGTTCGCATGCGTTCCCCCCGCCCAGCATAGCGCTTCGTGGCCCCGTGGGGAGCTCCACCGAAGGCCCCAGTGGCTGTATTCGCATGCGTTTCCCCCACCCAGTACAACGTTTCGTGGCCACATAGGGAGCTCCACCGAAGGCCCCAGTGGCGGCCCCGCCCCATCGCGGCGCACCCCTCACACTTTTCATGGGCCTGTAGCGCGGTGCGCTTCAAGTACCAGTGGCAGCGCCCACATGGCGGCCCCGCCCCACATCGACACACCTTTCACATGCTTCAAGGCCCTATGAAGAGATCCCCCGACGGCGATACCCGAAACGAAGCTAGTCACGGCTGCGTATGGTTGGATCTTTCGCCATGATCATGTGTCAGGGTTCGTTGGTTTCTGACATGAATGAGCCAATGGTTTCTTGCAGCACAGCCATATGCTGCCAGGAAACATCGCGCCTGTAAAAAACACAGCGCTTCTAAATATTTCGAGTGGTGGTTATGTTGTGTTTGTTATGTTGTACATGTCCCACCGTCCTGTGGTGTTGGGTCCTCGTTTTGAAGAGACAGCGCCACCGCATTCTCCCACCTCCTCCCCTCCTCCTTCCTATCCGTGTCATTAGTCTCCACCCAGTACAGCGCCTCGTGGCCCTATAGGGAGTTCCACCGAAGGCTCCAGTGGCGGAACTCGCATGCGGCTCTTGCGCCCAGTGCAGCGATTCGGGGCTTATAGTGAGCTCCACCGAAGGTCCCAGTGGCGGAATTCGCATGCGGCGTCTGCGCCCAATGTTGTGCTTCGTGGCCCCATCAGGGGTCCCAACCAAAGTTGGTATGCGTCTCTCGCTCCCAGTACAGCGCTTCGTGGCCTCATAGTGAGTTGCAGCGACGGTCCCAGTCGCGGAAATAGCTGGCGGTTCCTTCGCCCAGTACAGCGTTTCGTGGCCCCATGGGGAGCTACACCGCAGACCCCAGTGGCTGCACTCGCATGCGGTTCCACGCTTCGTGGCCCCACCGCAGGGATGTCCACTGAAGGCCACAGTGGTGGTGTTCGCATGCGTTCCCCCCGCCCAGCACACCGCCGCTTCGTGGCCCCGTGCGGAGCTCCATCGGAGGCCCCCGCGGTTGTATGCGCATGCGTTTCCCCCACCCAGTACAGCGTTTCGTGGCCACATAGGGAACTCCACCGAAGGCCCCAGTGGCGGCCCCGCCCCACTTCGCCGCATCCGTCGCACTTTTCGTGGCCCCGTAATGCGTTCCGCCGAAAGCCTAAACCAGCAGCGGCAGCACCCACATGGCGGCGGCCCCGCCCCACATCGGCGCACCCTTCGCATGCTTCATGGCCCCATGAGGAGATCACCCGACGGCGATGCCCGACACGACCGTAGTCACAACTGCATATGGTGGATCCTTCGCCAAGATGATTAACTTGTATTTTGTATGGGATCTTGGACTTGGTGTCGGGCTCAAATCCTGAGCTCGGCTTTGCACGAGCACGGGGCAGAAAAGAAAGGCAGAGAGAAAGAGAGAGAGAGAGATGGAGAGAGAGACATATAAAGAAACATAATAGGCAAGCCAAACAACAATGCTCAGAACACCACCGCATTAAGATAACATTCAATGCTACCCTTGCCTGGTGCCCCACGGATAGTGAGGCTGGGGCGCACATGTACACCGACCTCGAGATCCGTCTCTGCGGAGCAAACAGCAACACCGCGAACGATTCACACCCAGAGCCCCCGATTCCTCCTCTCCTTGCCATGTCTCCAGCCAGATCGATCTGTGATAGCCCTGGGGCCAGACATCAGGCGAAAACGCCACTTGTGAACAGAAATGCGACGCCAGGATCTCGAGCTCCTCGGCCGACCAGGCGGCTTAACGAAGGAGGAGGGGGAAGGAAGAGGAGGATGAGGAGGAGGAGGAGGAGGAAAAGGAGGAGGAGGAGAAGGAGGAGGAGGAGGAGGAGGAGGAAGAGGAGGAGCAGGAGGAGGAGGGCGAGGAGGAACGAGGAATGTTCTCGGCCTCCCAGATGGGGCCGGAGTAGATGGTGGCGTCGGAGGTGCGCGCCGCATCGCCGATGCATTGGCGATAGGGCTGGAGCGTGGAGTCCGCTGTGCTTCACGTCGACGTCGCCGAAGCATCGGCGATGCGGTGCGGCCTTGTGGAATCATGAATAGTGATCCCTAGCAATTGTGGTCCCCCATAGGATTCCCTCATCGGCATCTCCCACAGGATTCCCCACATGATTCAATCGGAGGCATTGACTACGGGCCGAGAGCCGGACCCCCCCCCCCTCCCCCCCATGCGCCAAATGACGGAACCCAGAATAAAAAAATGATCACCATCTGCTCGGACCCCATCTGGGGTCTGCACGAAGGAAATGGGCACGGAAAGAGTGGGTACGATGCCCAACAGCGGATCTGGTTCATTTTGAACAGGGCTCGCTGCCCACGCCGCCACGGCCTGTGTCCATTCGAGACAGAAGGGCGCCTGCCCAACAGCGGCCGCTGCTGGTTTGGGACAACATTTGCTGTTGGGCAGTGCACCCACTCTTTCCGTACCCGTTTCGGGCGTCCAAATGGGGGGCCCTTTAGACGGCGAGGGATGTCCGCCCGGAGCTCTCCTCGTGGCGCTGCACGCCTGGGGAGCCCCCCCCCCCCCAGGCGAGGACGATGATGGGGACCGAGGAGGAGGAGGAGTAGGACGAGGATGATCACGACGATGAGGGCCGGTGAGGACGCGGGTGGACTGTGTACGAGGTCGCCTGAGAAAGACGAGCTCTCCTCCAGGCGCTGCACGCCCGGGGAGCCCCCCCCCCCGCCCAGACCCCCGACGTCATGATTTTGTCATGACGTCGACCCCCAGAGATCTCGACCCATTCCCCAGGACCGGTTTTGCATCCCGAGTCGTTTTTTGACGCTCCCGAGGCCCGGTGAGGGCCTCCGGAGGCCGAAAATTAAGGAAAAAACGTCCGTCGTGATTTTTTCATTACTCGAGGGGGTCTGGGTGGGGGAGCCCCCCCCCCAGGCGAGGGCCTCTGGGACGGGCGCGCGCAGACGCCCCCGCGGTCTCTGCACGCGCTCCCCGCCGGCCCGCCGCAGGGCGCCGGCCACGCCCCCGCCTCGGGCGGCGCCGGCGCCCAGTTCCGCGTGGGCGACCGGGTGCAGGTCGGGCGGGGGAGGGGGAGGGGGAGGGGGAGGAGGAGGAGGAGGGGGGGAGGAGGAGGAGGAGGAGGAGGAGGAGGAGGAGGAGGAGGAGGAGGAGGAGGAGGAGGAGGAGGAGGAGGAGGAGGAGGAGGAGGGAGGAGGGAGGAGGAGGAGGAGGAGGAGGAGGAGGAGGAGGAGGAGGAGGAGGAGGAGGAGGAGGAGGAGGAGGAGGAGGAGGAGGGGAGGAGGGGAGGAGGAGGAGGAGGAGGAGGAGGAGGAGGAGGAGGAGGAGGAGGAGGACGAGGAGGAGGAGGAGGAGCAGGAGATCACCGAGCGCGTTCCCCAGACCCCTCTCGAGTAATGGCGAAATCATGACGGAAAAGGTTTTGCTGAATTTCTCGGCCTCCGGGGGCCTTCGCCGGGCCTCGGGAGCGTCAGCAGAACGGCTCAGGAGGCAGAGCCAGTCAGGAGGAAGGGGTCGAGATCTCTGGGGATCGACGCAATGAGAAAATCATGACGTTGGGGGCCTGGGGTCGGGCGGGGGCTCAGGAGATCACGGATCGCGCGTGCCACTGCTCGCAAAGTGCCTGCTCGCAAGCGCCCGAAAGACACATGTCTGCTTCGATGCAGTGTATCGTAGATCCCCCCGCGGCGGATCCAGGTCATTTTTTGCGAGCAGTTCCTCTGCCAGTCGTGGGGCGCGCTCGTCTGCAAGAGATCGGCACGATCGAAGTGGGTACGGAAAGCATGGGGACGGAGACCAACAGCGATTCTTGTCCATCTTGAACCGGATTCGCTGACCGCGTCGCCGCAGACTTTGTCCACTTGAGGCAGAAGGTTGCCTGTCCAACAGCGGCCGCTGTTGGTTTTGGGCAACATCTGTTGTTGGCCAGTGTACCCATGTTTTCCGTACCCAGTTCGGGCGTCCACAAGAGATAGGGTTCAATGCAAATTGGGGTCAGTCAGAGCGCCGGATTTTGCAGAGTCCTGCAGGGCCAGGGTTGCACTGACCCAGGTCAGGGTTTTGTTTGTCTCTGCGTCAGCTGGGTGATGACAATTGAGCGGGACTCAACGATACAGGCCATGCGTATGACCATGGCCTTGGCAGTTCTCAGTCGAAAGCGTGATCTTGTTACTGGATCGAAACGTGGGAGATTTGGGTCAACCGCGCCACCGCTGAGACACTTCAGCTGATGGAGACATGCTGCATCCCCGGTTGGACAGCTGAGCATTCTTGCCGCATGCCAGCAGTGGAGCGAGCTTTGGGAGAAGAGGAGCGGCGAGCGATCTGCACGAGGAGTCCCAGGTGAGAGCCCTCACGGGGGCGCGGCGCCTGGGGCTAAGCCACTGCCGAGGTGGGTCGCTCCATTTCCGCCGAGCCCTTGGGCACGCTGCCGCGCGCGCGCGGCACGCACTCGGCGTCCTGGCCTGTCCTGCCCTGACGTCGCCGACGCATCGGCGACCTCGCCGACGTGTCGCCGACGCGTCGGTGGTGCATCGGCGATGCGGCGGTCATCCGGCCCCATGTGCTACAGCGAGCGGCTCGAATAGGAGGGAGCACCTGCAGCTCAAAAGGGGCTGGGTTGTTCCTTATAGGTTTGCATGCGGCGCTCATGAGTCAGGTTGTGCCTTGCTTCTCAAAAAAGGTGGTGCCTTGCTTCGCCAGGTTCGCATCCTGTCCTAGGCTGTGCCTCACTTCTCGACAAGGGGCTCCGTTCCGTATCTATCGCTCCTTAGGCCAGGCCGATGGCTGTACGACACCATTCGGGAGGCCTCTGGAGGGTAACGTTTTTTTCACGGGCGCCGCGGCCCTCGGCTGATCGCGGAGGCCTCCCCAGGGCAGCCCGAGGGCCGCGGCGCCCGTGAAAAATCGTCACCCCTCCACCCTCTCCGAGGCCCCAGGGAGGGTGAGGGTAGCGTTTTCTCACAGGCGCCGCGGCCCTCGGGCTGCGTGCGGAGGCCTCCCCAGGGCAGCCCGCGGGCCGCGGCGCCCGTGAAAAAACGTCACCCCTCCACCCGCTCCGAGGCCCCGGGGAGGGTGAGGGCACCGTTCTCTCGCAGGCGCCGCGGCCCTCGGGCTGCGTGCGGAGGCCCTCCCAGGGCCGCCCGAGGGCCGCGGCGCCTGCGAAAGCACGTTGCGGGGAGCGTCGTCCCGCCCGAGCCACATCAGGGCCCGGCCTCGCAGGGAGCCGGCGAGCGCGCCGGGAGGACGAGCACGGCCCACAAAGCTCGACCCGTCGCGCTGCCCCTCGCGGCGCGAGGACGTCCCCAGACCCCCTCGAGCAATGAAAACATCATGACGGGAGGTTTTTCCTCATTTTCGGCCCCCAGGGGCTTTCACTGGGCCTCGGCAGCGTCAAAAAACGACTCAGGATGCAAAGCCGGTCCCGGGGAATGGGTCGAGATCTCTGGGGGTCGACGTCATGAAAAAATCATGACGTCGGGGGTCTGGGTCTGGGGGTGCCCTCCGCGCAGCCCCCTCTCGCCAGATCGGGGGCAGCGGGCCCCAGGGGGGAGCAATCAAACTCCACGGACGGGGAGGGGGAGGAGGCGGTGGAGGCGGAGGGGGAGCAGGAGGAGGATGAGGAGGATGAGGAGGAAGAGGAGGAGAAGGAGGAGGGAGGACCAGGAGCAGGAGGAGGACCAGGAGGAAGGCGGAGGGAGGAACGAGGTTGGGAGAGGCTGGTCTGGACGTGGGGAATCATACCTCTGCGCGCCCCTCCCCAGGTCAGGGGCAGCGTATTTGAGCCGCGGAAAGGGGGGCGACGTGGTCTGCAGTCGGGGTCCGAGTCGGTGGGGTCGGAGGAGCGTGCCACGTTGCCGATGCATCGGCGACGTCGGCGATCTGTCGGCGACGTCGGTGCTGAGGAACGGGCTCCAAATCGAACCGTGTCGCCGATGCATCGGCGGTGTAGCGCGATCCTCCGACCCTGTCTCTTCGGACCCCATTCCGGGGGCATGCAGAGGCGGTCTGCTGGCTTCTGGCTATAAGCTCGGGCCCGCGGCAACCGCTCTGGACGAGCTCGGATTCCCCGGATCGCTCTTGACGAGGCGCAGCCGCTAGAGAGCACCCCGAGTCTGGAAGACCGCCGAGGTCCCACGAGCGCGTCCGAAAACCCAGACCCCCTCGCGTTGTGAAAAGTTCACGACGGGAGGTCTTTCGCTACTTTCAGCCTCCGGGGGCCCTCCCCGGGCCTCGGGGCAGTGAAGACATTTGAGCCAGGACCAGAAAAGCCGGTCCCCGGGGAAGGGGTCTCCCGACCTCGAGGCTTGAACACGAATCACGACGTCGGGGGTCTGGGAACCTCGCACCTCGAACCCCTCCAGGTCCGGGGCAGCGTGTCCCAGCCGTGGAAGGGGGGCGAGGTGGTCTGCGGCAGCCCCCTGCGGGTGCTCCCCGACGGCGGGGGCCACAGCCTCGCCCCGCGGGCCGCGGAGGTGGTCCGGGCGGAGGCGCCGGGCGGGCCGCCGCGGGAGGCCAGCGCGGAGGACGGGCCGAAGGACGGCGGTGCGGCGGCGACCCGCCACACGAATGACCTGCACGCCCGGAATGGGCACGGAAAGAATTGGTCCGATGCCCAACAGCAGTTCCTGTTCATCTTGAACAGGACTCGCTGTCCGCGCCGCCGCGGCCTGTGTCCATTTGAGACAGAAGGCCGCCCGCCCAACAGCGGCCGCTGTTGGCTTGGTGGGCATTGTACCCAGTCTTTCCGTACCCATTTCGGGCGTCCAAAGAATGAGGCGAGCCCTGAGCCCAGACGTGCTGGCTTCGCGGGAAAATTCAGGACGGTCGGGCGGGTGGTAATTAGGGGAACGAAGAATGGCATAAACATAACAACTCTGAGGTCCGCGCGGATTTCTCGGATCGGCGCTGGGGCCCCCTGGCGGCGCCTCCGGCGCCGCCCCTGGCGCGCTCCGCGCGCCAGGGAGGGGGGTCCAGCGCAGATCCAAGAAATCCGCGCGGACCTCCGAGTTTGTATGTTTATGCCATGCTTCGTTCCCTTAGTGATGGGGGGGGTGGCCCAGTCGGGGAGTGAAGAAGAAGAGGGCCCCGAAGGGGGACCTCGAGGGCCCCTTGTGGGAGCCAGCCGGTGCCCAAAAGGGGCCCCAGAGGGCCGGCCGTTCTCTTCCCCCCCCCTTCTTGGGTCCCCCCCCCATTTCCACCCGCCCGAGACCCAGACCCCCTCGAGTAATGAAAAAGTCATGACGGGAGGTTTTTCTGAATTTTCGGCCTCCGGGGGCCCTCACCGGACCTCGGGAGCGTCAGAAAACGACTCAGGATGAAAAGCCGGTCCGGGGGAATGGGTCGAGATCTCTGGGGGTCGTCGTCATGAAAAAATCATGACGTCGGGGGTCTGGAGACGGCAGGTCTTTATTGTAGCTTCCACCGTCTGGAGGCCTTCCTGCCCGGGCCCCCGGGACCGTCAAACGGTTCTTCAATCGGGGTCGAGAGACTCGGGGTCGGAAAAAGAGGGGGGTGATGACTGGGGGGGGGGGAGGATCATGGCGTGGGCCATGATGTTTCCCCAGATGTCATAGCGCCTCTTCTTATTTCATTACACCCCTGGCCCCCCCGCTGGGCCACGCACAGGCCTCCGGTCATGATTTGCACCCCCCCCTCTTGGACACCCCCCTCTTGGCCGCTCCCGAAATCGGTGTCAAGAGACGGGGGTCAATGCAAACGGGGGCCAGCTATGGCTCCAAGTCTTGCAGGATCCCGGAGGGCCAGGGGCGCGCTGACCCGGGTCTGCCGGGCCGGACGAAAGGGGGGGGTTGGGAAAGGGGGGAGGGGGGGACGAAATCTGCTGCATGCAGCTGGTTTTGGCCCCACCGAGGGGCCCATTCCTCGAGGCATAGCCGCCTCCGGCGCCGGGAGGCGCCGGGAAAATCAGCTGCGTGAGCTGATTCTCAACTCTCCCCTTTGCTATCCCCCCCTTTCGCCCGGCCCGAGTCTGGGTGCAGGATCCTGCAGGATCCTGCAAGGCCCGACTGACCCGGGTTAGGATTGACCCGGGTCAGTAGATCCCCGATTCAAGGTACGCGCCATGGGGGGGGGCCCGCGGAAGGCGGAGGTCCTGAGAGGGACCTTTCGATCTTGGCGTCGCAATATATATATATATATATATATATATATATATATACACATGTAGAAACATATATACACACACGCACATACAAAAACGCACACACAAGACAACAAACAAAACGGGCGGTGTGGCCCGATGTCAGGCCGCGGGACCCTCACGAATCGATTCGGCTCGAGTGGCGCCGACGGGTGCAGTGGAAAACCGTGGCAAGGAACACCCTGCTTGCCTTCAGGGTGCCCTGGGTTTATGGGATCTCGACGGTTTGCGATGGATTGCGTGACGTTCCCACACCAAAATGAATGGATGTCCTGGGGTTTCAGGGTTGGGTTTATTGTGGAAGGTTTCTTGTGGTCGAGCTCCCACTGTACGCCGTGGCGGCGCGGCGGCGACTCGCCAAACGGGTCTAGAGGGAAGCCCGGCTCTTCGGTGAATCTGTTTTGTAAACCAGCGGTTTTGTTTTTAGGGAGCAGTCGGGACTTCTGGGGACTCGCCACGGAGCAAAACCAGACCTAAGTCGGGCATGTCCCTCTACAGGAGGAATCCTCAAGAGTAGGAAAAATAGTCAGCTGACTTTTTTCCTGCTCTTGTGACTGTGCTTGATTGTTTTCTTCCTCCTCATCCAGAAGTCTGCCTGCAGGAGACATGCCCCACCGAAACCCAGACACGCTCGCCTCGCGACTAACACAAACATGCAACCTTTCGAGTCGTTCCCTGCGATCTGGGCGCTGCGTTGTTTTCACACCGGGCGAGTTGGGCATGTTCCGGGCCCCAGGATTCTCGCGGACCGATCTGGCTTGAAAATAATTTCAGCAGGAAGATGGGGTGTAGAACTCGGGTCGCGATTTTGCGCGATGTTGTAGTTTAGTTACGGAGTGTTGATAATTGTCTGTCTCTGGGGGCCCTCACCGAGCCCCGGGAACGTCAAGGACGACTCGGGACGAAAAATTCGGCCTGGGGCCCAGGGAGAGGGTCGGGACTTCCAGGGACCCCGCGAAATCAAGATATCCCATGTTTGGGAACGGGATCGAGAGAAGTGGGTCCTGAGGGGTTCCACCGTACCCAGATCCCTGACGTCATGATTTTTCCATAGCGTCGACACCCAGACGTCTCGACCCATTCCCCGGGACCCGTTTTTCTTTCTGAAAATTGAAGGTCCAGAGTCCCGGTGAGGACCCCAGGAGGCTGAAACTAGCGAAGAACCTCCCGCCGTGATCTTTTTCAGCACGCGAGGAGGTCTTGGTATTCGGGCTCCTGTGGCCCTCCCTGGACCTCCAGGATGTAAAGTTGGCCCTGGGGCCCAGGGCCTGTCTCCCTCATGACCAGTGTGCCTCATGCCTGAGGACGGGACGACGGTGACTCCTCTTCCTCCTTCTCCTCCTCCTCCTCCTCCTCATCCTCCTTCCCCTCCTACTCCTCCTCCTCCTGCTCCACCTTCTCCTTCCCCTCCTCCTTCCTTTCCCCCCCTCCTCCCTCCCTCTCTCCTCCTCCTCCTCCTCCTCCTCCTCCTCCTCCTCCTCACCCTCCTCCTCCTCCTCCTCCTCACCCTCCTTCTCCTCTGACTCATGCCAGAGGATGGGACGACGGTGACTTACAATCGCATCGTCGCGCACCTGAACTACGCGATCCACAGCGGGCGCCGGACCCTCAGATGAGGAAGAAATATCCATACCTCTACCCTCCCCTCGTTTTCCCCTTTTTGGGCCTTCTGGGCCTCCGTCGTCGCCACCGCTGGATTCGCCTCGAAATCCTTTGGTCAGAACGCACCCCGGGAGAGGTCCGGGGAGCAGCGGCATCGGTACCTCTTTGTGCCTCCAGGACCCTCTTCAACAGGCCGGTGCGGGACGTGAGGACGTTCTTCGAGGCCCTAGACCGCAACGGCAGCGGGGGCCTGGAGAGGTCCGAGATCGCCCAGGGCCTCCAGAGGCGGGCGTGCCGTGCCCATCTTCCGCCCACTGCCCCTGTTCTCCTCCTCGTCCTCCTCCCCCACCTCTTCCTCGCCCACCTCCTCGTCCTGCTTCTCGCTCTCGTCCTCGTTCTCCTCGCCCCGCGCCCTCGTACTCTCTCTCTCTCTCGCCCTCCTCGCCCTCGCCCCTCCCTCGCCCTCGCCCTCCTCGTGCTCGTTCTACTCCTCGCCCTCCTCGCCCTCGTCCTCTTCGCCCTCGCGTGCGCCTCGCCCTCGTCCTCATTCTCTTCGCCCTCGTCCTCGCCCTCGTCCTTGCCTAAGTCAGGCCTGTCCCTCTACAGGAGGAATATCCGAAAATAGTAAGAAAATAGTGTTGGGACGATGTTCTTATTGTTGGCCATTTTTGGTGATTTTTGTTGGCAGTTTCAATTTTTCGTCAACTATCCCCCTGTAGGAGGACAGGCCCGACTTATTCCCTGCCCTGCCCACCCCCCCCGGGATGAGGCTGGACGTGCTGGTGGGGAAGGCTTGCCGGACCACACAACCGCGGGGGGGGCCGCCGTGTGTGTCACAGACCCGTCCCAGGGGGGCGACTGCGGCCCTGGGCACCACCCATCCCCTCTGATCCGACGTTGCCGTTTCAAAACATTAGCCTGGCGAAGGAGAACCAACCATACCCGGACCCCCTCGAGTCGCGAAAAAACGCGACTGAAGGTTTTTCGTTGTTTCCAGCCTTTGGGGCCCTCACCGGGCCTCAGGACCGTCAGAAAACGATTCATGATGAAAACGTGTCCTGGGCAATGGGTTGAGAAGTCTGGGGGTCGACGTTACGAAAAGATCATCACGTCGGGGGTTGGGGAACTCTACATCCCCAGACATGCTCGCGTCGTGGAAAAATCAAGGCGGGAGTTTTTGGGCCGTTTTCAGCCTCTGGGGGCCTTCCCTGGGCCTCGGGACCATCCAAAAATGATCCAGGATGAGAAAACTGGCCCCGGGGAAGTCATCGGGATTCCCGGGCATCCCCCATCCCCTCAGATCCGACGTTGCGGAAAACATGCTTCATCATACGGTAGGTTTGCGTCGTGTCGACCAGCGGCGACCCCAGCGCGGGCGTTCAAGGTTGAACGCCGCCGGCGACCCAGAATCGATCGATGTTGAACGATCGGACGTTGCGGCAGCGGCCGATCGTTCAAGGTTGAACGATCCCTGCGGTGTCAAAAACCAACGCTGGGGTCGTCACGACACGAACCTGCCGTAGCGAAACTCAATCATGGCACTGGTGGCGCGCAAAGGGGGACGTTAGCTTGGAGAGCCGACGAGAGGGGAGGAAGGCACGGGCCCGGGCCCCGGCGTGTCTCGCTCCCGCATGCGAGAACCGTCAGAACATCCAGATAATCACAAGTTGCTTCGCGGTCGCTGGCCCACCCGAAATCACAACGAAATCCACAACAACAAAAATCACAACGAAATCGATCCACAACAAAAATCCACAACAAAAATCACAACAAAAATCCACAACAACAAAAATCCACAACCCGAAATCGCTGGCACAACAAACAAAAATCACAACGAAATGAAATCCACCCGCGTCGGAAGGAGGAGCAGCGTTCCGAGGCGGCCCTTGCGTCATCCCCCCCCGGACCCTCCTCCGGCCGCTCTTGCCGGCCCCCGCCGCGCTCGCAGCGTGTCGACGCGGCCTTCCAAAAGGCCACTGCGTCCTTCTCGTGCGCGCCCTTATGATACACTCTGTTCATTCCTAAGTATTCGAGTTCTTTGATTTTTGTTGGGGGGCCAAGATCCCTTCATTTCCAATTGTTCTGTCCTGGGCCTCTTCCTGGCCACTATGGGGCCAGGAACGGCTCGAAACGAGCACAATTCTCAGGAGGAGAAAAAACACAGACACAATTAATCGTCGATTCCAAGAAAAATGAGGGAAAATATGGGAAGTGGGGGGGAAGAAACCCAGAAAGCATGGGAAAATAGGGGGAATCATTGTATTCGTGTGTATTTGTTTGTGTGTCCCAGGGCCCCCTTTCAGTTTGAAGTGAGCACG
>CAUYUJ010002082.1:0-57500 GCA_963575745.1 Prorocentrum cordatum | reverse complement strand
CCCCCAACAGAAGTTTGGAAAGCAGAGGCCTCCTGATTCTCCTCCCCTTCTCCTTTTGAGTGGTTGTGTCGTCGTCTCTTTCCCCTTAGCTTGGGAGCCCTGCTCGCCCAGCGCGTCCCTATTTCCAGGGCGCGCGGAAGGGCCAACAACTGCTCCCCCCGCATGGACCTGCAGGGACTCGTACTCACAAGGTAGCGAGTCTCTCTTACGGGGCCACCCTGGAGCTCGCCGCCCCCTGAAGCTTCGGGGTCTGCCCCCTGCCCGTCCTATTGAGAAGTCAGGGCTGTAGCACAACCGAACCGCCGTGGATTTTGCAGACGCGCGCAAGGCACCAGTCTAGGTGTGTTGACGGTGGGCCCACCGGGCGGATGTCCTGTCCTCTCCTCCTCCTCCTCCTCCTCCTCCTCCTCCTCCTCCTCTTCCTCCTCCTCCTCCTCCTTCTCCTCCCCCTCCTCCCCCCCGAAAAAACAGGAACCTCCTCTTCCCCCCAAATCAGCTGCGAGGACGACATCGCCCGCTTCCTGCAGACGCTGGACGACAACGGCGACGGCTTGGTCGACCTCGTGGAGCTGGCGCGTGCCCTGGAGCCTCCGCCGGCGCCCGGGCAGGGCGCTCCGCAGCCTGGGGAGGCCCTCTCCGGGGGCAGCGTTCGTCGCTCCTCCCCCTCCCCCTCCTCCTCCTCCTCCTCCTCCTCCTCCTCCTCCTTCCCCTCCTCCTCCTTCTCCTTCTCCGCCGCCTCCTCCTCCTCCTCCTCTTTCTCCTCTTCCTTGGTGCACGCAAGCACTGTGGTGTACACAGGCGCTGCGTCGCACTCAGTTTCTGCGGTGTACGCAGGCACTGTGGTGTACACGCGCGCTGTCGTGCACGCCAGCATTGTGGTATACACGAGCGCTGTGGGCAGGTCGCCACCTACATGCTGCTCGCGTCGTCGTCGTCGTCGTCGTCGTCGTCGTCGTCGTCGTCGTCGTCGTCGTCGTCGCTCGCCGCTTGTCGCTCGTCGCTCACCGTCGTCGTGCGCGCGGGCGCGGCTGTGGGGCGTTACATAATACCCACCCCCCGCCCCCCCCCCACTATAACGACCATGATCGTCAAAAAATAAGGAAACGCGCTCCTGGAACCTTGGGCGTTTACTGAACAGTATGTTTTTTTTCTTTTCTTGGGTGCGGTTGCTACACGTCTTCGCTTGTCGGGGTGGGCGATTTTCTTCTCAATCTGGCTTGCCGAAGGGGCTATGACTTGGTTGAAGATTGGTGACTCGGGGGGTTACTTTGTTTGCCCGTTCCTCAAGGTTCCCCGGGTTCCTCGGGTTTCTCGGGTTCCTCGGGTTCCTCGGGTTCCCCGGGTTCCCCGGGTTCCCCGGGTCCCTCGGGTTCCCCAGTTTCCTCGGTTTGTTCGGGTTCCTCGGATTCTTCAGATTCCCCGGATTCCCAGGGTTCCTCGGGTTCGTCGGGTTCTTCGGGTTCCTTGAGTTCCTTGGGTTCCTTGGAGTCTCCAGGGTCCTCGGGTTCCTGGGGTTCCCGGGTTCCCCAAGCAGCATCAAGCAATGCCAGGCAATGCGAAGCAATACCAAGCAATGCGAAGCAATGCCAAGCAACGCAATGCCATGCGAAGCACTGCCAAGCAATGCCAAGCACAGGAAGCTTTCCCCTGATAGGGGTCGCGCCGAATTCCTTTGTTCTCAGTGGAAGGGGAGGGGCAGCGTTGGGAGAGGCGCAGGGGAGAGTTTGCGGCAGTTGTTTTGCGAAGTTTTTAGCAGCTGTGCCTCGTCGAGGGCGTTCCGGGGGTGCTGGAATCGCCCCGCACGGCCGACGGAGGCACACGCTCTGGCTCGAGAGAACTGGAGAGCAGAGCCTTCGGAGCGACGTCTCTCCGGACCTCGGCGTCGGGCGCCCGCGGGTGTTCTCCGCCTCGCGGTGCCCTCCGGCGGCGGCGGCGCCTCCCCGAAATAGCGATGCGGAGGTGCCCGGATCCTCCCGACCGGCCCGCGGAGGCCCGAGCTTTGACGAGGAAGCCGTCAGGTCCTCCCTCCTCCTCCTCCTCTTCGTCCTCCTCCTCCTCGTCCTCCTCCCCATCCTCCTCCTCCTCTTCCTTGTCCTCCTCCTCCTCCTCCTCCTCCTCCTCCTCCTCCTCCTCCTCCTCCTCTTCCTTGTCCTCCTCCTCCTCCTCCTCCTCCTCCTCCTCCTCCTCCCCGAGGCCGTCAGGCGCCGAAAAGGTCAGGGGCAACGTCAGCAGGGGGGACTAGGCTCAGGAGGGGAGGCTGGAGGCGTCGGCCCCCGGGGCCCTGGGGCCCGCCCCGCCGGGGGACGTGCGGGTTCGCTGCCGCTGGCGCCGATATACTGTACATCAGCGACGTATCGCGGACTCCAGGTCGATGCCTCCTCCTTCGACGGTGCCCCCCGTCCCCCTCGGCAAGCACCTCTGTGCTCGGGAAGGTTTTCGTACGTTCTCGTTGTCTTCTGGGAGTGCTCGTGCCTCGGGGTGAGTTCCAGCAGCTTCGCCTCATCGAGAGAGTGCCGGGGACGCCCAGGCCGTCCCTAACGGCCGCCAGAGGGCTAGGTTTCGGCCCGAAGGCCAGGGTGATCCGAACACCAGGGTTGAGCGGGTCTTTTTGAAAGCTCATTGAAACATGCATCACACACTTCTTTGCACTTTTGTAGAGGCTACCCAGACGCCGCTGAAGCCACTGAAGGCCGCGAAAGGCTGCTGAAGGCCACGGAAGGCTGCCGAAAGGCGATTGGATGCCACTAGAGGCTGGGTCGGAGGATCGCGTCGCATCGCCGATGCATCGGCGATGCGGCTCGTTGCAGAGTCCGATTATCTTCACGCGGACGTCGCCGGCGCATCGCCGACGTCGCTGATGCATCGCCAGTGCATCGCCGGTGCATCGCCGGTGCATCGCCGATGTATCGCCGATGCGGCGCGATCCTTCGACAAATCTATTCCGCCCCCATCTAGGAGGCCTGTATGAGCGCCATGAAAGGCCGTAAGGCCGAGGCGGTATAGGTTGAAAAGAGCTTCCAAAAAGACTCCCAGATCCCACTCTGGCCGCTCCAATTTTTCCAGGAGCCCCGATCCTCAGAGGAGGAAAAGGTAACCCACACCGATACCCCCCTCCTCCTCATCCTCCTCCTTCTCCTCCTCCCCCTCCTCCTCCTCCTCCTCCTCCTCCTCCTCCTCCTCCTCCTCCTCCTCCTCCCCTCCTCCTCCTCCTCCTCTCCTCCTCCTCCTCCTCCTCCTCCTCCTCCTCCTTCTGCTTCTCCTCCTCCTCCTCCTCCTCCTCCTCATCATCCTCATCCTCATCCTCATCCTCCATCCTCATCCTCCTCCCCCTCGCCGGAGGGGCCGCCGGTGCGCGGCCGTCGGGCTGGCGAGGGCGGCCAAGCCCCCAGCGCGCACGCAGCGGTCGGCCACTCACGCACCCAGGCCCAAGCACGCGCTCTCCTCCTCCTCCTCCTCTCCTCCTCCTCCTCCTCCTCCTCCTCCTTCTCCTCCTCTCCTCCTCCCCCTCCTCCTCCTCCTCCTACTCCTCCTCCTCCTCCTCCTCCTCCTCCTCCTCCCTCCTCCTCCTCCTTCTGCTTCTCCTCCTCCTCCTCCTCCTCCTCCTCCTCCTCATCCTCATCCTCCTCATCCTCATCCTCATCCTCCTCCCCCTCGCCGGAGCGGCCGCCGGTGCGCGGCCGTCGGGCTGGCGATGGCGGCCAAGCCCCCAGCACGCACGCAGCGGTCGGCCACTCACGCACCCAGGCCCAAGCACGCGCTGCTCCTCTCCTCCTCCTCCTCCTCCTCTTCCTCCTCCTCCTCCTCCTCCTGCTTCTCCTCTTCGCCTCCTCCTCCTCCTCCTCCTCCTCCTCCTCCTCTCCTCCTCCTACTCCTCCTACTCCTCCTCCCTCCTCCTACTCCTACTCCTCCTCTTCCTCCTTCTCCTCCTCCTCCTCCTCCTCCTCTTCCTCCTCCTCCTCGTCCTCCTCCTCCTCCTCCTCCTCGTCCTCCTCCTTCTCCTCCTCCTCGTCCTCCTCCCCTTCGTCCTCCTCTTCTTCTTCTTCCTCCTCCTCCTCCTCCTCCCCCTCCCCCTCCCTTACTCCCCCTCCTTCTCCCGAGGGTTAAGTCGGGCCTGTCCCTCTACAGGCGGGAACTTTAAGAATAGTCATTCAGTGGTCTGGGGACCATGTTTCTTGCTATGTTTGAGCATTTGGGGGCATTTGTTGGGGGCATGTTTTACCTTTTTGCCCAGAATCCCCCTCTAGGGGGACAGGCCCGACTTAACCCGAGGGCCACGCTTGCCTACGGGGTCACTCTTTCGGCGGCGAGCGAGGGGGGGGGTCTCAGACCACCTCGAGCAACGGAA
The DNA here is from genome assembly GCA_963575745.1 of Prorocentrum cordatum. Taxonomy (NCBI): domain Eukaryota; class Dinophyceae; order Prorocentrales; family Prorocentraceae; genus Prorocentrum; species Prorocentrum cordatum. The sequence continues at coordinate 53,155 of CAUYUJ010002082.1, read as the reverse complement.
AAATCATGACGGGAGGTTTTTCCAAATCTTCGGCCTCCGGGGGCCCTCACCAGGCCTCGGGAGCGTCCAAACAACGGCTCAGGATGCGAAGCCGGTCCTGGGGAAAGGGTCGGGGCCTCTGGGGGCCGACGGAATGAACAAATCATCACGTCGGGGGTCTGGGGTGTCAGAACCCTGAGATCCTGCCGTTGCACTCTTTCACACCGGGCGTCTTCGCTCCATGTTCGGGCCCCGGGGCCCTCACAGACCGATCCGGCGCGGAGAAGGACGCAGCAAGAAAGGTTCCAGGGCTTCGGTCGTGATTTCTGCGATGCTGCATTTTTTGTTGCAGCGTCGGATCTCAGGGAAGGAGAAGGGGCGTTTCGGAAGACGGCGCTGCTTCTCAGAAGGCGGCGGGGGGGTTCTCAGAGGTGTTTTGCGTCTTCGGGGGAGGGTCAGGAGCTTTTCAGATGGTCAGGAGACTTCCGAGCCTTCGCTACTTCCGCGGCGACCGCTGGTTTCGCCGACAGCTGGTTTCGCCTGGCTGGTTTCGCCGCCCAGCGAAAAAAACTCCGTCGGCGAAACCAGCTCCGTCGCCGAAGCCAGCTACTGTCGGCGAAACCAGCTGCCGTCGGCGAAACCAGCTGCTGTCGGCGAAACTGCCCGACCCGATCCGCCCGCTAAGGTCCGCCCGCCCGACCCGGCCCGCCCGTTAGGGTTCGCGCGTGCTCGGTCGAGCGCGCACCACACTTCAATGTCCCGCCCGCCCGACCCGACCCGCCCATGAGGGTCCGCCCGCCCGACCCGACCCGACCCGCCTGCTAGCGTCCGCCCGCCCGACCCGACCCGCCCGTTACGGTTCGAGCGTGCTCGGTCGAGCGAGCCTCACACTTGAATGTCCTGCCCGCCGGACCCGACCCGCCCGTTAGGGTCCGCCCGCCCGCCCGCTAGGGTCCGCCCGCCCAACCCGACTCGCCCGCTAGGGTTCGCGCGTGCTCGGTCGAGCGCGCACCACACTTCAATGTCCCGCCCGCCCGACCCGACCCGCCCGTTAGGGTCCGCCCGCCCGCCCCGACCCGCCCGTTAGGGCTCTCGCGTGCTTGGTCGAGCGCGCCCCACACTTTAATGTTTTGCCCGCGCGGCCCGACCCGCCCGTTACGGTCCGCCCGCCCGACCCGACCCAACCCGCCCGACCCGACCCGCCCGGTAGGGTTTGCGCGTGTTTGGTCGAGCGCGCCCCACACTTTAATGTTTTGCCCGCGCGGCCCGACCCGCCTGCCAGGATCCGCCCGCCCGACGCGACCCGCCCGCCAAGGCTTGCGCGTGCTCGGTCGAGCGCGCCCCACACTTCAATGTCCCGCCCGCCCGACCCGACCCGCCCGTTAGGGTCCGCCCGCCCGACCCGACCCGACCAGCCCGCTAGGGTCCGCCCGCCCGACCCGACCCGCCCGTTAGGGCTCGCGTCGGCGGAACCAGCGCCAGCGAAACCAGCGCCGGCGAGACCAGTCGCCAGGAAACCAGCGGGACGAAACCAGCGGGACGAAACCAGCGCCAGCGAAACCAGCGCTGGCGAAACCAGCCGTCGGCGAAACCAGCGGAGCGAAACCAGCGCCGGCGAAGCCAGCGCCAGCGAATCCAGCTCATGCCGCTTCCGCTCCAGTCCCTGCTGCTCCGATTCGTCCTCGTCCTCTCCTTCCTCATCCTCCGTGTCCTCCTGCTCGTTCTCCTGGTCGCCCGCCACTTCCTCATCCTCTTCCTTTGCGCGCAGCTCCCCTTTGCCGATGGCGCACAACACGCGTTCGCGCACAGGGAGCATCTCGGCGCCATCGAAAGGTCTGGCATGGAAGGATCGGATGCCAGGTGGCGCGAGCGCGCTTGGCCTGCCTCTCCCCCCTCTCCTGTCTCCTCTCTCCGCTCCTCCCTCCTCTCGCCTTCCCAGGGTTCGTTGCGATTCCTCCGACTCGATTCGACTTCAGACTCCGACTTGGATTCCGATTGCTCGATGATGCCTCACTGCTCTGCCGATGTGACTTACCTGTTGATTCCCGCCGATCCGATGCATTTCGATCGCCGAGTCGACTTGCCGATTCGATTTTGGGCCTTCCTGCCTTTCCGCCCGGAAAGCGGCTCCCACAGTGGCCCGTCTCCCCGAGCTCCTGCACTGACGGAGCGCGTGCAATATGGCACGCGTCTTTCCAGCGAGGCTCTCTTCCAAGACCCCTGGCGTCATGACCCCGGGACAGGTCTCTCACCCTGAGTCGTCTTTTGACGGTCCCGAGGCCCGGTGAGGCCCCCTGGAGGCCGAAGACAGCAAAAAGCCTCCCGCCATGATTTTCCCTGAGATCCGGCGTCTCAAAAAAAATGAGACGCCGTGAGAAATCGCGCCCGGAACCCTACAGACCGCATTTTTCCGCGTCATTTTTCCAGCCAGATCGACCCGTCAGTGTCCCGGGGTCCGAGACAGAGCAGAAACGCCCGGGCTCGAAAACATTGAGACGCCAGGATCGCAGGGTTTGCACAACGCGAGGAGGTCTGGGGGCATTGCTCCACTGCTCCCTCCCTCCCTCCGCCCCCCCCTCTGTGGAGCGCCCTCCCCCCCTCCCCCCGCCGGAGCGCAGGGAGGGCCATGCCGCCGCCGTCGTCGTCGTCGTCGTCGTCGTCGTCGTCGTCGTCGTCGTCGATTGGATTCGCGGGGTTGGACTCCCCTGGGGGGCTGCAAATGCGCGCGGCCGCAGAACCAGGGCTCCCGCAGTACAGATTGAGGCAAACTGTTGCCAACAGATTGCAAAACGTAGCACCGTGAAAAACAAAATGGCCAAATCTGTGTATGTCAATTTCGTATGCTCGATTTCGCGAACGGCGCGATCGTCACCTGGTGGCTGAACGTACTTGCAATGTTCGGACCCGGCGCTCATGGGGCCCGTGAGCAGGGGCTTGTGCGACTCCAGGCAATTTTCTGCGCTATATTGCAGGCGCGCGAAAATAAATGCCGTCGATGAGCCAATCTTGATGTTGGTGGGGCGCGCGCCGCGTTTTCGATTGGCCAGGGCGGTCGCTACAGCGAGGTTCTCGTTCGAGACCCCCTTGGGTGAAGCCTGCGACACTGCGGGCGGGCTCTGGTGAGCCTTAGCGTCGCTGCTTGTCCTAACACACAAAGGGGGCACGTTGCCCCGCGCTCCCCCGCGAGGAAGCCCGGGCGCGGCTGGGGAGCGCTGCGGGGCAACCCAAGTGCCCATATGGCGCGTCGCGCAGCCACCCACGCCATGCTTTGTAGTAGTTGCTCCGCCGACGCCCCACATGCAAACCATTCCAGGTTAGCCAGGGAGCCCCACCGAACGAAGCAATAATGGGAGGTGCTGGGGGTGCGACCCGCGTAAGCAGCGCAGCGGGAAAAGTCTTTTGCGCGCGATCGCTCACTGCTTGCTCGTCCTGGGGTCGACCGCCGCAACGGGGGGAGGCGCACGGGGCACGCGTGCGCAAGGGCACATTTGGCTGCGGTTGCGAAGCTGCCCTTTTTCGGGCCTTGTCCTTGAAGTGCGATGGGGCGCCCAGGGTTTTATCAATGACGCGCCCGCGCATTTTTGATGCCCCCGCGGCGGTTGGGCCACATTGCTTCGCAGTTGGCATGGCGAAGATGGGCGTGTAAACTTGCGGCCGCAGGCCATGTGAAATCTACATGCCGGCCCTAGCTGTCGCGTATTCCAAGGCCTGCCTGTAGGTCCCACCGCCCGCCGAATGCGATGGGGGTTGGCAGACCCCCTTCCCCTGACCTGCGATGCGTTGTTTACAAACGGATTAGCATGACCAGTAGGCCCTATCCCGATCACACCAAAATCTCATCACACACGTCGTTATCAGCAGTCCCCCCCCGTGCTCTCTTCCTCATCATCCCTGCGCGCCTTTCTCATCATGCCCTCCTCTTCATTCTTGTCGTTCCGCACAGCTCTGGCGTGAGAGGAGCCATCCACTGGGAAGGCAGCCGCGTCCGAATGAGTCGGTTGCTGGCCTGGGAGCACCCGTTGTTGATTCGCGGTTGTTTCCTCCTTTCCCACGCCCCTGGAACTCTCGCTCTCCCTCCTCATTCCCTTCTGTCTCTCCCCCGTCCCCGCATGACCTCGCCTTCCCTCCTCTCCGAAGTCCACGGTCGGAACTATTGGCATTCGGCTTGCCCCTCCCAGGCTGCCAGCATCCGGCCTTTCGAAGGCCTCTTGGGGCCTCTTGGGAGGAGTACCCGAAGACACTTGGAGGCCTCTTTTCGGCTTTTCGGGGGACCTCTGGAGCCTCTTGCAGCCTCTTGGGCTTGGACGCCTCCTGGGAACATCAGGAGGCATCTTCGGCTTCTCTTGCGCGCCTTCTGGCGTTATCGTGTATCATTTTGGGATGGATCGGCCTCCACGTGTCATGCCAAGCTCCCTCTATTGAGCCTCTCATGAAGCCGCTTCGGGGGCATCTTGGTCCTCTCTTGGACTCAGGGCCCGTCTTGCAGCCGTCTTCGGAGTCTCTTGGGCCGTCTTGGACGTCCGCAAGACCCATGAATCGACAGTGTTACAACTACGCGCAAATTCTCAAGGGCTGTGGGCGACATTGGTTTCTTTTGCCGACCCCAAGGGCCCCCCATATGCCCCACTTGAATCCCAAGAGAGGCCCGTGACGGACCTGAGGGCCATCTGGCATTCTTGAAGTTTGGACCCCGAGCCGCGCTCCCAAGGCCTTTGGTAAAGTCACGCGGCTGTCCCCACTGGCGCCCGCGAGCGCCAAGAAACAGCCAGGAATTCTTGGAATCTGGGGCATGGGGCCTTTCAGAGGTATTCCCCGCGCATTTCATGGACAGAGCTCGAAGGGACTTGTGAACAGTCCGCTTAATTTCTGCGTTGTGGTGGCATAGCCGTTGGTCGGTGTCAGCCTCCAATGGTGCCGTGGGGGCACTCGTTGCGCGGCCGCACAGCAGCGCACGAGTACGGGAACAGAGAGCGATGCCTGGATAGATTTAGCTGGGCGCGGATGCGAGGGAGGACCCAGAGGTGGAGAAGGGGGTGGAGGAGGATGAGGAAGAGTGCGATGAGGAGGGGGTGGTAATTGGGACAAAGGTGGATGAGGACTGGAGGGAGACACAACGAATACGGTCGATTGCGATTGGGTAGTCGTTGCATTTCCTGAGTCTCTAATTCCTTGCCACTGCAGAGCCGAATCCGAGATCGGGCGCCCATGAGTTTGAGGGCAGGGCGCATTGTAAGTCTGATGAGGGTTGGTGGGTGGAGGGATCAGGGGGATAATGACAGCACGACGGTAGAAAGCTATTGAATGGTGAAGTGTCGACCGAGGGCACAAACATGAGGGCGGCTGCTGAATTCTTGACGCTTCGCGCGTCCCCACCAGCCGATCCACAAACGAGGCACAGGCGAGTTGAGGTGATAGGGACCTGTAGGAGCAAAGAGGGGGACAGCCGAACCGTTCGAAGGAGGATGAGGAGGAGGAGGAGGAGGATGGATGGATGGATGGATGGATGGATGAAGGAGGAGGGAGAATGATGACGAATCATATGCTGACGATGATGATGATGCTGATGATGATGATGATGCTGATGATGGTGATGATGATGCTGATGATGATGAGGATGATGGTGGTGATGATGTTGATGTTGTTGTTGATGATGATGATGATGGTGATGATGATGATGATGATGATGAGGCGGCGGAGGAGGAGGAAGGAGGATGGGCGAGAAGACGGACCAGAGGCCTCTCGGACGCCTCTCGGAGTGGGATATCTTTCGGGCGCCTCTTTGAGGCCTCTTGGGGCGTCTTGGGGTTTTCTTGGCGGTCCAGGGGGGCTCTCGGGCGTCTTGGGTTCCTCGGAGGGGCTCTTGGGGCCGCTTGGGTCGTCTTGGGGGCCTCTTGGGAGTCTATTTGGACCATCTTGGGGCCTCTTGAGGCCTCCTGGACGCCTTTTGGGGCCATCTTGGAGGACATCGATAAAAAAAGAGGAGCTTCAATTATCCCCCCCCCTCCCCCTCGGGAGTCCGTAAAATCGCCTCTTGAGGCGCTCTCGGGGTGTTTTTGGAGCGCTCTTGGGAGCTCTTGGGGCCGTCTTGGGCCCTCTTGGGCCTCCCTCGGGGCCCTCGCGGGCCATGTAGAGCCATCTTGAGGCCTCGAATGGCCATCGGAAGCGAACGGGCGACGATGCAATCATCATTGGTTTGTGGTTTGTAAGAAAAGTTTTGGAAGGATTTTACCGTCTTGCGGGATGATTTGGAGGTCTCGGAGGCTTCTGGGAGCCGTCTTGGAGCGTTCTTGGGGCCTCTTGGAGCATCTTGAGAGCCAGATTGAGGAATCTTAGGCTGTCTTGAGCCATCTTGGATATCATCTTGGGCTCTTCGAGGCCCTCTTGGAGCAATCTTGGGCCATCCCGGACGCTCTAACTGCCCGCGATCCCCCCCCTCCAGGTCCAGGGGAGGGGTCAGGGGGAGGGGTAAACCCCTCCCCGAAGGGGAAGAAGGCGGCTGGAAGAGTTAACGCTCTAGACCACCTTACGCCCTAAAGGGCTGGTGGGATTCACCATCTCGGTCAGGAGAGCGCCGCCAAATATTGTCGACCAGGCGAGCGATGTGCCAAGCTCTCGTGTCACAGACCAGCTGAAACATGAGGGTTCGTGATGGCAGTAAACAACTCAGAAGGCTCACCACTTGACCACGTCGTGATCACTGCCATCGCCATCGTACTTCTATGGTTGCTCGAAAGAGGCAGTGGCTGAGACACACTGCACTTCTGGTATTGTGCCTGTGCCTGTTGCCGCTGGATGGATGTCGACTGCGATGTTGGTGACCTTCTGAGCCTCGGCAGGCTATTTGCTGCGTGCCACGAGGGCCAGCGCGTAGCAGTGGCGCCCGCTGAACAGTTTGCTCTGGTGGCGGCGCCCGCAGCCCCGCCAGCAGCGGGGGCTGTCGACCCACATGTTCAAGAGGACTTGCAGGAGTTAGCGCTCCTTGGTGCCATCGGCGCTGTCGTCCCGCACCAGGCGAATCGCAAATTCCAGAGGAGGTCTTGGCAGCACGCGCTGAATGCTAGTAGGGAATGGAGTCGTCTTTGCATTCAGAGGAAGCTCGATGATGCACAGGGCCAGCTTAAAAAAGCTAAGACACAACTTGCAGTGGTGGCAGCTTCATTCCCGGCAGCGCAGAAGATCCTCGGCGTTCGAGCCCACGAGCTGAAGAGATACCTGAGTGGGGAGGGCGGCGAGCAGACGCTGGCCCAGGTCACCATGCATCTGGCAGTCGTTGGGTCGACAGGCTCCTCCTCAGCCAAATCTTCTTCTCAGATTCGAGCGATTGCTCGCGCGGCCAGATGCATCCGCAGCGTCATGGCCGACCGTGTCCAGGCACTCGTTATGCCTGTCCATCCTGTTGTCGGGGAATACCGTGTGGTGGTCATATGTTACCAAGGGGACGAGACCCTGCAATCGCTCAGGTCGCTGGTAGGAAGTGCACCGTCCACACGTGGGGCACCAAAGCGATCATCGACTGCCAGTTCCAAAGTTCAGACCATGGTCCAATCTGCAGTGGTGACCGAATTTACGTACGCCGACCCCGCTCAAGAGGCAACAACCGTCTACGGGGTCCCTTGGATTTGTCGACCAATGTTCCTGTGGAGGCAGACAGCCAATCATATTTTGGAGGCTCTGTTTCGGTCCTACCCCGTGGACCTGTCAGATCGAGCACGGGTTGCCGCCATGAGCCAATTGTCGGACGCCGTGGTGTTGGTGTTCTTGCGCGATGGGGCGAGCGCAAACGGACTTGCGATCAAACACATTCTGTCTGTGATATGCCAGCAAGGGTTTCCCAACATTCTCCCTTTCAGCCAACTGTGCTGCTTACATTTGTGCGCGATTGCCAGGACCAGAGTAAAGCAAGTTCAATCGATTTTGAATTCCCTGAGCAGCTTCACCCGGTGGCTTCGGACCAGCAGGAGCGGCGGGGCGGGGGGGGGGAAGGGCGCCCGACCCGCGTAGCAGAAATCGGAAGCACGGGGTTGCGTGGGGACACAGCGGGCGCGGGCGTTTTTCAGTTCTTGTCCGCTCCCCCAGGAACTCGGAAGCGTTGACCGCCAGCTTGGCTCGCGTGGTTCGGCGCATTTTGCAAGTGGAACCATCCCCGAGGCCAGAGGTGTACGCCAGGAGGTCAGAGCGTGTCTTTGGCGTTCTCTTCACCTCTCATGGCTGTGATGAATACCTATGGAAAAGACTAAAAGGGGACCTGGTGCGGACCAGCTTTCACCAGGAGTTGCTCGAGTACCTTTCCCTGATTGACTTGCCTGCTGCTGGAGAGGCTGCCCCAGGATTGACGCATTGGTGCTGTGTCCGGGAAGGCAGCCCTGAGGCCGCTCGGGGACTCCCAGTCGGGGGTCGCTGCTGCAAGAGCTTCGAAGAGAGCGTCAAGAGGGTGCTTCAGCCCATCGAGACCTTCATCGTCGGAAGGGGCTGGCAGCAAATGGCGCTCAGTAGGTGGACGCACGTCCCACAGTGTAGTCGGCGAGCCCTTCTGTCCTGCCTTGGACCCAGGCTACTGCCGAGCGCGCTCGACGATCTGAGGACCAAGTGGGGCGTTTCCGACACCGTCGAGGCGCGGCTGGCGAGGTTGATCGAGATCGACAAGGAGGATTTCGCCAGCCACAACAAGCTGAGACTTTTACGGTTCTCCCGTTCTCTGTGTAGCCCGGCCTCCCCCGTGGAGCTCAGTATTTCAACTGTATCGTTGCTGGTCTTGGACTCCATCATGTACAGCTTGTTAGGGCATCGGGAGCGGGCCCGAGTAGGCATCATGGACCTCATGAGGCCAGGGGCGTCCGTGATCACGAAGGCGCAGGTTGAAACATTGAACTTGGTGTCAGCGTTCAACTCGGACGAGACGTGTCCATGGTTCCTGCTCGCCTCTATGGGGATTGATTTGGCCGACAGGGTCACGCGCCTACGCGTGCGAGCTCAACTTCTCCAGTGCTCCTCAGGCGTCTTAGGTTCGTATGAGCTTCGCATGTCGAAACCTCCGTAAACTCTCGCCCTGCTGTGCATGGACGGGGTCCGCCAGCGCACGATTGATGAGATTCTGCGCCGTTTTAAGGACGAGCCCGAAGAGTGCTTGCCCTTCTTCTGCCGCCAGTGGAAGAAGCTGCATATCTAGCGCTCCGCGCCAATTCCACATCATACCGAAGGGTTGTGTGTGACGGCGGGGGGGGGGGGGAAACGCGTGAGAAGTCCGCCGATGGTGCCCTCTTTGAGCTCCAATCGTTTACTGTGCGTTGCGTGCGCGCGCATGTGTTTGAATGCGCGCGCCCGTTAGGGGTGCATGCTGCGGTATTGTTGTGTGCGTGTGTCACATGTACATATGTGCGCATGTACGTATTCCACATTCGGTACATAAAAGTAAGGAAAGAGGGGAATTGGGTGGAAAGGGGTTGGAGGCAGGAGGGTGAAGCTATCGTCGGCCTCGTTGTGCTCGACGCCGTCGCCGTCATCGCTGCGTCTCTGTCGTCGCCGTTTTCGGCCGAGCTGCGGTCGGAGCGACCGGCCAGGCCACCTAGCTGCGGCTAAATCGCCGTCGTCGCCGTCGTCGTCACACCGCCGTCGTCGTCGTCGTCGTGCAGAATAACGCCAGCTTCGTCGAGCTCGACCTCATCGCCGTCATCGTCGTCGTCGTCGCGCCGCCGCCGACCGACCCCGCCACTGCCGTCGCCGTCGATGTTGTCGTCGTCGCTGTCGTCGTCGCCGTCGTCGCCGTGCACGGTCGAGCTTCGAGCGGACCGCCTGGCCACCTATCTTCGGCCGAACCTCGACCGACCGTTGTCGTCGTCATGGGGGAGTTGGCGATAGAGTCATACAGACGCTTACCGACAACGGAGTCGGGGCATCCATCATTCATTTTGCATTCCCCCTCCCTAGACACCGACGCCGTCAATTTAGAACAACCCAGCAACGCGGGGGACTACCTGGGGGCTTTGGGCGGCAATCTCTTCTCGTGCCCCCCTCCACTCTGTGCCTGGGCATCTTGTGCGTGTCGCTGTTTCCACCCTGGGGTTCTTGTGCCCTCTTGGGTTTTCCGCTTGAAGCATGTGAGCGGTCGTTTCAGATGCTCCGTTTTGGTTACCTCTTGGGGCTGCCTTGGGCCTGATTGGGGATTTCCCGTGGGCCCCCGCGGACTCTTGGGGCCTTCGTGGCCCGTCTTCGGGCCCCTGTTGGACTTGGGCCCTACGTTTCGTGCCCCTCTGAAGCTCCACCCCCATGTGCCCCTATTTGTCCCTTTCCTTGGCTTCCCTCCTTCCCCCCAAATGGGGGATCAGAGAGAGGTTTTCGGGCAGTGGGCAGCCGCTTCTTCTCCGGACAACGGCTCGCCTGTGTGATGTAGGGCCGCTATAGCTTGGAGGGCCCATGCGGGCACCGGCAGATCCGACGCGCGCTCTTCAGTTGACCAAAGGGCGAGCTTCGATTCACGCTTGGGCCTCCAGCGACATCTGCATCGATTTTTCGGAGAGGGCGCACGCATTGATGCGGCAAGACCTCGGAGGCTCAGGGCACGCCAGAAACCCCACAGTGGCTTCTAACCGGGTTTTCATGAAGATGTGCATGCAGTGCCATGCACAAGCGGGTGGTGCAAGCGTGTGTCCCGTTTGCGTCGGCCAGTTCGCTCTGCCCGACGCCCGTGAGCACTCCAAGGGGGGGAGCGCCTACATGGAGTACCACAATTTCAAACTACATTCTTACAAGCAACTCCACGCGCCTGATCGCCCCCTTACAGAAGATGAGACGAGGGCTGCCGAAGAGAAAATAACTCGTGGCTGGGAGTCTATTAGAAATGGACCTCAGTACGCGACGTGGCTGGCGAAGTATAGGACTTCTCATCGTCTTCGGGCAGCGGGCCAGCATGCTATCGCTGATGGCCCAGCCGCACACGCAAGTGGCGCCTGCCCGCAGTTCGACAGCCTGTGGGGCGACAGCACAGATCGGTCTTTCTTGATAAGCCCTGATAACATGGTTGCGCACGGCTTGGACAAACCACCTGGCAAGGATATCGAAAAGAAGGCTTGGTACGACGAGGAATTATGTGTGAAGGCAGACGTCCGAGACCGATTGTCTGAGATAGTGGGCGACTGGCCGTGTGGAGAGGACGGGTGTTTCGGTTGCAAGAAAAATGTTTGCCGAGTTCATAAGTTGACTCCTGACTTCGCCAAGCAGTTCGATGAGCTCGCCAAGAGAATCAGCGATTTCGTCGATGCTGTTGGCCACGAGGCTGTTGGGGAGGCCGATGTTTTATTGCATTTCGTAGGCAAGAACACACGCGACGAGACAGACGCGGAAGCTTTGATGTTCTTGCATTTGTTGGTCGACGCACGGTACAAACCCAAGGTTCAAGTTTATAGTGGCCTTCGGCCAGTCCCACCGCCGTGCTCGAGGCGTGGGCAGTAGGTTTCCTGGGGTCTCTTGGATTTTTTTTTGTTTGCCCACGCCTCATTGGGGCCACTGGGGTGGTTCTTGGAGGCCTGCGGAGGTCCTCCTGTGGACCTCTCTTGGGTGATTCTGGGAGCCCTTCGGGCGCCTCTTGGGTGCTGGGAGGTGGTCTCGGGGGCCGTTTCGGGGTAGAGTCCTCGGCGGCCCCTTGGGGTTCCTTCCCTTCGGCCCCTCTTGGGCCCTCCCTGGGGGGGCCCTTTGGGTTCCTCCTGGAGTTCGGGGCCCGTCTCGGGAGGATTTTTGGGCTTTTTCTTGCGCTATCTCGAACGGTCTTCAGCCACAGGACGCCCGCGAGACAAGCACGCAGACAATGCTTTTCCATGAGGTCGGCGTTCTTGGCCGGCCTCGTGCCCCAAGGATTCCAAGACGGCCCGAAACCCCCTCAGCGGGCCCCGGGCCCCCCCCGCGGGACCATCATCGAGTGTGCGGGCAGTTTGGAATCCGACCCCAAACACGCCCAAAGGCGCCCGAGCTTCCGATTGCAGTCTTCGGTGCATGTGCAAAAACGCGAATGCCGCCACACACGCGCGCACCGATTCCGACATGTGAGGGAGAAAAAAAAAGGCGCCCAAGCTTCCGAGAAATGGGGTACAGGGCCTCTTGGGGAGCATCTACAACACCCAATGCTGAGGGGCCGAAGGAACCTCAGGGCATTCCTCTGCGCGCCCAGGGGGGGCACGGTGGCGGGTTCTGCCAGTGTGATGCCGGTCATGATCAGGAGTGCACTAATTTTCATAGCGTGCCTATTCCATTCGACATCATGCTATCCGAGCGCCCACCTCGCCTGCCTGGCAACGATGAGTTGTGGGTGTTGAATCTCTGGACATCTGACGAGATATGTTATCGCATGCTCTCCCAGCGGCCTTTGTGGGATTTCAGGGTAGTCCAGCATGACATCAAGTGTGACGTCCCATCTTTGCTTTACATGACAGTGACGGGCTTTGAGCCTCTGCAAAAGAAGAAACCTGCCAAGCCTGCAAAGGCTGCGCACAAACCGATTTTTTTGCCAGCACAGCTCGACCTCGACGACCCGTTCACCACGCAGAGCTCCGCTCGCCCTACTTCTGTCCATGGGCCAGCTTCCAGCGGAGGTCCTGGAGCACCAACCCTGGGCTCCAAGTTGGATGATGCATTACGCGTGCCAGAGGACGTTGACCTCAGCGACGACCTGGTCGCCAACATGGCAGAAGGCGACCCCAACTGCGACCCCGACGAGTTACGGGCCGAGCTGGCGCCCGATACTCCAGAGGACCTGGACCTCGAGGGAGGTCTTCGAGATGCCGAGGCCGAGGCAGCAGCGCACGCGGACGACGAGGCCGAAATTGCCGAGGACGTTGCGGAGCTCGACGCGACCATGATGGTATTCGAAGCCGTTGCTATCTCAACGGTATCTGGGCGAGGGGACGTGACGTGCCCAGCTCCGCCTTTCAACTGTAAGAAGGTTGCCGGGCGCATCACGACGTGGCCCCAAACGAAGCCAGTAGAATTCAGGAGTGTAGGGTGTAAATGCAGCTACCACCCAGGATGTTTTGTGACCAGGGCGAGGCGCAATATCAGCGACAATGATCTGTTGTGCTGGTTATTCTCGCATGATTTCGAGGCCCTCAGAGATGCTTCCCCCGCCGCGCTTAAAGAGCTCGGTCGGAGGCACATGGCTGCTTTCAGAAATAACGATTTTCCCACGATGGATGTTGCATCTGGGTCGGGTGTATGATCGCTCTCTGCGGGGTGAGAGTTGAAACGTATACACATGTTATGCTGCGGCCCCAGTCTCAATACATCATCCTGTGCAACGTGCCCTCCCTATTCGTAGTCTCTCTCTCCCTCTCTCTCTCTCTCTCCAGAGGAAGAGGAGGATAATGAGGACGAGGAGGAGCGGGAGGAGGAGGAGGAGGAGGACGCGGACAAGGAGGAGGAGGACGAGGAGGAGGAGGAGGAGGAGGAGGAGGAGGGGGAGGCGCAGGAGGAGCGTCTCGGGCGTCGCTACCCCCGAGCAGCGGGCCCGGAGCTGGATCCGACGGTCGAGGGCAGTTCGCCTCCAGGGGGCCTGCACGCAGGAGCTGTCGCTCCGCCTCTCCCCCTCCTCCCCCCCTCCTTTTCTTCCTCCTCCTCCTCCTCCTTTCTCCTTTTCCTTCCTCATCCTCCTGATTCCTCATTTCTCATTCTTTGTGCTCGTCCTCCTCTGTCTCATCATCGCTCTTCCCGTCCCTCCTCCCCTCCCTCTCCCGTCCCCTCCTCCCCTCCTCTCGTACCTCGCTTTCCCTACCTCCCGTCCCTCCTCTCTCCCCTCGCCTCCCTCCTCCCCCCATCCCTCCTCTCCCCCTCGCCCCCAACTTCCCTCGTCCCCCCCCCTACTTCCCTTCCCTCCCTTCGCCTCCCCTCCTTGCCTCCCCTCCCTCTCCCCTCATCCCTGTCCCCCCTCCTTCCTACCATCCCTCCTCCCTCCCCTCCCCTCCGTCCCACCTCCCTCCCTGGAGGCCGAGGAGCCCATCTACAGATGAAGGGCACGCGTTGGCCACGGTGGCCCCCGTCTACAGAATCAGGGAATCTGTATATGGCATGTGTTGTCCCCATCTACAGATTAATTGGTAATATGTATATGACGTTGCCTCCCTCCATCTACAGATTGATTGGCAATCTGTATATGATTGGGTCCCCCGTATCTACAGATTGGTTGGCAATCTGTATATGGACGCCCGTTCTTGGAGCCACCACGAAATACAGAATCACCGAATCTGTCAACAACAGTTTCGCGGAAGGCCCTGGGCCACAGGTGGCCCTGGCACAGGCACCTGTGCCGGGCTTGTGGGGCCCAAGGGGCCCGAGCAAGGGGTGGCCTCCCACGGGTTGGCGGCCTTGGCGCCTCCCGCAGGCTTCCAGGCCCAGGCCACTTGGGGGTCGCCGATGAGGTACCCGTTGGGAGTCACCGTCGTTGGGGGTCGCCGATGTTGGGGTCACCGATGGGGGTCACCGTTGGGAGTCACCGTTGGGGGTCAACGTTGGGGGCACCGCTGGGGGTCACCGTTGGGGGTCACCGTTGGGGGTTACTGTCGTTGGGGTCACCGTTGTTGGGGGTCACCGTTGGTCACCGCTGGGGGTCACCGTTGGGGGTCACCGTTGGGGGTCACCCTTGGGGCTCACCGTTAGGGGTCACTGTTGGGAGTCACCGTCTTTTGGGGTCGCCGTTGTTGGCGGTTACCGTTGGGGATCACCGTTGGGTGTCACCGTTGGGGGTCACCGTTGGGTGGCACCGTTGGGGGTCACCGCTGGGGGTCACCGTTGGCGGTCACCGTGGGGGGTTGTTGTCGTTGGGGGTCGCCGTTGTTTGGGGTCACCGATGGGGGTCACCGTTGGGGGTCACCGTGGAGGGTCACGCTTGGGGGTCACCGTTGGGGGTCGCCATTGGGAATCACCGTCGTTGGGGGTCACCGTTGTTCGGGGTCGCCGTTGAGGGCCAACGTTGGGGGTCACCGTTGGGGGTCACCGTTGGGGGGCGCCGTTGGGGGTCACCGTGGGGGGCCACCGTTGGGAGTCTAGAGTGGGGTCACCGTTGGGGGTTTCCGTCGTTGGGGGTCACCGTTGATGGAGGTCGCCGTGGGGGGTCACCGTTGGGGGTCACCCTTGGGGGTCACCGTCGGTGGTCACCGCTGGGAGTCACCGTCGTTGACGCCTACCGTTGTTGGGGGTCACCGCGGGGGGGTCACCGTTGGGGGTCACCGTTGGGATCACCGTGGGGGGGCACCGTTGGGGGTCACCGTTGGAGGTCACCGTTGGGGGTCACCGTTGGGGGGTTACCGTCGCTGGAGGTCACCGTTGTTGGGGTCACCGTTGGGGGTCACCGTTGGGGTCACCGTTGGGGGTCACCCTTGTTGGTCACCCTTGTGGGTCACCGTGGGGGGTCGCCGTTGGGAGTCGCCATCATTGGGGGTCACCATTGTTGGCGGTCACCGTTGGGGATCAACGTTGGGGGTCACCGTTGGGGGTTAGACATACTAGGAATTTTAACCGTGATAGTAGTGTAGAGTTCGAACACTGGCGCGCTCCAACAGCCCCAAGGAATCCACCAACGACAAAGAAATTCATTGCATGACGGGCCCAAACGGGCCCCCAGAGGGCTCCAAGACGGCCGAAAAAGATATTCAGATCGACATGGCCATCTGAATATCTCTTGGGCCTCTTTTGGGGGCCCTCCGAGGGCTCGGTGGGCCCTCCCAAGAGGCTCCAAGAGGGCCCGGGGCCCCCCAGAGGGCCGCCAAGTGGCTTCAATGGGGGCCCCCAGAGGGCTCCAAGACGGCCGAAAAAGATATTCAGATGGCCATGGCCATCTGAATATCTTTTGGGCCTCTTTTGGGGGCCCTCCGAGGGCTCGGTGGGCCCTCCCAAGAGGCTCCAAGAGGGCCCGGGGCCCCCCAGAGGGCCGCCAAGTGGCTTCAATGGGGGCCCCCAGAGGGCTCCAAGACGGCCGAAAAAGATATTCAGATGGCCATGGCCATCTGAATATCTTTTGGGCCTCTTTTTTTGCGGCCGTCCGGGGGCTGTCTGGGCCGGGTATATTACTATTTTACCGTGCCCTGATGCGCCCGGTGCGCCTGCTGATCCTCTTCCTCCTCCCCCCGCCGTCTTGGGGGGAATATTGGGCCGTCGGGGGGTGAATATTGGGCCGTCTGGGGCGTCTCTTGCACCGTCTTGGGGGAGGGCGCGCGTGTTGCGCCAATTCGTCCGCTCGTGCCTCGCTATTTCCGTCAAGGGGCACAGCGAAGCAGGGAGGAGCACTCGAACGCCACATTTTTTGGCACGAGCAAGTTTTGATTCGCTGACCCGACGGCTTCAACCTCGATCCGTTGGCCCCCGTTCGCACCAGCCAGCAGTTTTACACCATGGAGGCTTTGGATGAGTTGGAAAGCCAACTTGATGGTCTGGAGGCGGCTTCGTCCGCGCCGTCAGCACTCTCGCCGGGCACGGGGGCGGCGTCCAGCCTCGTGCCGCCGAGAGTCGCTCCGTGCCAGTCTCGCCATTTGACGTACAAGCGCGCGGCCCCTGCTTTTGGCACGCCGCCGAGCTCGAAAAAACAGAAGGCCGGTGAACCAGGAGTCGGCCCACAGACCGGATCGCCCCAATCCGAATCCAAGCCTGGGCCATGCCCAGGTTGCGGCCGCCAGGATGGAGACCAATGCTTCTTCGACCGAGATGCCCGCGTGACGTGGTCTCAAGGCAACAAGTGGTGCAAGGAGTGCCACACGTGCTGGCGCACATGTTTCAGCATGACGTCTGGCTTGGCGCTGATGCCGACTTGGATGGCGAAGTCCGTGGCGAACCTCACCATGTGGTACCAGATGCTGCTGGCATTCCTGACTTTGCTTCAGGATTGGAGGGGCTGCGCGCTTCTGGCTCCGATTTGAGCTGAGTTGTCGATTTCCAAACGCGGTTGATGGAACCGCACAAAATTCATCATTCGTAAAAACCTTGGGAGGCTGTGGACGGGGGTTTTCGGGCTCGCGGGGTCAAACAATTGCCCCGCGAGCTGCTCGCAGGAGGGTGTCGCGCAGATCAGGAAGGTCATGATCGAGCAGCGCATGAACGTCTTGATCTGGATGTTCAACTTCGTGGGGCTCCCTTTCGCGCCATGCGTTATTGTGGCGCGGCTCCGCCAACATCGCGGGCCGATAGACCCAGGGCCCTGATCCAAGTTGCTGACGAGGCGGGCAGGCCGGCCATAGGCGTCATCAAGGGCCTTGCCGCTTCGCAGACGAGCCCGATGCAGCAGGGCTCGAAGATGTTCGTGATACCGCCGCCACAAGATGGGGGAAGGCACCCGGCATCGCTGCGCCTGCAGACGTCGATCGAACAGGAGCAGGAGATGATGACATCCGTATGCGGGGGGGCGATTCCATGGACACCGGCTGCGGCGGCCTCCTCGGTGGCTTCGGTTGCGTCATCGCTCGGGGTTAAGAGGGTCGACAACAATGTGACCGTCGTCAAGGCGTGGTTGCTCTCGGTGTTTGGGTCGCACGGGTGGGCTGACCTTATCCAGGAGCGCCACTTCACCTCCAAAATCACCCTCGTGAACAACTCCAGGTATGACCCTGGAAGCGTCGGAAACAAGACGGTGGAGAATGCTTGCAACGCCCATTTAGCAGGCGGCACCCGGGCGAAATGCGCGCCTGGGCGGAGGGGCAATGGAGGAGCAGGGGCTTTTCGGAGCCTTCTTGCAGCCTTCTCGCAGGCTTCTTGGAGGTTTCTTGCAGCTGCGGAGCCCACTCAGCAGGCGGAGCGGTGCCTTCTTGGAGCCTTCTTGCAGCCGTCCGAGACCGCACTGGAGAGCCCAGCACGGCCCCGACAAAGCCCCAAGCGGGCCCCAAAAAGATCCCAACACAGCCCCCCCGACTTATCCCCAAGACAGTATATCCGCGCGGTGCCGTGCCGTGGCGGGCCCTGCCGCGCCAGGTCGTGCAGCGTGGTGCCATGCCCTGGCGGGTCATGGGTCGGCGCGTCCTTGAAGGCTTGAGCGCCGGGAAACTGTTCGTCAAGCTTTACAAGGTGTTCCAGCGCCACAAGAAGCATGAACAGCTGGTGGCGTGCACAGATGCGTTGACCCAGTTCGCGGACTACCTGCAGTCCGAGGACATCAAGTATAGCGACACCCTGGAGCTGTTGAGACAGAAGGTGAGGTTCTATAAGGACGTCGCCGAGAACGGGGCTCTCGCGCCGACGCTCAAGTCGCTCCTGGACGAGGAGGGATCGACGCTGGAGCTTGTCAGCGCAAGCGGCCAGGCCGATCGCCCACCGATCGACGGCGAGGTGTGGCTTCGGGACCTCACCGCCCACGCTGTCGCATTGCTTCTTGAGGCCATTCCGCCTGACGACTTCGATGACAAGCGCGATGCTGTAGGGGAGGATCTCATGTCAGCAGCGGTGATACTTCGGGAAGCTGACATGTCCATCAATTTCGATATGCTTGCGACCGAGCTCGGCAATCTATCGTACTTGCTCCTCCTGGGGAAGGGTGAGCACGTCGGGTCTTCGGCAAGGGCGCAGGAGTGCTTGGACACGTTCACCAAAGATTCTGGGCGAATGGCCAGGCTCAAGAATTCTTGACGCTTCGCGCATCCCCACCAATATCGTAGTCCCGGACATCGCTGTTGCCGCCAGACCGTGGTCGCGCGGCCGCCGACCAAATAAAAACATCCCCACCAGCCCATCCAGAAACGACGCCCAAGCGAGTTGAGGTGATCAGGGAAGTGTACGGGCAAGGAGAGGGACGGCCGAACCGTTCGAAGGAGGAGGGTGAGAAGCAAGAAGAAGGATGATAATGCACGGATGGATGGATTGATGGATGGATGGATGGATGGATGGAGTGATGAATGAGGGAGGAGGGATAATAATGACGAGTAAGAGGGGGCGGAGGGGGAGGAGGGGGAGGAGGAGGTAAGGTAAGGTAAGGTAAGGCGCTTCGGACGGCTTCCTTCTTGCTCTAGCTCGAGTGCCAGACGCGCCCGGGCAATACTTTGCATAGCCATCAGCGTGAGAGATGGAGCGGGGGTCCTCTGCTCCTGATGAGGCCTGCCCATGCGACCTCCGCCCGATTACCTCGGGGGGGGGGGGGGCAAGGCGGCGGCGGGGCTCCTGCCCGCCTCTAGTCGACCGATCTGCGCCGCACTCCCTGCCTGATCGCGATGGGGGGCGCTCTGGCCCTCCAAGAGAATCGGGACGGTCGTGCTTTGCATATCCGTCCATTACTCTCGCGGAGGCGGCTGCTGCTGGCCCCGTTGGCGAACAGCTGCCGCGAGGGGCACTGGTCAGGCTCTCTCGTGCGAGCGAGGGGGGATGGGGAGGCGAGGGACGACTCACGAGGAGGAAAGCAGAGGGGACGAAGCGGACAGAAACGATGACCTCTCGTGCTGCCAGCTCTGAATGCAGGCCCAGCCAGCGTTAAAACTGTTAAAGCAGTTTTCCGTCTGATCGAGCCAGAAGCAGCGGGCATCGAGGAAAAACCTGGTCTTAAGTAACATTTCCTCGGCGCCCGTCCCGCTCCAGACGCGGCGTTGTCCGTAAACTTTGTCCACCTTCGGCTGTCTGGGGCCATGTTGGACATCATCTTGGGCTCTCCAAGGCCCTCTTAGAGCCATCTTGGGCCATCTTGCGCGCGCCGACTACACGCGGACCCCCCCTCCAGGTCCAGGGGGTGGGGGTAGGGGAGGGGTGCCCCTCCCTGAAGGGAAAAGAGCGGTTGGTAGAGGAAACGCATTTGACCACCTTGCGCCCAAACGGTTGGTCGGATTTCTGGAACTCCGCTTGCGGGGCCCACTTGAAGATGCTGGTCGGCAGCGTGGTGGAGAAGCAGGCCGGGGACGAGATTGGGCGCCAGAACTTGGATGATGCGATCGGCTTGCTCCACGCGCAGTACATGATCCAGTTCTCTGGTGATAAGCCGTCTGCCGATGATGTGGCACCCATGAGTGCTTCCGCTGTGGTCATCAACGGGTCCAGGGCCGATGACCTCACAGCCCTCGCGGCCATGGGCGAGTCTGTCACGCTCCTGTCAGAGGCGCTGGACGCATTCAGCTCTGACACCCAGGTCCAAGACGTGCACGGTACCATTTCGTCATGGGGCAAGTCGCTGTCGGAGTGCTCTCACGCCGTGGGAGTCGCTTTGATGTTTTCTTGGACGAGGAAGCTGGCAGGCTTCATGTCGGCCCTGTCGTCGCACGAAGACCCTGGCGATGACGCTGCAGAAAAATGCAAGGCCTTCGAGCTCTGCAAGCATGACTTGGCCTTGGTGCAGGCAGCATCCGAACATATCCAACATGTCGCGTCGTCACCGGAATGGGGGCGTTTGCTGGCATTGTTGGACAACTTCAACAAGTCGAAGGCCACGGTGTTGCCCGCTTCCTGTGTGGGCGCCGTGGCAGCAACCGCAAGCAATCTCTCGGAGATACACATGCTGGCGAATAGTCTGTCGCAGTTCATCGAAGGCACCCTCGCCTTCCAAACCTGCGACTTCCCCGCGTCAGCGGCAATGTGCGTCGAGGAGTGGCAGGCGAACCGCTGCGGCAGTGGCTCTACATCGACGTTCCTTGACAACGCCGTCAATCTGAAGCGGCTGCGCCACTGCTTGGCCACGTCCCCTTATCTCGCAGTAACCCTGCCTGGAAGGTTCCCGGCAAGCTCCACAGTCAGGGCGTGGGATGGCGACGTGCCCCCTGATGTTTCTGATGGCGAGTCGTCGGCTACCTGGCCGGACGTTCTCAACGTCGTGGACAGCATCACGGACACGTTGGTTGTCAAGTTGGCCGTCGGTGTCTTGAGTGGCGTGGTGGAGCAGGCCACGGAATCCCTCGTGGCATCCCTTCGGATTCATTTAATCAAGGTCGACGCCATCGCTCGCGTGACAGAGCCTGATATGCACATCCAGGCCCGTTGCGCTTTGTTCCTGGACTCGGAGGCGATGCGTGCCGAAATCAAGGGCATGAATGCAGTCTTCACCGAAGGCTCGGCGATGTGTTCCCCGCAACTAGTTTGCTCCAGATCGTGAAGGGGTTGGCCATGTCTCCCACGGGCGAGCGCGACACCACCGATGCTTCGCCTGTGGACCTGCACGGCTTGCTGAAGCACTGGGACGGGAGCGTCAGCGTACCCGGTTGGGACACGGCGGTGGCGGTGCTCGAGTTCTTCACCGACGTCCACGAGGTCGCGTTGGCGATCGCCTGGCTGGGTCAATCGGCAACAACAGCAGCCGAGGCGCTGGCCGACCACAAAGTCAAACCCGAGATTATGTTGGCCATACAACATTTCGATCAAAGCTTGGCTTCTGCGCAGTTCGAGCTCTCCGACGAGAACCTCGTCAAGCGTGTCGCTGACTTGGGCCTCCCGTGGAAGCTCAGCTTGGACGAGGGGGGCCTCTGGTTGGAGGCAGCCTCGAAGCTTTTGGTGCACGTGGAGCGGCAGATCGTGGTGTATTTGCTTGAGGACGCCTATGCCATGGCTAAGAGTGTCGACAAACTCATCCCCAACGGCTACGAGCACATCTGCAACGAGAAGGTGTACCACCCCAAGCTGGCCAAGAAACAGCTGGTGGACCCGCAGAGGTCCAAGAAGCTGTCCGACGAGTCGGCGACGCTGTGCCTATGCATGCAGGGCGTGGCGGTCGTCCACGAGCAGTTCGGGCTGCGGCCTCCGTTGAAGGAGGACGATGGCCTTGCCGAGGAAATCGGTTTCTGCAGGTCTACTTTCGCCAAGGCTAAGCGGGCCGTTCTGATCATGGGCGGCGTGCTGATTGCAGAGACCATGAGTGGGAAGGCCGGCGCAGACGAGGCGAAGGCGCTGCTCTCCAAGCAGCGCGCGAAGATCCCACCTCCGCTTGTCAAGGCGTTGGACGCCGTGGTGGAGAAAGAGGCTTCGAAGAAGGGCTCGGCCAAAGCGGGGGTGGCTGCGCCGAACGGTGGCGGGGCATCCAAGAAGGCATGAGAGAAGGCACTCGTATATGTATACAGATGTCTGGGGCGACGGGGTTCCTCAGCGGCCGGTGCAGTTTAGACGCCTAGACGCGGGGCTCGCCGCTGCTCGAACGGGCGGCGCTCGCGCTCGTGGGGGCACGAGCGCTTTTGACATGATGGGGGGTTGGCCGAGGCACTTTCGGCCAAAAGCCCCCTACCAGCCGCGGCGTTTCGATGCGTCGGAGACGCTGGCATCGAATGCGCGGAGCGCCAATCGCCGCCGCCCCCTGCGCCCGTGGAAACGCATATGTGGCCAAACATTGGGCCAGAACATGTCCATGCCACTAGACTATGCGTTGCCCGGGCTTTCGTGCAAACCCGTCGGGGGAAATATGGCGGAGGAAGGTGGGGGGGGGTCAGGGAGCGGAGGTGGGTGCGGAGGATCTCGAGAAAGACGCCTCCTGGGCGCCTGTTCGGGCCTCCTGGGTGTCCCTTGGCGGCTTCTCGGGGCCATGCAGGAGCCATCTTAGGTCGTCTTGGGGCCATGTAGTATATTTTCGCCGCCCTGGAGGGCGTTTTGGGCAGTCCTGGAAGCCATATGGGGCCACCCTAGCCATTCTGGAGGCCATATGGGGCATTCTTGGACGTGCTGGCCGCCATCTCGGGTCGTTTGGGGTTGTCAATGGGCTTTATTGAGGGCCTCTTGGGCCGCCCTGGGGCCATCATGGAGACCTCATGGGCCGTCTGGTGCTGTCGGAAGCCCTCAGCGGCGAGAGCGCTCAAATCGTTTTGCACATATTGCCAATCGTCGAGTTGTGTCTCTTGGGCCTTCGTTGGAGTCCTTTCGGGGGCCTCTTCCAGCGTCTCAGAAGCCTCTTGGACCGCGTCGGCTGAATATGTCCTGCCAACTTTGAAGCGTCGTGGGCGAATGCCTGTCTTTTCCTGTTTACCGAGAGCGGCCCGACAAGCGCGCAGCACGATTCAGGCCCGCAGACTTTCAAACGTCGTGTCGACACCGAGCAGGCGGATGAAAAAGGCCGAAGAGGAAGGGCGTGGCGTAGGGAATGGCATTGCAACCTGGCAGGAGGACGTTAAAAGTCAACACGTGGCCGCACCGTTGCCAGGTGAATGTTGGCGTGTCGCACGCCGTTGGGCGGACGCTCGCGTATCGCACTGTGGCTGGAAAGGGGGGGGGGAGGAGGCGGATGAGGAGGAGGATGACGATTCGGAGGATGATAAGGATGATGAGGAGGAGCAAAAGGAGGAGGAGGAGGAGGAGGAGGAGGAGGAGGAGGACAATGAGGAACAGGATGTGGACGAGGAGGAAAGGGGTAATGGCCCTGGCGACCTCCAAGAATATGTGTCAACATAACTATTCATACGAAGCCCACGACAATATTTCTATGGGCTCGCAAATGCACGTGCCACACGCTTGGTGAGGAGGAAAAGGGCTGTCAAATGCAACCGCTCTTCTGGCACTTATGCGCAGAGTCCGTTTTCTCACACGCAAAGTGAGGAAGAAACCGGCCTTCTAATGCAACCGCTATTTTGGAGCTTCGGCACTGTGCGCGTCCGTTTCCATGCGTATGGTGAGGAAGGAAACGGCTCTCAAATGCAACCGCTCTTTTGGAGCTTCGGCACTGTGTGCGTCCGTTCCCACGCGCACGGTGAGGAATAATACGGCTTTCAAGTGCAACCGTTTTTTTGGAGTTGATGCGCCCTTCGCCTCAACAACACGTGGCACTTGATGATATATCCAGCGCTTTCGAACGCACGATTGGGCATCGAAGGAAATTTCACGCTGACTGAACATACAGTAGATAGCTTCGACTACTTGAACAATGATTCGGAGTTCCCCGATGGTCACTGTGCCCTCATCCCAGAAGGCCGAACCGTCGGCCACTTTATGGAATATTGTTCGCACGAGTGGCTGGCGGATCGCGCCGAGACCCCGCTGGGAACTCTTTTGTCGAAAGCCTTGCAGGTGATGTAAAATCCGGCACACCACCGCCCCTGTCGCAAGCAACGGGGGGCTCGAGGCGGCGGATCCAGCGGCCTTCGGCCCACCGTGCAACCGCGCATGGGGCGAGAGCAGGGGGCCCTTCAGAGGCTCAGTAGATATTCTGGAGGCGTCTTTGGGGCTATGTGGTGGGTATGTTGGGCTTATCGCTTGCTTGTTGTCGGCCTCCAGGCCTCCTGGAGACCGCTGAGGTGCTTCTAGGGGACTATTGGTCGCCTCTTGGGGGTCGGGGGGGGCGGTCTCCAGGGCCCTGTTGGGAGCCTCTTGGGCTCTTCTTGAGGGCGAGGGGTGCGTCATGGGGCCATCTGGGGGGCCCTTTTTCGGTTGTCCTGGACGTCCTTATGACTGGAGGGACGAGCGCGCGACTGTCATGCAACGCCTTTTCGACGCTAGCTGACGTTAGTTTTTCGGGCTGGCCCCCCAGGCCCCCCAGACGGCCCGAGAGGCTTTCGGGGGGGCCCAGGGAGGCCCCGCGACACCGTTTTGAAGCACAACGTTTGGAGCCAAGGCTACGCCCCCAAAGCGTTGGAGAAGTCACGCGGCGCCCCAAGAGAAGCGCTGAAGAGCGCCCGAGGACTCCGCGAATTAAGGGGCTCACGTCCCTTACACAACATGTGCAAAATTCAGTCAGTTCGAAGGTGTCCGAGGACAGTCCACCCTGTACCTCGACGCGCGTGGGTGGACGCACACGTGCACACATGTATGCATGTAAACACGCGTGCACACATAACGCGCACATGTGCACGCGAGGGCTTACGCGCCCTCCCTTGCGCGCGAGCGCCGCGCGCGCACCAAGGCATATTTTCCAACAGTGTGCGTGCCTAATTCGTATCGGCACTCATGCGTGCATGCGCGCGTACGCGCGCACATGGACAGATGCGCGCGCGCGAGCCGTCTTCCGCATCCTCGTTTTATGCAGTGAAGGCCCCTTCGAGACGAAGCGCCCGCTTGCGATGCAGGCCCTCCCCTGTTCCCCCCATCGGCGCGCGGCCCCAGGGCGTGCGAGGCAGAATCCGCCTGTCACGGGGCGGCGGGGCCGGCCAGGTGCGACCAGGTGGGAGATCTTCAGGGTCCGACCTTTCCTCGACCCCATCCCCCCGATCGCGCCCGCCGATGCCCCACCTCCCCTCTCTTCCTCCACTTGCTTGCCGCCCTCCTCCTCCTTCTGTCCCCCCCCCTGCTGCTAGTCCCCCGCCTCCTTTTTTTGTTTGTTTGCGCGCTGTGCGCCGCAGACGTCGCGGAGTTGCGTCGCGCGTCGGCCGCTCGTGACAATGCAAGGCGACTCTGGTCGCCCATGGCAGGGCTACAAACGGTCGCAACGCGCGCACATATGCCAGCAAGCCAGGGGCTGCCCTGGCGATGGAGCTGCCCGGCCAAGTCGCGGCGCAAACCGCCCGGGCCCGCGTCCGCGCGCGGGCGCGTATTGGATCGCTTGCCTGATCGCAATGCGCTTAACCACGCTGCGCGCGCGCGGACAAATAAACTCGGGCAGTGCGGTCAGCACGGAAGCGCTCCGCGCACGCCTCGCACATTTGCGCAATCTTCACGAGCGGCTGTCCGCCAACACATTCGCCGAATCTGTATTTGCAGTGGGGTGTTTGTGGAAGTTGATGGAAACAGATCCTGACATTCTGCTTTTCCTGTCGCCCCTTTCGGGGCCCTCTGCGGCCGCTGCCCCCGTGGGGCGCCCAATCGCGGGGCCATGAGGGCGACTCCAGGCGAGCAGCCTACTCGCCCGAGCTCTCGCCGCCAGGGCTCAGGCCGCGGCCGCGCCGCGGGCGGACGCGGCGGTCCTCCACGGCGGCGTTGGCGGCCAGCACCCGCTCGGCGAGGTCCTGCTCGTCCAGGCCGTACGCGGCCAGCATGGCGGCCCGCGGGGCGCTGCCCGCCACCACCTGCTGCACTGCCGCCGTCGGCCGCGTCGTTGGCACCTGCTCGCAGCCGCCTGCACCTCCCGGCGCTGCTGCTGAGCTGCCACCTGCTGCGGAGGGAGCCTCCTCGCCCTCGAGGCCCAGCCAGGCCAGGAAAGCCTCTTGGGCCGCTGGGGGCAGTGGCCCCTGCAGCCTCAGCGCGGGGATTTCAGCCCCTTTCTCCCTGCGCTGCTGGTCACCTCCGCGTGGTCGTCCACCTGGGTGCAGCCCTCGAGCCCAGAGGCGGCGCTGGCTGCGCTGCCCGGTGGCCCTCTCGCCGATGCACGGCTCCTTGAGCTTTGGGCGGCCTCCAGGGCGGCCGCCGAGGACCATGTAGGCGCCGCACTTGCCGCACGCCACCAGCTCCTGGGACTCCTCGCCCACGTCGCAGCACGCATACGACAGGGAGTGGCCGAGGTAGCAGATGCCAGCCGTGGTGATGGAGAGGCCAACCGCGCTGGCCACCGAGCGGACGCTCTCCACTCGCGGCTGCTGCGCCGTCGGCCTGCCTGCAGTGGGCAGCTCGGCCCGCTCCTCCTGGTCGGCGAACCTCACCCGCTGCCTCTCGTCGGACTCGAGGAAGCTGTCACTGTCCTTCTCCGCGATGTCCTGCCAGAGGACCGCCGCCTGGCCCACCCAACGGGCCAGCTCCTGGACGAAACCCGCCAAGGCACGGTGCTCGCACACGGTCTGGGCGTCCACGGCGTGCAGCCGTGCTCCCAGCTTGGCGAGGCGGTCGGCGTGCTGGTTGCCGCGCCTCTGCGCCTCCGTGAGGCGCCCGTCGAGCACCGCCTGCCTGCTGCAGTGGGCGGGCACCTTGTTCACCTTGAAGCTGCCAGGCTCGAAGGCGGCGAGGCTCCTGCTCCAGTGGTGGGCGTTGACCTTGATCGGGCCCGTCGCATAGGCCAGCCCCCTACGCAAGCATTCGACCGTGCCGTGGCAGTCGATGTTGACCTCCTCGACTGCAGGGCCCGCGTAGTTCACCAACATCCAGACCGCGAAGTCCTCACCGTCACGAGCGGTCTGCTGTGGACAGAGGTCCCTCCTGACGGTCCCGTAGACGCCCGCGATGAGGTTGCCGTCGTCGTCGCAGTGAGCAATCGCCCAGCCCGCGCGCCTCAAGGAGCCGAACTGCGGGTCGACCGCCGAGCCGTCCAAGTACAACTTGCCATTGAGCCTGTCGTCGGGAGGCCTGCGTATCCACCAGACGCTCACGGCGCCCGTGCGAGGCCCTTGAGGAGGCGGCGGCGCTGGCAGCCAGCACCGAGCGAAGTCCTCCCCTGCTGCCTCTCCCTGGGCGCGGACCCGCACAGCGCTCCTCATCAGCGCTGGCGAGACCGAGTCCCGCCGCTGGGCCGCAAGCATGGGGCACTCGAATAACCTGTGCCAGAGGGTGCCCCGCGCGGCTCCGCAGCACCTGCAGCAGGCGTGGCCGCTCTCACGGGCGCCGTGGAGCCTCGCCTGTGGCCAGTGCGCGTTCGTGAGGTAGGCAACCAGCCCGTTCCTCTCGCGCTCGCTGAACTTGCCTCCTGGCCCGATGAGCTCCCTGAAGGCGTCCCAGAAGAGAGAGCCCTGCAAAGACGAGGCGCTGGCCAGCTTCTGCATCTCGTGTCTGTCCGAGGCGCGCCTCGCCCCAAGGCCGGCTTCAATGCCGAGCTCGCGCGGCCCCAACAGCGTCAAGTCCAGCTCGTCCCCGACGTCCGTGACGAGGCACCGCTCGGACCTGAAGTACCAGCCGATCCTGCCCAGGGTGAGGACAGCTGCATCCACGGGGGAGTTGCAGTGCACCCAGGTCGCCGTTGCTGCCGCCTGCCGCGAAGCTGCAGCCTCGAGCTCGCCCCTGAGCATCGGCAGGGAGAGCTCGCCCGAGTGCAAAAGCCCTGCCAGCATCTGGAGCGAGCGATCCGTGATCAGCACGAGCGGATCCAGGTCGCGGCCCCTGCGGAGCTCCGCACGCCGCAGCCTGAGGCCAAGGGCCGCGCCGCGGGGGGGCCGCCCAGCGCTGCGGCACGCGGTGACTCGCCCACTGTGCAACTCTCCGTCGGCCACGCCAGTAACCGCCCGTCCCCATACCATACTGGAAGTAGGCCCAGCTCTGTGGATCAGGTCCACCTCGACTCCTGCCGCTCGAAGGCAACGCAGGCGCCGCGCACGCTGAAGCGCGTCCCGCGCCCGCCCTCGCCCTTCGCGGACTCCCCTCATCGTGATGCTCGCATCCGTGCCCAAGTTGCGGGCTTGATGAGCCCTCTCGAACTTCATGCCGTGCGCCTTCCAGTACTCGCCCAGCTCCTGGGCCAGGCCAGGGCAGGACGCAAGGTACACGGACTTCTTGGCGCTGAGCGGGAGGTGCAAGTCCCCGAGCCGCCGCGCCATCTCCGCTCCCGCGCCGCCAAGCTGCTCCACGACAAGGCGACGAGTCCCCAGTGCTTGAAGGGCCACATCGTCGACGACGTTCCTGCCAATGACGAGCAGGCGGCCTCCTGAAGACACGGCGCGAAGGGGTCCGAGGAGCGGCAGCTTGGCCAGCGTAGTAGCACACGCACAGCCCGCGAGGACGGTGCCTTGCGAGCAGAAGTCGTCGGAGACCAGGCCCGCGAAACAGATGAAGCGAGGGGCTTGATGCAAGGCCAAAAGCCCCCTCAATAACCGAAGATTGAAATTGTGCTCGATGGCGCAGCTCCAGAACACGTCGTGCCGAAGATTCTCGTAGAACTTCACGATGTCCAGGAAGAGGCTGCCAGCCTCAAAGCCGGCATGGCGGGCAGCCGAGGCAAGAAGGTTGTGCATCCAACCCGCCTTCTCACAGCCCTTGCCCTCCCTGCCCCTGAAGAAATGGAAGTTGTGGGTGGACTCCCACTGCGCACAAATAGGTTGCCGAACACGGCTCCACACTCGAAGAAGAAGAAGCGGAATGAGGGCAATGGGGCGGATGCCCCCATCCAGCTTCGGGATGAACACGATCATCGTCGCGAAGGCCCCCAGCGCCTGCGGCCGCTCCTCATGCGCCGCGAGGAGGTCCAGGCAGCGGAGCTGGAGGGCACGCGGCAGGAGCAGCAACTGTCTAGGGTGTAGCTGGTCTGCTCCGAGCCCTGCAGAAGGCGCGTAGCGGCGGCTCCGAACATGTCGAGCGTGATGGGAGGCAGGGTCCAGTCCTGGACGTCCCAGGTGCCGACGTCGGCTCCTCCCTTGAAGCCTTCCTGCTGCCAGAGGGCTTGCCAGTTGGCCTCCAGCTGCCCAATAGCTATCATACTTGCCAGCGGCATGCCCGTGTCAGGATCGACGACCTGGGGAGGCGGCACCGCTCTGGCAAAGCGGTGCGCCAGCCTGCCTCCTCGCTGGACGGCCTCCTTGGCCCAAGCGCGCCACCGCGCGGAGCTGTTGCCCCCGTCGCGCCGCTGCGAGCTGTAGAGCCGTCGCTGGAGCTCCGCGATGGCGCCGACGTGGCCGTGGACTCCTGCCTGGCCGACGAGGTCGCTCCACCCGCTGGTGTCGAAGGCGAGCTGCTCCGCCTCCTCCTCCTCGCGGGCCGCAGCCGTGGCGAGCCCAAGGAGGCCCGTGATGCGCTCCGCCTCGCGCGAGTACCAGCCCTCGTGCGACGGCCGCCACCTCCCACTCCTATCGGCGGCCAGTCTCTGCAGAGCCAGGTCGAGGGCCTGCCGAATGGCGTGGGTCAGCTCGGAGTGACGGAAGCGGTACTCCCGCTTCGCGACCGCGCTCATCGGTTTCAGGGCGCGCCTCGGCCCCGCGGCTCGGCCCAGGAAGCGCCTGTGAGCGGCGGGCTGGATGCCGTGGATGCCCACCAACGTGCCCTCGACCGCCTCCATCCACTCACACGCTGCAGCAGGCAGGTCGTGGGGCACCGCGCCTGCCTCCCAGCTCCAGCTGCAAGCCACGGCCAGCCACTGCGCTCGCCCACTGCGCCGAAACACCTGCGCGACGGCGTCCTCATGGGCCCTGCAGTCGGCGGCCTCCACGTCTGGGAAGCGGCCAGGCCTCGCCAGGATTTGCACCAGCGCATCTGGCCGCAGGTCCTGCAGCCGCAGTCGGACTGGCTTATGCGGGTGCAACGCGTAGCCGTCCAGGGCGGCGGCGTTGGCGACCCCGTGGGAGAGGCAGAACGAGCTCGCGAACCAGTCGTACACCCGCTCCGTGCCCGATGCCATGCACGTGGGCTCGGCTGGCCCAAGGTAGGCACCTCGCTGAAGGGCTGGCCACCCTACCTCGTGGAGGGTCCCAGGCTCCATGTTGAAGTCGCCTTGCACGAGCCAAGGCAGCCACTCGGTCAGCACCAGGTCCCCCAGGCCACCGATGATGTCCAAGTTGACCCCTTTGGGCCCGAGGCCGTCCTGCAGGTACAGGGAGCAAGCCAGCAGCTTCATGCCCGAGGCAGCGGCCACCCTGACGGCGATCATGCGGTGCTTGAAGTCCCCTGGCACTCGCCACTGCGCCTCCCGCGCCTGGAGGTCCTCACGGACAAGCACTCCGACGCCTCCTGAATGGGCAAGGGCAGCCTGTCCAGTGGGCGCAGCTGCATGCAAGAAGGCCGCGTAGCCCAAGCCGCGGGCTCGGCGGCGAGCATTCTCCAGCTGGCGGGGCCCAAGGCGGACCTCCTGAACTGTGACCAGGTGCGGGCGCTCGCCCTCGCGCGCGATGTAGGCCTCGAGCACCTCCATGGCACGGTCCCATGTGTTGCCGTTGAGGCCCAGCACGTCGAAGCCTGCGCGGAGCTGCGCGGCGGCCTTCTCACATGCCGGCACGGCCCCGCCCACTCTCGCCTCGAGGGCGGCTGGCGTGAACCCCGCGGAGGCCCCTCGACTCCCATGGGGCGGGGCAGACGGCTGCGACGTCGGAGGGTTGAATCCTCCCGCCGTCTGCCCGCGCGAGGCCGTCGGGGGGACGCCTCGGCGGTCCCGACCGCACCTCGGCCCAGGAGCAAGGCCGCCTTCCCGCCGTGGCCCTCCTCGCGTCTGGTGCAAGGTCGGCCAGTCTGACGGCGGCGGCGGCGGCACGGGGCCCCAGGAAGTGGCTGCAGCCGAGCAGCTAGGAGCGAGCCCCCAGCAGTCGCCAGAGTAGCCAAGGCCTGGCCGTCCTCGTGCTCGTCCTTGGCATCCACAAGGATCTTGTGCTCGGCCTGGCCAGGCTGGGGCCAAGCGCCGAGCGCTGCGCCTGACTGCCCGCGGGCGGCGGCTGGCCCGTAGGGCCCCACTGCAGGGCTCGCCCGCTGGGTGGGCGGGCCTGGCCGCACCTGCTGAACTGCGGCCTCCGCTGGCGACTGCGGCTCCACGGGGGCTGGGGCCCCAGGGGCAGGGGCGGGGAAGCCTTCCTCGTCGTCGACGGCGAGCCCGTCCCCGCCAAGGCCGTCGGCCCAGCGCGAGGCAGCGGCAGCAGGCGCAGCGGGGTGGAGCATGTCCGAGATGGCGGCGCTCTGCGTGGTGATGATGTCCATGATCTCCAGGGGCCTGGGCGCAACGCCATCCGAGTTACGGCCAAGCATCTTGCCCAACTGGTTGACCTGGGTGACCAGGCCCCCGACTGCGGTCTCCAGGGGACGCTGGCCTCCGCACACCTCAATGGCCCGCTGGAGGGCCTGCTGGACTGTCTGAGCCTTCGACTCCTCGAGCTTGCCGAGCTGGCTGTTGAAGTCCTCGACCGCGGACTCGGCCTCGGCCAGCTCCTCCTGCTTCGCCGCGATCTCCTCCCTGAGGGCCTCAGCACGCTGCACGGCCTGCTCGCGCTTGGCCCTGGTAGCAGTGATCTGCTCCTCGACCTTCTGCATGGCGTTGGCGCCCCCGTGGAGGACGGCGTGGGGGGGCCTCCCGAGCCGCTGGGCCTCGCGGAGCTCGGCCTCGGCCCTCTCGGCTGAGCGCTCCGCTGCGAGGAGGGCCGCCCTGGCCTCCCGCTGGAAGGCCTCGCTGGTCCCATCCATGGCGACCGCCTCGCGGAGGCTGGAGACGCGAGCCTGGGCTCCCTCGAGCCTGCGCTCCAGACTCGAAGCGGGCTCCTCTGGTTGCTCCTCGCGCTCCTCACGCCACGGCGGCGGCTTGGTTCCGCCCCGCGGCCGCACCCTGCTGTTGGGCGCGCTGCTCGGAACGGTGCTGGCGGCCGAGGCTGCTCTGGAGGCCTCACCAGCTCGGCGCGCTGCACGCTGGTGCGAGCGCCCCCTGGGCTGCTGGACGAATCCCTCCCCGTCGGCCTGGGGCTGGTGCACCGCGCGCAGGCGCTTCGCCCACGCTGGCGCCTCCTTCCCGCAAGACTTGCAGGTCGCCCTCTTGTCGCACCAGTTCCACTCCTTGCACTGGCAGACCCAGTACACCCTGCGCCTCCAAGGTGGCGGCGCTCCAGTTCCGTCGCCCGACATGGCTGCTGGCCTCGCGCGCACCGCCCGCCCACTCCGCCTCGAAAAAACGAAGCAAGAAGCTGGCCCAAAACGCGGCGTCCCTCGCGCTCGACGGCGCCCGATGGACTCGCGGTCGTCGGGATCGCCATGGCCTTGAGCCAAAATGGCTACGGGTCGTCGTCGTCGTCGTCGTCGCCGCCGTCGTCGTCGTCGTCGTCGTCGTCGTCGTCGTCGTCGTCGTCGTCGTCGTCGTCGTCGTCGTCGGCGTCGTCGTCGTCGGCGTCGTCGTCGTCGTCGTCGTCGGCGCCCCCCCTCCGCCCGAGCGCCCAGGCGGGCCGGGCCGCCCCCGCCGCGACCACAGGCAGAGGCTGCGGGGACCGGCGCGGGGCGTCGCCGGCGAAGCCCGCCAGCGAGCAGGCACACCTCGAGGAGGAGGAGGATGATGAGGAGGAGGAGGAGGAGGAGAAGGGGGAGGAGGAGAGGGAAACGGGGAGGGAGGGGAGCAGGAGGAGGAGGGGAGGAGAGTCACAGGAGGAGGACAGAGGGCCTGAACTCACCGCCTAGATGTTCCGAGTCAAAGAACAGAGCGTCGTCACCGTCTCCGTCGTCGTCGTCGTCGTCGTCGTCGCGTCGTCCATCGAGCACTGGTGAAGGACGAATTGCGTAAATATGCACTGTCGGAGTTCCGCGCGTATTTCTTGGGTTGTCGCCTGGACCCCCTGGCGGCGCCTGGCGAATCAGCGCCAGTCCCAGACATGTTTTGGGCCGATATGGGGGAGGATATGGGGGAGGATGGGGATGAGGAGGAGGAGGAGGAGGAGGAGGAGGAGGAGGAGGAGGAGGAGGAGGAGGGAGGAGGAGGAGGAGGGGGAGGAGAAGGAGGGGGAGGAGAAGGAGGAGGAGGAGGACGAGGAGGAGAAGTCGGAGAAAGAGGAGGAGAAGGAGGAGAAGGAGGAGAAGGAGTGCGAGGACCTTCCCATCCTCCTCCTCCCTCCTCCTCCTCCTCCTCCTCCTCGTCCTCCTCCTCCTCTCCTCCTCCTCCTCCTCCTCCTCCTCCTCCTCCCCCGTCTTACCTATGGTAGTGGTGGTGGAACGTCGGCCCATCATTCCTTCTTCTAGAGAAGGGATATCCCAGACTCACTCTAGTCGTTCTCGGTCCTTGGTGTCGTCGAGGCACTGCCTCGGGACGGGGGCCGTTCCAGGGGAAGGGGCCGGGACCTTCGAGGCCCGCGTGGCGGAAAATAGTATGGCGTCTGGAGGAGGAGGAGGAGGAGGAGGAGGAGGAGGAGGAGGTTGTGAGGGAGGAGATGAGGGGGGCCCTCCCTGGGAGTGGGAGGGGGAGGTGGAAGAGAGGGGGGGTGGAGGAGGAGGAGGAGGAGTAGAGGCATCAGCAAGTCGACGGGGAGGACGCGCAGAAGAAAGAGACGAAGAGGAGGAGGATAAGGTGCAAGTTTGAGGAGCGGAAGACAGGGCAGGATGAGGCAGAGGACGCGGACGGGGAGGACGCGGAGTGGAGACAGACGAGGTGGAGGTTGGAGGAGGATGAAGAGGAGGAGGAGGATAAGGAGAAGGAGAGGACCGGTAGGATAATGAGAAACAAAAACAAGGCGGAAGGAACATGATGAAGAGGAAGAGAAGAGTTGGAGAAGAGGGAGGGGGAGGAGGTGGAGGGGGAGGAAAAGGGCGGTGTGATCACAGTGTCGAGGTGGTCAGTGGTCAGGTCACTGAGGGATGCCAAGTTGGCTCTAGGGGATTACTGGGGACTTCCTGGGGCAAACGGAGAGTGGGAGAAGGAGCAGGAGCGCAGCCATGCGGGGGAGGACTGCAACTGGGAGGAGAGGAGGAGACGGAGGAGGACGCCATGGAATAGAACGAAGGGACAGGATAGAGAGGAGGAGGCAGCGAGGAGGGTGACAAGGGGGTGGAACCAGAGGCACATGGTCAGAGGCAGGAAACGTATTGGAATTGGTGAACAGGAGAAGCAGGATGAGAGGGGGTGGAATATATATATATATGCATATATATATATACATATATATATACATATATATATACACACATATATATATACATAGAGAGATAGAGAGAGAGAGAAGGAGGCGGGGAGGGAGGCAGAGATGGAGAGAGAACAACACATGAGAGGTAGAGACATGGCGAGCAAGAGAGGAAGGGACATGTGAATATACACATATTCATACACGCACACATATCTACATACATGTACACACATATACATATAATTTCATAGACACACCTATAAGATCGCCCTTCGGAAGATAAGGAGGTTGATGGGGGGAGGAGCTCGGCTTTCGGTTGCGATTCGGGTCGGGTCGGATTCGGTGGAAACCAGCTGGGCAGCACGGCACACATGTTTTGCCATCGATCTACCTTTCGCATCCTGTATCTAGCCAACGATCTCACCACCGATCTCCCTGTATCATCGCTCTCACACTCGACCTCATTATCGATCTCACGACCGATCTGTCCAATGATCTCATCCCCCAAACCCTCTTCCTTCATCTATATCTATATATACATGCAATGAGAGAGGGAGGGAAGGAGGGCGAGACAGGGGGAGAGAGAAAGAGAGAGAGAGGGACAGAGGCGTAAAGAGAGAGCGAGAGAGAGCCACCGAGCGAGCGAAACGCATATCGATAGAGGAGAGAGAGAGAGAGAGAGAGCACAAACATATATAACAATATATATATATATATATACATATATGTATATACACATCGGGAGAGAGAGAGAGAGAGAGAGAGACAAACCAAACCAAACAACAAAACAGAGAGAGAGAGAGAGAGCGACCAAGAGAAAGGGAGAGGGATAAGGAGGAGGAGGAGAAGGATGATGAGGAGGAGGAGGAGAAGTGGGGAGGAAGAGGAGGAGATGGTGGATGGGGAGCACGCAGAGGTGCGGCACGTCTTCGACGTCCGCATTGAAACCAGAGAAGACGGGTCGAAGGACGTCATCATCGAGCATGACGAGCGGGACGCTTCCATGGTGGCGATGGAAAGGATTCGTCGGGAAAACCATGAGAAGTGGGAAGAAGAGAGGGCTCCCTCTTGTTTCTCCTCTTCCTTTTCTCCGCCCACCTCCCGCTTATCCTTGCCCTCCTGGCAGCGCCAGCCGGGCCACTGCCGCGATGTGGGGTTCTTAACATACCCGAGCTCCCTCATAGGGTGCAAGCCAGGCTGGTCGAACATCAATGCCTTCGCGCCCTACTGGCTCTGGACGTGCTGGGGCGGGCGGGGGGGGCAGACTTGAGCTCGCGAGCCGCCACCTGCCGCGTCGCATGCAGCGACCGGCGCGCCGCGCACCGGAGCCTCTCCTGCCGAAGGCCATTCCAGCTTGCCGCCGAGAAGCTCTCCGACCCTCCTCCTCCTCCTCCTCCTCCTCCTCCTCCTCCTCCTCGCTCCTCCTCCTCCTCCTCCTCCTCCTCCTCCTCCTCGCTCCTCCTCCTCCTCCCCCTCCTCCCCCTCCTCCTCCTCCTCTTTTTCGCTTTTTCTCCTTCCTCCTCCCTCCTCCTCCTCCCTCCTCCTCCTCCCTCCCTCCTCCTCCTCCTCCTCCTCCTCCTCTCCTCCCCCTCCTCCTCCTCCTCCTCCTCCTCCCCCCCTCCTCTCGCCTCTCCCCTCGGCGCGCCGCCCAGATGCTGCGGAGATGTGAAGGAGGAGGGAAGAGAGGAGGAGGAGGAGGAGGAGGGAAGAGAGGAGGAGGAGGAAGAGGAGGAGGAGGAGGAGGAGGATGAGAAGGAGGCGGGGGAGGAGGAGGAGGAGGAGGAGGAGGGAGGAGGGAGGGGAACGGAGGAGGAGAGGGTTGGGAGGAGGAGGAGGAAGAGGAGGAGGGAGGATGGGTCTGAGGAGGAAGGGTTGAGGAGGAGGAGGAGGAGGAGGAGGAGAAGGAGGAGGAGGAGGACATTCGAGGACATTCGAGCGAGGGGATCCGCGGTCGACTCAGCCGCCGCGGCCCCCGCCCGCGCAGGCCGCGCGGGCTCTCAGGGGTCGCGACCCCACCCCCTGAGCAGGGCGGGCGTCCACCCCACTGGCACTCCAGGCCAGAGTATCTCTGCGGGGCCGTAGCCCCTTGCCATGAGGTCAACCACGAGGTCGTCGCCCAGCTGCAACTCGTGGTAGCCTCCCGCCGTTAGGCGGGATCGTCCCATCTGGCCAATTCTGGCCAGCCTTTGGTGGTAATCCTTGTCGTAGCCGACGAAGTACAGTAGTCCCGCTCTGCGTGATCTTGTTCCTGCACTCCGTCGCCAGTAGGTTCACTCTGCCGTGTCCGTAGACGTTGTGCAAAGCCACCGCAGCACAATTCCAGCACCAGAACTGCCCATGGGCCACTGCAATGCTGTGGCTGTCGTGGATAACTTTGTCTTTGATCTCAATCAGCTCGTTGTTGGGAACACGGACTGCATGTCCATGATCTGCTCGGTGTGTCTCGTACTGCCTCCCGATGCACACGTTAGCCTTCATCCAGTCGACCACGCTGTACTTGCCTGGGGTTAGCCAGCACTCTTGGCATACCCATTGCCCTTTCTTCTTTCGCATTCTGTGGCCCGACTCATTCTCGATCTGATCTCTTCTTTCCTTTGCTATTTTGTTAGGCATCTGCTTGGGCCTCTCAAGCTTGGTGGGGTCCGCATCCTTGCACACCTCGTGGATGATCGCTGCTGCCCGCCTTTGGGCCCTCATAAGTGTAGTCTCCACTTCCACCAACGCCTTGACCTCCTGCCGTATTTCTGCCATTGCCTCTTCTGCTCCTCGCTGCGCCAACGTATCCGCCATCTCATTGCCCATGCTGATGTGGAACTCCTGGCCAGCCTGCTTAACCGATTCGCCGTCGAGGTGGGATAAGCATTTCTGGACACGTACTCCATACACACCGCCAGACCGCCTGCTGAGCATAAGTTCTATCCTTTCCCACCATGGTCGCTGAGCACCCTGAGCCTGCTCGTGATACTTGAGGGCCCAGCCATTCATAACCATCTGGCAGTCCGTGATGAACAGTAGCGGGCCTCGCGTCAGCGCCAGTGCCCAGAAAAGTCCTGCATGTTCAGCAGCAGGTGCACTTTGTTCTCCATCTACGGTGCCATAGAACCCGATATGGTCTGTGTCTTCAATGAAGCCCGTGCTGTCGTTCGGCAGGCTGGCCTTGTAGATCTCGTGGGCCACCACATGCATGGCTGCTGGTCGGTCCTCATCATTGTCTTCATAAGTTTCAGGCATTTCCTGGTCGAAAGTGGGTGCTCGGTCTTGCAATAGTTCGCGGAACTTGGCCTTGATGTCCGCTACGCTGTCGAACCAGTGGGATCTGTATGCTTCTCTTTCCCAGCCCGTAAGGGTGAGGGAATAATCGTACACGTCTTCCCGCTTCTTCTTTGACGATCTCCATTTCATATCACAAAAGGTCCTTCGCGATCTGGCTAGTGCTTCGGGTCTGGTATCTTGCTGTGGGTAATTGTTGTAGTGCTGCTTGTTCTGGTTGTCGCAGGTAGCTTTCCATGTACGCTTCACACCACGTCTTCCAATTAGCTTGGTTCCTGGCCTCGTCTGGGTCGATGTATACCGTCCATGTAGCTGCCCATCTGCCAAGGTCGTCCATGATGCCCTTTCTCTGCTCCTCCGCTTCTGTGTCCGTTGGTGCACTAGCCTCTGCTTCGTGGCACAACTCGGTTGGGCTCGCTCCCTTGTGCCACGAGGGCGTTGGGGCACCACATGTGCGCTTGCCCTGGCCGCTTCCATCGTTCATCTCGTAGCTGTAATGTGAGGCCCCATCCCACTCTATTGATGCGCATGTCGCTGCTGGTGTCTGATCCATCTACGAAAGCCATGCTGCACTGAACGGGATCCATCGTGACCAAATTGCTCGCTATTAAGTTGGGTCCTCTTGTTGCTGTCGTCCAGTAGCTGCCATTCCAATCACCCCATGCTGGTGGATCAGGTACAGGATTCCTGCGCTTGGGGAGTAGCCCTCATAGCCAGTATGCCTCCGTCTCTGGGTTGTCGTGCATCTCCTCTAAGGCCTTCTGACATAACGACTGTGATTTGACCACCGCGTCAATCTGGAGTTTGTCGTTCATTTCGCACTCGTAGATCCTGTGCTTCAGCGTGCCAGGCGCCCTAGTACAACGCGGACAAACTCCAGCTGTCTGGTATCTTGCTGCTTTACATCGTTGCCCTGCCCAGATCGCGCCACAGGCAAGTGCTTCTAACGCGCCTGCTTCTTGGACTCGGTCAGCCTTACGTAGTTTCTGGGGCGTCTTCTTGAGCATGGTGGTGTCCATCCCGTGCTGCATGCCCTTAACGTAGTAGTGGTCCGCTGCTTTGGTCCAGAGCTGAGCTTGCATGTCCCTGGTGATGGACTTCATGATGTCTCGAAGGTCGAGCACTCCCTCACTCTGGAACCTCCACGTCTCGTCACTCGCATCCGCCCGCTCATCTGGCATGCGTGGATTCCACCCCAGCTGTTGCAATGAGAGAATAAGTGCCCCCATTGGTCCTGTCACTGAGTTCCACTTTCCACGGGTTCGCATCTGGGCCAGACGTTCGATATTAGCTTGCCAGCCTTGTCGTAGTCGTTGATGTGCTGAGGTATCCTTTTGCCACATCTGTACCCATTCACGTACTTGTCGCTGCAGGCATGCTGTCGCTGGCTCGTTCTCGCCGTAAAAAATGATGTTGGTTGTTGATGTGCATCTGCTGCCAGATGTAAATCCAACCATCTCTCTGCCTGGCTCTCAGGTGGGCGTTGAAGAGCACCGCCGTCATTCGCCGCCATTTGCCTTTCTGCTTGCTGAAGATCCTGGCACGCTTTGCGCGTAGCTTTGCCTGCTTAGTCCTGGTAGTTCGCGCGGCTGTGACGCGCTGCCTTCCCAGCGCCGCATCTATGCCCAGGTCCTTGACGAACTTGTGAGTCTTAATGCTGATGCCCTTGCCTTTGAGGTGCTTCACGATGTACTTCTTGGTCGCGTCGCAGTTCGTGAGGAGCGCTGGCTTTCCTGAGACCACCAGCTTTGAGTCCAGGCAAGCCTGCACAAGCACATCGACCGCCACTGGGAACTGCTCCTGGAACTGTTCGGCTTGACCTTCGACACTCGTGTGCAAGTCATCAACGAACTCCCTCGCGATGGCAAGCGGCGCCGCATTGTGTGTGATGTCCAAGATAATGTAGATCACGGCCCTCGCTGCGTGGTTTGCCGCTGCACATCCAGCCACTATGTCGTTCCATGGGCATATTGGTTCAGCATGATCGTGGCATGCGCGTGCCGCGCGCGGGGGTAGATACATCAACATACTCAGGTATAGGTTGCCTTCGGATAATCAAGCTGCATGGCTCGTTTGATCAAGATGCTCAAATCCACGCTGTCGTAGAATTTGCTTGAGTCCAAGTAGAATGTGCCATATGGTGATCCTTTTGAGCTTCGTGCTGGTCTCGTCGAGCGACATAGAAAGTAACGCTGCACGAAGAGCCGAGGATCCTTGGAGTGCTGCATCCCAGTAGCCCGCTTTCTCTGCGCACCAATCTTGCCTTACGCTCTTTGCCATTTTGCCCCACAATCGCACAGGGAAGGGCAATGGTCCAAGTGGCCTTTCCTCGCCAGCAGTGTTAGAGCCAGCTTTGACCAATAGGTTGTGCCACAGGTGGTAAAATCGGTGTGGCCAGCATAGGTTCCGCTCGCACGAGTTGATCACGAAGGCCAGGCTGCGCTTGGCATCGGGTGGTAGGGCCTTATCTCGGGTGGTTGCCATTGGTCAGGACCATGCGCTGTAGTAGGTCGGAACTTCGGGAGCGCTGCTTCCAGGTCGTCAACATTATAGTACCCCCGCTGGGGTAGTTCGTCCTGTGCCGCTCGTCTTAAGTCTGCCATCGCCTCCTCCAACATCTGACTGCTGGTGTGCCTCTGCCACCTCGTCTGCCAAATCGTTGCACGACATGCAGTGGCGTCGCGTAGAGCGCCTGTCTCCTCCTTCGTGACTGGGTCCACTGCTGTGTCTGGTAGGTCTCGTCTTTCATGTTTGCTGATGTAGTTGTGGGCCGCCTTCATGCTGCCTGACAATGCCGTCCTGGCCCATTGGCAAATTTGCTCTCTGACTTCATTCCAAAGAACCCGCATATGCCAGTCCATGCGTGCCCTCGTCAACTCCGTAGCCTCCTGCCACTCTTGGATATTATCGATGGCATTCTCAGGCTCAGGGTCGTGACGGAGGTTGGTGACGCGGGGCGCCAGGCGTCTCGCTTGTTTATCAAGGTGTGCTGCTTCGTCCCCTTCTGCTGTTTCGAAGGAGTCCAACTGGTTGACATAGGTCCTGATAATGCTGCTGATCGTGTCCAGGTGCTTCTGGCAATCGATCGGGTGCCTCCTGAGTAAAAGTTCTCCATCACGGCAACGCTGATATAACTTCGACCATACAGTACTGACTTGTCGTTGTCTATCTGCCGCGGTGTCTTCGAACTGCTTGCTCGCAACGTGCTGTGGGAACGGCGCCTCGCGATAGCGGATTGGTTGCCCCCTCCTCGCCGTAGCCTTGATCGGGTTCTGCGTGACCGTAGCAAGCGCCCTCTCCGCTGCATTCGCCCATTTGCCGTATGCTTTGCCGAGCAAGTCGCTCATCCTCGGGTTCTGCTTGTACGCCGGCGAATCTTGAACCCACCTGGGGGGTCTCGGATTTGGCAAGGTGCCTCCTCCTGGCGGCACTCGCCCCAGATGGTCGGGTCGCACTTCGTAGCCACGGTCTCGGTGTAGTGCGCGTCCAGGAGCGTGTCGTCCAGGAGTTCTGAGTCGAAGTGCTTTGCCATTTCTTGGTGCTGCTGTCTGTCCCTTTGCTTCCTCTTAATGCCCTTCTCTCGCCGCACCTCCGTGGTAGGGATGGGCTTCTTAGCTGGGAGCATGGGCTTTTGATCATGTTCGGCTTGGCAAAGATCTCTATGACAATACCTATGCGCGGTGACCATGGGGCGTCAAGCTGTGCTCGCACTGCCTTCAGGAGCGGGCGAAAGACGGGAGGGGCCAATGCATAGTCTATCATCCTGCCCGACCCACTGGTGCACGTATGATTAACGTGCTGTGGCACCACAATCGCTGCTCCAAGTAGCCTCAGCCATGGCGTCGCCTCAAAATCCTGGGATGCGTTGTTGAAGTCGGCGCAGATAATCCAGGGCGCGTTGCCAGGCTGCGCGTAAGCCGCAAGAGGTGCTTCATCTTGCGAATATTCTCACACGTAAATCCAATCGATGCCGTGAGGTATGCCGTGATGACTGCTATCTCCTGTCCTCCGAGCTGCCACTTGACGATGGTGATGTCGTGGAATTCCTTGGCGAAGATGCTGTGGCCCTGCACGTCTGGCAGGTGAATGCGGGTATCCAAATGCCGACGACGAAGTATGCAGGTGCCTCCTAGCGTCCCTTTCTTCGATCTCGGTGACTGTCGAGCTGGTGTCCAGGTCCCATGAGATCGCCAGCCCAGTCGCATGGGCCTGTTAGCTTCGATCTCCGCCGCTGGTCCTCGCAACTGGTGCTCATTAAATGCGATTATGTCATACTCCTCGCTCTTCTCGTCCTCTTCTTGGCGGCCTCATTGCACTGCGTGCAGTTGGCCACGAAAACTTTGACAACGTCCCTGACATCGACGTTCAGTTTGCTCTGCTTGGTGCCGTCGATGACTGGGAACGTTGATCCCGATTCCTGCGCCCCTGCACGATCTGGGTCCGACGCCATCGTAGCACTCGTAGAGCTCCCGCAAGTAGAAAAGGGAGGCGACGCGGTAATCATAGCATCACCCCTGCGAGTTAAAGCACTCTCGCTGATGTTGTTCACCTCGTCGTCGATCCAGACCGTCTTAACGTACACCGGCCTGGGGTTGATGCTTGGTTCTTGATGGAGGCCTGCTGCGAGTGGGGGTTTGCCGCTCCTCGGCGCGTGGCCCACCCCTTGTGGCTCACCCCCCTTCGCAGCTGGCTCTGACAGTGCCGCGTAGTAGCACTGCGTGGAGTTCAGGCTACCCTCCAACTCCGTCTCCTTTAGCTTCTGCTGCTGCTGCTGCCGCCTGCTGCAACTGCGGTGGCGGTGCCTGCCTGGTAGCCAACGCGACCTTGGTCCTGCCCTTGATCTTGGCCAGCTCCGCGAGGCAGATCTGAACCTGGTCATCCTTGGAGAGGTCATACTTGGCTGCCAACCTGAGATCAGGATCCATAGGCTTTCCTGCTCCAGCTGGCTGCTCTGGTAGGACAGGCTCAGGGATTGGTGCTGCCGCTGGTGCCTGGTCGGTACGAGCTTCGCCTTGGCCTCCGCGACGTCTTTTACTAGCTTTCTCGTGGATCTGTTTGGCAGCGTCGAGCGCCCTCTTGGCATTCTGGACCGCTTCTTTCTTTGCGTTGATGAACGTCTTAGCCTGCTGGTAATCTTTCTGGATCTGATCGTATTCCTTCTACTGCTTATCGTCCAGCATGGCCAGGTCCTCCTGGGAGAGGGTAAGGAACTGTTCTTCATCATCTGGCTTCTTCTCAGCTTTAGGTACTTCATCTTCCCCACCCAGTCCTTCTTTTGCCTCCGTGAATGCCCGCTTTGCCTCCGCAAGCTCGGCCACGTTGGTGCTGATCTTGTTGAGCCCGTCGTCGCGGTACTCGGTGGCCCGCTTGAGCTGCTTGGCGAGCTTGTCCTGCTGCTTCTGCAGCTTGTTGAGCTCCGCCACCGCCTGCTGGAGCTTCTGCCCCATGGATGGCTCAGCGGGCTCGACGGGGCCCATCGGCTTGGCCTCTGGGCATGCCGCCACGATCTCGTCCATCTTGACTTGGTCATTCTGCTGCTGCGCCAGGACGTACTGCTTCCTGAGGAGCTCCACCATTGCCTTGGCAGCGTCAGAGGCTCCTCCGTCTTCTGCTTGTTCAGCTCGCGGTCCAGTGCTGGGTGCCTTCCACTCGTACCCGCGCGACTTGCAGTTGGTCCACCCAGGCTTACCTGCTCGATTGCAATAGACCCAATTGCCGCTGCCCATAGGACAAACAGGGCATACCAGGTATTGCGCGCGCCTCTTGCCCTTTGTGTTGGGCGGCCTGCAGCTGGAAGATCTCGACGATGAGCGCCAGGGCGCACCCCATGACGCCCACGAGCTTTGTTCCTCCTCATCTCGCTTCCAGCCGCGGCCCCTGGTCATGCACTGCTGGGGCTGCAGGGACTTTTGCAGCGGCTGCTGCCGCCCCCCTCAAGCCGCGAGTCGGCGTGCAGCGAGCCCCAGCCCGCCGCCGCCGATGGCGCGCGCCCTGCAGCCTCGGCCCGCACGGGCGCGCGCGCGCGCCTGCAGGCCGAAATGGCTTGAGGGAGGAGGAGGAGGAGGAGGAGGAGGAGGAGAGGGGAGCTGAGGATGAGAGGGTCCGGAGGAGGAGGAGGAGGAGGAAGAGGAGGAGGGAGGATGGGTCTGAGGAGGAAGGGCTGAGGAGGGGGAGGAGGAGGAGGAGGAGGACCAGCGTAAACCCAAGAGTTACCAACGATGTTGGCATAAACCTCTCCTCCAATCTCCCTCTCCATAGGCCCCTACAACAGTCCATCCCCACTGATGGAACTGCATCGTTGGAAGGCAACCGTTCTAAGACCCTGAAGCATACCAAAACATTATTATCGGGGCTCCAACGCCACGGATCAACCTGACCGTTGCGTCTTGCTGATCCCGAAGCGCGCCGGAAAGCCATTTCTGGGACTTAGCACCGCGAACCAACGTAATTGTTGCACCATCGTAGTCCTGAGTCTTTCCAACACGCCGTGTCTGGTACGTTGACCATGGGAACGCGTACTCGTCGGTCGTTGGAGGTCGGTTTTTTTGATTCCCAGATCCCAATCTACTTCACGCGCCGTCCTACTTCAATATTGGTCATTTTTTGATGTTTGTTGGGGGCGGGCGCGAACCTAATATACTTCTAGGGCGCGGTTGATACTTCCCTGGAAGACGTTGATTGTTTCTTGTGGCTTTCGTTTGTCCGTCTGTTGTTTTTGCTTGTCTGGCCAGTTTTCATTGTTTTGGTTTGTTTCCGCTTTTCCGTCGGTTGCCTTGGGCTCGTTGCCCGCCCCTCGGTCGCTCGGCCCCTCGGCTGGCCCGTGGGGCCCGTTCCCAGGTTGGTTTCTGTTGTTTGGGTTTGTTTTCGCTTGTGCAACAGTTGCACTGGTCGCACCAGGCTCGTCGGCCGTCCATCGGCCGCTCGGCCCCTCGGCAGGCCCGTTCGCAGGCTGGTTTGGGTTGTTTTGGGTTGTTTTTGCTTGTTCATCAGTTGAACTGGTCGTCCCAGGCTCATCGGCCGCCCCTCGGTCGCTCTGCCCCTCGGCTGGCTTGTTCCTTGACGTGTTCTGGTTGTTTTTGTTTGTTTTTGCTTGCCCTGCGGTTGCGCTGGTCGCCCCAGGCTCGCCCGTCGCCCTTCGGTCGCTCGGCCCCTCGGCCAGCCCGTTCCCAGGCTGGTTAGGGTTGTTTGGGCTTGTTCTCGCTTGCCCATCAGTTGCACTGGTCGCTCCAGGCTCGTCGGCCGCCCCTCGGTCGCTCGGCCCGTCGGCTGACCCTTTCCCTGGCGCGGCTGGGTTGCGTTTGTTTGTTTTCGCTTGTCCATCGGTTGCACT
Source organism: Prorocentrum cordatum (assembly GCA_963575745.1). NCBI lineage: Eukaryota > Dinophyceae > Prorocentrales > Prorocentraceae > Prorocentrum > Prorocentrum cordatum. The sequence continues at coordinate 8,392 of CAUYUJ010002082.1, read as the reverse complement.
GGTCGCTCCAGGTTCGTCGGCCGCCCCTCGGTCGCTCGGCCCATCAGCCAGCCCGTTCCCAGGCTGGTTTCCGTGGTTTTGGTTTGTTTTCGCTTGTCCGTTGGTCGCGCAGGTCGCCCCGGGCTCGTCGGCCGCCCCTCGGCCGCTCGGCCCCTCGGCCGGCCCGTTCCCAGGCTGGTTTTGGTTGTTTCAGATTGCTCTCGCTTGTCCATCGCTTGCACTGGTCGCCCCAGGCTCGTCGGCTGCCCCTCGGTCGCTCGGGCCCTCGGCTGGCCCGTTCCCAGGCTGGTTTTGGTTGTTTTGGTTTGTTTTCGCTTGTCTACCGGTTGCACTGGTCGCCCCGATCTCGTCGGCCGCCCCTCGGTCGCTCGGCCCCTCGGCTGGTCCGTTCCCAGGCTGATTCTTGTTGTTTTGGTTTGGTTTCGCTTGTCCATCAGTTGCTCTGGTCGCCCCAAGCTTGTCGGCCGCCCCTCGGCCGCTCGGCCCCTCGGCCCCTCTGCTCGGCAAGCGAAAACAAACCAAAGCAACCAAGGCACGCCAGGGAAAGGGCCAGCCGAGGGGCCGAAGGGGCGGCCGACGAGCCCGGTGCGACCAGCGCAACCGATGGACATGCCAAAATACAGCCAAAACAACCAACACCAGCCAGGGAACGGGCCAGCCGAGGGGCCGAGCGACAAGGGGGCGGTCGACAAGCTTGGGACGACCAGCACAACCGATGGACAAGCGAAGACAAACCAAAGCAACCAAAACACGCCAGGGAAAGGGCCAGCCGAGGGGCCGAGCGACCTATGGGGCGGCCGACGAGCCTGGGGCGACCAGCGCAACCGATGGACATGCCAAAATACACCCAAAACAACCAAAACCAGCCTGGGAACGGGCCAGCCGAGGGGCTGAGCGACTGAGGGGCGGCCGACGAGCCTGGGGCGACCAGTGCAATTGATGGGCAAGCAAAAACAAGCCAAACAAACCAACATCAGCCTGGGAACGGGCCAGCCGAGGGCCCGAGCGGCCGAGGGGCGGCCGACGAGCCTGGGGCGACCAGTGCAGTTGATGGACAAGCGAAAACAAACCGAAACATTCAACGAGCCTGGGAACGGGCCAGCCGAGGGGCCGAGCGGCCGCAGGGGCGGCCGACGAGCTCGGGGCGACCAGTGCAAGTGATGGACCAGCGAAACCAAACCCAAACAACAAGAACCGGCCTGGGAAATGGCCAGCCAAGGGGCCGAGCGGCCGAGGGGCGGCCGACGAGCCTGGACCAGTGCAACTGATGGACAATCGAAAACAAAACAAAACGACCAAAACCAGCCTGGGCACGGGCCGGCCGAGGGGCCGAGCGACCGAGGGGCGGCCGACGAGCCTGGTGCGACCACCGAAACCGATGGACGAGCGACAACAAGCCAAACCAACCAAAACCAGCCTGGGAAATGGCCAGCCGAGGGGCCGAGCGGCCGAGGGGCGGCCGACGAGCCTGGGGCGACCAGTGCAACTGATGGACAAGCGAAAACAAACCAGAACAACCAGAACCAGCCTGGGAACGGGCCGGCCGAGGGGCCGCTCGGCCGAGGGGCGGCTGGCGAGCCCGGGGCGACCAGTGCACATGATGGACAAGCGAAAACAAAACAACCAAAACCAGTTTGGGAACGGGCCAGCCGAGGGGCCGAGCGGCCGAGGGGCGGCCGACGAGCCTGGGGCGACCAGTGCAACTGATGGACAAGCGAAAACAAGCCAAAACAACCATGACCAGCCTGGGAACGGGCCGGCCGAGGGGCCGCTCGGCCGAGGGGCGGCTGGCGAGCCCGGGGCGACCAGTGCACATGATGGACAAGCGAAAACAAAACAACCAAAACCAGTTTGGGAACGGGCCAGCCGAGGGGCCGAGCGGCCGAGGGGCGGCCGACGAGCCTGGGGCGACCAGATGCAACTGATGGACAAGCGAAAGCAAGCCAAAACAACCAGAACCAGCCTGGGAACGGGCTGGCCGAGGGGCCGCTCGGCCGAGGGGCGGCTGGCGAGCCCGGGGCGACCAGTGCACATGATGGACAAGCGAAAACAAAACAACCAAAACCAGTTTGGGAACGGGCCAGCCGAGGGGCCGAGCGACCCAAGGGGCGGCCGACGAACCAGGGGCGACCAGTGCAAGTGATGGACGAGCGAAAACGAGCCAAAACAACCGAAACACGCCTGGGAACGGGCCAGCCGAGTGGCCGAGCGGCCGATGGGGCGGCTGGCGACTTCGGGCGACCAGCGAATATTGATGGACAAGCGAAAACAGACCGAAACAACCAAAACCAGCCTGGGGACGGACCAGCCGAGGGGCCGAGCGGCCGAGGGGCGGCCGACGAGCCTGGGGCGACCAAGCGAAAACAAACCCAAACAACCAAAACACGCCGGGGGACGGGCCGGCCGAGGGGCCGAGCGGCCGAGGGGCGGCCGACGAGCCCGGGGCGACCAGTTCAACTGATGGACAAAAACCAGGCCGGGAACGGGCCAGCCGAAGGGCCGAGCGGCCGATGGGCGGCCGACGAGCCTGGGGCGACCTTTGCAACTGATGGACAAGCGAAAACAGACCGAAACAACCAAAACCATGCTCGGAACTGGCCGGCCGAGGGGCCGAGGAGCCGAGCGGCCGAAGGGCGGCCGACGAGCCTGGGGCGACAGGTGCATCTGATGAACAAGCGAAAGCAAACCAAAATCACCAGACCAGCCAGTCGAGTTTGGGAAGTTTGGGAACGGGCCAGCCGAGTGGCCGAGCGGCCGATGGGGCGGCCGACGTGCCTGGGGCTGCCAGTGCAATCGATGGACAAGCGAAAACCAGCCAAACCAACCAGACCCGGCCTGGGAACGCGCCGGCCGAGGCCGAGGGGCGGCCGACAAGCTTGGGGCGACCAGCGCACTTGATGGGCAAGCGAGAACAAACCACAACGACCAAAACCAGCCTGGGCACGGGCCAGCCGAGGGGCCGAGCGTCCGAGGGGCGGCCGACGAGCCTGTGGCGACCAGTGCAACCGATGGACAAGCGAAAACAAATCAAAACAACCAAAACCAGCTTGGGAAAGGCCCAGCCGGGGGGCCGAGCGGCCGAGGGGCGGCCGACGAGCCTGGGGCGACCAGCGCAACTGATGGACAAGCGAAAACAAGCCAAAACAACCAGAACCAGCCTGGGAACGGGCCGGCCGAGGGGCCGCGCGGCCGAGGGGCGGCTGGCGAGCCCGGGGCGACCAGTGCAATTGATGGACAAGCGAAAACAAAACAACCAAAACCAGTTTGGGAAAGGGCCAGCCGAGGGGCCGAGCGGCCGAAGGGCGGCCGACGAGCCCGGGGCGATCAGCCTTATTGATGGACAAGCGATAACAAGCCAAGCCAGCCAACATCAGCTTGGAAACGGGCCAGCCGAGGGGGGGCGGCCGAGGGGTGGCCGACGAGCCGGGGGCGACCAGTGCAACCGATGGACAAGCGAAAACAAACCAAAACAACCAAAACGCGTCAGGGAACGAGGGGCCGAGCGACCGAGGGGCGGCCGACGAGCGCGGGCCAGCCGAGGGGCCGAGCGACCGAGGGGCGGCCGACGAGCCCGGGGCGACCAGTGCAACCGATGGACAAGCGAAAACAAACCATTGCAAGCAAACCGCGCCAGGCGGATGGCCAGCCGAGGGGCCGAGCGGCCGATGGGCGGCCGACGAGCCTGGGGCGACCAGTGCCACTGATGGACATGCGAAAACAAATCAAAACAACCAGAACCATGTTCGGAACTGGCCGGCCGAGGGGCCGAGCGTCCGAGGGGCGGCCGACGAGCCCGGGGCGACCAGGGCAACACGTGGACGAGAAAAACAATCCCCAAAAAGCAGAACCAGCAAGTGAGCGGGCCAGCCGAGGGGCCGCGCGGCCGAACGGCGGCCAACGCGCCTGGGGCGACAGATGCAACTGATGGACAAGCGAAAACAAGCCAACACAACAAAGACATGCCAGGGAAATGGCCAGCCGAAGGGGCCGAGCGACCGAAGGGCGGCCGACGAGCCTGGGGCGACCAGAGCAACGCAAAGACAAGCGAAAACAAACCAACATTGCCAAACCACGCCAATGAACGGGCCAGCCAAGGGGCCGAGCGGCCGAGGGGCGGCCGGCGAACTTGGAAGGACCAGCGCAACCGATAGACAAGCAAAAACAAACCAAAACAACCACAACGCGCCAAGGAACGGGCCAGCCGAGGGGCCAAGCGGCCGATGGGCGGCCGACGAGCCTGGGGCGAGCAGCGCAACCGCAGGACAAGCGAAAACAATCTGAAACAACCAGAACATGTCAAGGAAAAAGCCGGCCGAGGGGCAGAGCGACCGAGGGGCGGCCGACGAGCCTGGGGCGACCAACGCAACCGCAGGACAAGCGAAAACGAGTCAAAACAACCGAAACCAGCCTGGGAACAGGCCAGCCAAGGGGCCGAGCGACCGAGGGGCGGCCGACGAACCTGTGGCGACCTGTGCAACAGATGGACAAGCGAAAACAAACCAAAACAACCAAAACGCGCTAGGGAACGGGCCAGCCGAGGGGCCGAGCGTCCGCGGGGCGGCCGACGAGCCTGTGGCGACCAGTGCAACCGATGGACGAGCGAACACAAGCCAACAAAAACAAAACCAGCCAGGGAACGGGCCAGTCGAGGGGCCGAGCGACCGAGGGGCGGCCGACGAGCCTGCGGCGACCAGGGCATCTGATGGACAAGCGAAAACAGTCCCCAAAAAACGGAAACAGCAAGTGAACGGACCAGCCGAAGGGGCCGAGCGGCCGACGGGCGGCCGACGAGCCAGAGGCCACCAGCGCAGCCGATGGACCAGCGAACGCAATCCAAAAAAACCCAAAAGCAGCCAGGGAACGGGCAATCCGAGGGGCCGAGCGACCGCGGGGCGGCCGACGAGCCTGGGGCGACCGGTGCAACCGATGGACAGGCGAAAAAAACCCAAACAACCCAAACACGCCAGGGAACGGGCCAGCCGAGGGGCCGAGCGATCGAGGGGCGGCGGGCAGGCCTGGGGCGACCAGCGCAACCGACGGACAAGCGAAAACAAGCCAAAACAACCCAAACCAGCCAGGGAACGGGCAATCCGAGGGGCCGAGCGACCGAGGGGCGGCGGGCGAGCCTCAGGCGACCATTGCAGCCTTGGGACAAGCGAAACTTAGCAAAAAACAGACCAGCCAGGGAATGGGGCCAGCCGAGGGGCCGAGCGACCCATGGCCGTTGCGCGCCGCTGAGACAGGGCCTGGAAATTTGTAATATATTTCTTGTATGTTTAGTTGTTGTGTTTTTTTGTTGGGCGGCCCCGAACACAATCTACTGATTCCGCCTTCCTACTACGTGTTTCTACTGACCTTTTCTTGCCGACGTGTAAAAGTCTTGCAATTGTTCGGAGCGTGCGCGTCGCGAGGGGGCGAGAGCCACACTTTGAGACCGAGCCGACCTCGATCCGTGAAGCCCTTGCAGTTGCTAAAAATCGAATGCGCGGCTCCACGGCGAGAGCCACGTTTTGAAAGCCACCCGCCCTCAACTGGCAATTGATCACAACGAATGTGCGCGACGCTGCGGCGAGAGCCACATTTTGAAAACGGCCCACCCTCCATCTGTGAAGCTTCTGCAGATGTTCAAAGCGAAAGCGAAGCGCCTGGCCCGCCCTTCCGACCGGCGTCGGCACGCGACAGGGAGAAGTATGTATAAGGAAAAAGAATGGAGGAGGAGGAGGAGGAGGAGGAGGAGGAGGAGGAGGAGGAGGAGGAGGAGGAGGCGGAGGCGGAGGAGGAGTGGGGAAGGAGGCGGGGGAGGATGAGAGAGGCCAGGGGAGGTGGGCCCCCCCCTCACGTGCAGCCGCGCGGTCGAGGAAGCTGGAGCTGGCCGTGGCGGCGGCCCGCTTCCGCGACGGCGCGCGCCGCGCGCGCGCGGAGCCCGGCGGCGAGCGCGAGCCGAGCGAGGGCGTGCCCGCGGCGCCCACGGAACCGCTGCGGAGCCGCGGCCGCGAGAGCCCGGCGGTGCGGCGGGCCGCGAGCGGCGGCAAGCCCCGGGGCGCTGTCAGAGGCTGCTCTGTCGCAGACGTCGACTACACGCAAGAGTGGCCCTTTGCCAGAGTGACTTCTGGTGCGGGCCCACTGGGGGCCCCGATCGCCGAACGCGTGGCGGCAGTGGCGTCTTGCGCGCTTGCGTTTTGCCCCCCCCCCCCCCCCCCCCCCCCCCTCCCCCCCCCCCCCCCCCTCTCCCCCCCGCTCCTCTGCGGCCCCCCAAGAAGTCGCGCACCAAAGGTCATTCTTGCCCAGGGTCGCTCTTACGTGTAGCCGAAGAGATCCGACGCTCCAACAAGCCATTGGAGCGGCGGGCCTCGGGGAGTCTCGACTGATCCGCGCTCGAGTTTCTCATCGTCGGGGCCTCGTTTCAGTGGGCGTTCCATGGCGGTGCCCTCATGGTCCCCGGCCCCAGAGCGTCGTCTGAGGGGGTGATGGAGGTCGTTTGTTCTTGAACACCCTGCTGTATTTGGTGGTTGTTTCAGTTTCCAGCTCCTTCCGCCAGACTGCCGACGCTCCGTAAAAATTGGAGCGGATGCCGCGGCCTTGGGCGTCGGTTTCCATGGGGACGATCAAAGGAGTCGAGGGAGAACGGTGTAATTTTCTGGCCGTCTTCGACCTTCAGAAGCCCTCGCCAGGCTTCGGGACTGTCCAAAAACGACTCCGGGCGAGAAACCGGCTCGATGCGGGCTCGATGCGGGCCCCACGCGGATTTAGCATGGATTCGAGGCGGGTGCGGCGCGGATTCGACGCGGATGCGACGAGCCCGATGTGAATTTGACACGGATTCGACGTGGATATGCGCGCGCGACGGGACACGCGAGGCCTCCGGGCGCTGCCAGAGGCTTCTCCTCTATTCCCAGATGCCTCGGGACCGTCAGATCATGCAATCGGAGCTCCTAGCATCAGGATGTCACAGTGGGGCATCAGTGGGCAGCGTGGTGGAGACTCCGTGGGCGCGCTTGGTTCAGTGGGCTGTAGCAGGGGCCTCGGTGGGCAGTGTGCGGGGCCTCTCCGGGCTGCGCGTTGAGCCTGAGTGGGCAGCGTGCTCGTGCCTCTGTGGGTGCGCTCGGGGCTTCTGTGGGCTGTGTCAAGGGCCTGAGTGGCGCTCCCTGGAGGAGCGGGAGAGGCACGAAACCGTGTAGAGTATGGTGTTCCGATGCTCTCCTCGCTCTGGCGGGGCGTCTCTGGAGGAGTAGGATGAGCGCAGAAACCGTGTACAGAGTATGGTGTGTTTCGGTGCCCTCTTCGCTCTGGCGGGGCCTCCCTGGCGGGGTGGGGGGGCCCGACATCGTGTGAATAGTATGGTGTTCCGATGCCCTCGTCGCTCTGGCAGGATGGGCACGAAACCGTGCTTGGTGTTCCGAGACCCTCCTCGTTCTTGCGAGGCCTTCTTGGAGGGGTTGGAGGGGCGCGAAACCGTGTAGATAGCATGTTGTTCCGTTACCCTTGTTTGGGCGGGGCCTCTCTAGAGGGGCAGAAGGGGAACGACACCGTGTAAACGGTCCGTATCGGGCAGGGGCAGGGGGGGGCAGGGGCAGGGGGCGGGGACTCTCTCTAGAGGCGCAGGGGCAGGGGGAGCAGTATCGTGGTCCGATGCCCTCCCCGTTCTGGCGGGGCCTCCCTGGAGGGGTGGGGAGGGGCACGAAACCGTGTGAATAGTATGGTGTTCGGATACCCTTCTCGCTCTGGCGGGGCGTTCTTGGAGGGGTGGGAGGGGCGCGAAACCGTGTGAATAGTGTTGCTTTTTCATACCCTCCTCGCTTTGGCGGGGCCTCCCTGGAGGGGTGGGAGGGGCAAGCAACCGTATAACTAACATTGTTTTCTCATGCCCTCCTCGCTCTGGCGGGGCCTTCTGGAGGAGCAGGAGGGGCACGAAACCGTGTAAATGGTATTGTGTGGGGGATACCCTCTTCGCTCTAGCGGGGCCTCCCTGGAGGGGACGGAAGGGGCGCGCCACCCTGTAAATAGCATGGTGTTCCGATACCCTCCTCGCTTTTGGGGGGCCTCCCTGTAAGGATGGGATGGGCACGAAACTCTGTAAATAGTATGGCGTTCCGAAGCCATCCTCGGTCTGGCGACGCTTCCCTAGAGGGGTGGGAGGGGCGCGAATCCATTTAAATAGCATGGCGTTCCGATGCCCTCCTCGCCTTGTGATGTGAATCGTATGAAGCTCCGATGCCGTCCTCGCTCTGGAGAGGCCTCCCTGGAGGAACAGCAGGGACACTACCCTTGGTTAATTGCAGTTGCTGAAGAATCTGCTTCGCAGTTGGACACTAGTCGTTTTCGTCGTAGTAGTAGTAGTGGTAGTAGTAGTAGTAGAGGTAGTCGTCGTAGTAGTCGTAGTAGTAGTAGTAGT
>CAUYUJ010002081.1:71592-93692 GCA_963575745.1 Prorocentrum cordatum | reverse complement strand
GTGAGGAGGAGGAGGAGGAGGAGGAGGAGGAGGAGGAGGAGGAGGAGGAGGAGGAGGAGGAACAGCAGGGAGATGGAAGGAGGAAGGAGTGGAAGGCAGGTGCCGTCGAGCCACACGAGCGCATTCCATCCCGCCACGCTGACTCTAGGCAGGCTGTGCTGCCTAGCGAGTGAAAGAGGGAGTGGTTGAGAGACACTCAGACGACGTCGAACGCGAATGCTGGAGGCCTGGGCCAGCGGGACGAAACGGGCGGGAGGGGACAGAGGGAAGACATACGGCAGTGAGCAGGGGCGAAGAGAACCAATCATGGAGCAGGGGACGGTCGGGCAGGACAAGGGTTTTAAGAGTCCGCGGTTTCTGCGTCTCTGGAAGTCTTCAGAGGCCTCGAGGGAATTCGGGAGATCTTCGAAGATCTTCCCCCTCCTGCGATACTTCGGCGACCACAACCGTCGGACCCGATCCACCAAGGGCCATTGCCTCTGCTAAGCCCCTGGGCACGCGGCTAAGCAGAGAAAAAAAACGAATAGGGGGAGGAGGAGGAGGAGGAGGAGGAGGAGGAGAAGCAGGAGGAGGAGGAGGAGGAGGAGGAGGAGGAGGAGGAGGAGGAGGAGGAGGAGGGAGGAGGAGTAGCAGAGGTGCCTGGAGGCCTAGAGCACCTCCAGGTCAGCAAGAAGACAGGCTTGCTCCTGGGGCATTTTGGGCAGGTCACGGCGGGGCCCCGTCGCACACCCAGCCACAGCACGTTGCAAGGCAAGGCCTAGAATGCACCACCGCCGGTGCTGCAGCCTAAGGGCGGCCCCTTTGCGGACTCGCTGGTGCAAATCACGAGTCCGCCCGTGAGATGAAGTAGGAACAAGGGGTGACACTATGTTCCCCACATATGCCGTACGCATCTGCATCGAAGCAGTGTAGACCACCCCCAGCCCACTAATGATGACATCATAATGCGTTGTGTGTTGTTAGTGTTTTCGCGCTCCGCTCGTCCCATCAATCCCGCCACCTTTGTTGCTTGTTCCTCCTGTTGGTCGAGCTCTCCGTGTGGTGGGGCTCACCACCGTTGCGCAGCAAAGCTGTGGCTAACCTCTGGCCGCATTAGTGCACGCTCCGATTATGTCGAGCCAGCTAATGTCGTCTTGTGGGACGGGTATTGAAGACGCCTACGGCGAATCACCGCCGCCCCCTGCCTTTTTGGAAACGCCGATGTGGCCGAAAGTTGGACTAGAGCTTGGCCAAGCTATCGGACCATGAGTTCCCCGAGTCGGTTTGGAAAGCTTTCGGGGAACACATGGGAGAGAATGATTATGAACAGGAAGAGGAAGAGGAAGAAATAGAGTAGGAGGATGAGGGTTGTTAGGAGTCTCTTGGGGCACCCTTGGGGTCTGTTGGGGGCTTCTTGGGGGCCTCTTCGAGGCCTCTTGGAGGCATCTTGGGGGCCTCCTTGGGCCTCTTGGGGGCCTTTGGGGGCTTCCTGGGGGTCTCTTTGGCCGTCTTAGGGCGTTCCTGGTCCGTCTGACGCCGTCTGGAGCCGTCTTGGGGGCCTCTCTGGGCCGTCTTGGGGCCCTCTTGGGGCGCTTCAGGGCCGTCTTGGAGGCCATGTTGGGCGTCTTGGAGGCCTCTTGGGCCGTCTTGGGGCGCTCTTGGGGCCGTCTTGGGGGGCCCTTGGGCCGTCATAGGGCCTTCTTGGAGGCCTCTTGGGCGATCTTGGGGGCCTCTTGGGCCGTCGGAAGGCCGAAAAGAAGAAAACGCAAGAAACCTTCAAAAACCTCAGGAAAACCAATGATTTTGGCCTCTTCGGGCTCTCCTGGAGAACGTCTTGGAGGCCTCTTGGGCCATCTTGGAGGCATCTTGGGGCCATCTTGGCCGTCTTGGAGGGCATCTTGGGCCGTCTTGGAGGCATCTTGGAGCCATCTTACCCGTCTTGGAGGCCATCTTGGCCGTCTGGGAGGCATCTTGGAGGCCATCTTGGGCCATCTTGGCCGTCTTGGAGGCCATCTTGGGCCAAGTTGGGGCAACAAAGGCATTGACAGACGGATTTTGGGAAAATTACGGGTGGCCGGCGGGACGGGCCGAAGCCCACTGGGGAGTCCGCCGCCCCCTGCTTGCAGGGGTGCACGGCGTGCTGGATGATTCAGTTTTGGTTTTGGTTCTTTTTCTAAAAGAACTCCCCAGTGGGCTTCGGCCCGTCCCGCCAGCCACCCGTAAATTTCCGAAAATCCGTCTGTCAATGCCTTTGTTGCCCCAACTTGGCCCAAGATGGTCTCCAAGACGGCCAAGATGGCCCAAGATGGCCTCCAAGATGCTTCCAAGACGGCCACGATGGCCTCCAAGACGGGTAAGATGGCTCCAAGATGCCTCCAAGACGGCCCAAGATGCCCTCCAAGACGGCCAAGATGGCCCCAAGATGCCTCCAAGATGGCCCACGAGGCCTCCAAGACGTTCTCCAGGAGAGCCCGAAGAGGCCAAAATCATTGGTTTTCCTTAGGTTTTTGAAGGTTTTTTGCGTTTTCTTCTTTTCGGCCTTCCGACGGCCCAAGAGGCCCCCAAGATCGCCCAAGAGGCCTCCAAGAAGGCCCTATGACGGCCCAAGGGCCCCCCAAGACGGCCCCAAGAGCGCCCCAAGACGGCCCAAGAGGCCTCCAAGACGCCCAACATGGCCTCCAAGACGGCCCTGAAGCGCCCCAAGAGGGCCCCAAGACGGCCCAGAGAGGCCCCCAAGACGGCTCCAGACGGCGTCAGACGGACCAGGAACGCCCTAAGACGGCCAAAGAGACCCCCAGGAAGCCCCCAAAGGCCCCCAAGAGGCCCAAGGAGGCCCCCAAGATGCCTCCAAGAGGCCTCGAAGAGGCCCCCAAGAAGCTCCCAACAGACCCCAAGGGTGGCCCAAGAGACTCCTAACAACCCTCATCCTCCTACTCTATTTCTTCCTCTTCCTCTTCCTGTTCACAATCATTCTCTCCCATGTGTTCCCCGAAAGCTTTCCAAACCGACTCGGGGAACTCATGGTCCGATAGCTTGGGCAAGATCTAGTCCAACTTTCGGCAACATCGGCGTTGCCAAAAAGGCAGGGGGCGGCGGTGATTCGCCGTAGGCGTCTTCGATTCTTTTAGAAAAAGAATCAAAACCAAGTGGGACGGGTATCCAGTTGCCTTTGGCCCATCCTGCCACCGCACCTGGGTTATGGGCCAGCGGCCTTCTGGATGCATATGATGGTATCAGAGGGTGCCTCTTGGAGGACTCTTGGGGGCTCCCTGGAGGCCTTTGGGGGCCTTTTCGAGGCCTGTTGGGGCGCCTGGGAGGTCTCTTGGGACATTTTGGGGAGGAGGGCTCGAAATGTTAGTAGTTCGCGCTTCCCCTCTTGGGCTTTTCCTTTGGCCGTTCAAGAGGCTTCTTGGGCCCCGGTCCATCTCGGGACGACCTCGGACACACGGGACTTGGGCTCTGGTCGCTTTACGAGTTTTTGCAACATCAATGTTCAGCACTCTTGAGCTTCGTGGGCCCAGAAAACGGCAGGGCAGTTTTTTTTCCACCGTTTCCGAAAAAGTGTCTCTTGAAAGTGGAAGCGGCAACAGAAAAAAGGCGACCGGAAACGGCAAAACAGCGGCAACGAAAACGGCTGGAAAACGGCATCGGAAACGGCTTTTCGTGAGGGCGGATCCGGGCGACGCACGGAGCCGGTTCGGAAAACGTTCGGAACCAGTTCAAAAACGGTAATCTGGCAGAAGGGCCCCCGGGGAGCCGAAAAATGCACAAAAGCAGCGATCGGAAGCGACACAAAAATGGCGACGGAAACCAAAAACGACGCCAAAAATTACAAAAACGGCAAAACGAAAACGGTAAGAAATTAGCCTGGCGAAGGACTCAACCATATGCACTTGTGAATACCGCAATTGTGAATACCATCTTCGCCCGCGTTCCCTATGCGGCCACGGCTTCCCGCCGCAGCCCGACATGCTCAGGAACACGTTCGTGGCCGTCTTCGCGGGCACCGACGACGACAAGGACGGCGTCCCCGTGACCGAGGAGCAGAAGCAGGAGAGGGCCTTGAGAGCCATGAGGGAGGAGGTGGCGCTGCACGTCGATAAGGCGGAGTACGACGCCCAGGCGCGGTTGTTGAAGCAGCACAACTCTGGGGCCACGATCCTCGTGAGGGGTGTGCCGACATGGCCCGAGGCCGCCATGCGAACTTTGCCACTGGCGCCTTCGGTGGAGCTCCTATGGGGCCACGATCCTCGTGAGGGGTGTGCCGAAATGGCTCGAGGCCGCCATGCGAACTTTGCTACTGGCGCCTTCGGTGGAGCTCCTATGGGGCCACGATCCTCGTGAGGGGTGTGCCGAAATGGCCCGAGGCCGCCGTGCGAACTTTGCCATTGGCGCCTTCGGTGGAGCTCATATGGGCCACGATCCTCGTGAGGGGTGTGCCGAAATGGCCCGAGGCCGCCATGCGAACTTTGCTGCTGGCGCCTTCGGTGGGGCTCCTATGGGACCGCGATCCTCGTGAGGGGTGTGCCGACGTGGCCCGAGGCCGCCGTGCGAACTTTGCTACTGGCGCCTTCGGTGGAGCTCCTATGGAGCCACGATCTTCGTGAGGGGTGTGCGTAAATGGCCCGAGGCCGCCATGCGAACTTTGCTATTGGCGCCTTCGGTGGAGCTCCTATGGGGCCACGATCCTCGTGAGGGGTGTGCCGAAATGGCCCGAGGCCGCCATGCGAACTTTACCACTGGCGCCTTCGGTGGAGCTCCTATGGGGCCACGATCCTCGTGAGTGGTGTGCCGGAATGGTCCGAGGCCGCCATGCGAACTTTGCTACTGGCTCCTTCGGTGGAGCTCCTATGGAGCCACGATCCTCGTGAGGGGTGTGCCGAAATGGCCCGAGGCCGCCGTGCGAACCCTGCCACTAGCGCCTTCGGTGGAGTTCATATGGGGCCACGATCCCCGTGATGGGGTGTGCCGACATGGCCCGAGGCCGCCATGCGAACTTTGCCATTGACGCCTTCGGTGGAGCTCCTATGGGGCCACGATCCTTGTGAGGCGTGTGCCGAAATGGCCCGAGGCCGCCATGCGAACTTTGCCACTGGCGCCTTCGGTGGATCTCCTATGGGGCCACGATCCTCGTGAGGGGTGTGCCGAAATGGCCCGAGGCCGCCATGCGAACTTTGCTATTGGCGCCTTCGGTGGAACTCCTATGGGGCCACGATCCTCGTGAGGGGTGTGCCGAAATGGCCCGAGGCCGCCATGCGAACTTTGCTACTGGAACCTTCGGTGGGGCTCCTATGGGGCCACGATCCTCGTGAAGGGGTGTGCCGAAATGGCCCGAGGCCGCCGTGCGAACCCTGCCACTGGCGCCTTCAGTGGAGTTCCTTATGGGGCCACGAAGCGCTGTATTGGGTTGGTGAAACGCAGGGAGGAGAGAGGAAGAGAAGGAGGAGGAGAGAGAAGGAGGAGGAGGAGGAGGAGGAGGAGGAGGAGGAGGAGGAGGAGGAGGAGGAGGAGGAGGAGGAGGAGGAGGAGGAGGAGGAGGAGGGAGGAGGAGGAGGAGGAGAGGAGGAGGAGGAGGAGGAGGAGGAGGAGGAGGAGGGGAGGAGGAGGAGGAGGAGGAGGAGGAGGACGCGGGGCGACGTCTCTTCAAAACGAGGACCCAACACCACAGGATGGTTGGGAACAAAGTCCCTGTCGTTTCCAGGGCCCACGAAGCTCCTGAAGACCTGAGAACACTCAATTCGGTGCTGGCGGCAAGGTGGCGGATATTGATAGCCAAGAGGCTGGCCGCCAAGAAGGGTGCCGGCATCATCGGAGACACCCTTGCGCTGCACGTTCTCACCATAAATTGTGACATGGAGCCTATTGCAATCAATGGCCGTGTGACTCCGTATGAAATCCTGGCAGGGTTGGCATCGTCACATCATGTCTTTCTGAGGGCGCAGCTCTGCAGCTCCAGATGAGGGCTGTGCGGCATGGCTGCGTGGTTTTACCATCATCGTGAATTTGTGGTATAGGCCCAGCAGTGTGAGCAGGCCCCCCTGCTATGACCTCTGTTGCAATTAAGTAGTAATGTGGCCACCTGTGTTCGGCATGTGCGCGCGTAGGCAGTCTTGTGCGCGCAAGTGCTTGTGACATTGATGCTAATACACCTTGTACCCTCAGCCCCCTCACCGAGTCGGCTGGGAGGCTTGTGCGTGTGTACTATACAGATGCATCTGCTTCCGCTTGCCAGTCGATGAATCGAGCACCGGCGCCGTTGCGACGAGGGTCGCCGCGCGTGCCGGAGACAGCATCGCACATGCTTGAGCAGGTCGCGTCGTGCATATTTGTGGCATGTCGTTGCGTGATCTGTGCTGCACATAAAAATCTGGATCGCCCCCGTTTTTGGCCCAGCTGCAGTTTTTCGAGTGACGCCTCTTGCGGTGCCTGGAGCAACCCTTGGGAGCAAAAAAGCGTGTCGAGGTAGCGCTCCACGTTGTCGGGGACGTGGCCTTGGCCTCTTAGAAGGCTTGCTTCCCAAGCAGCTACCAGCTCGGTATGCCTGTCCCGTCAGCCAGGCGGTGATGACCTTGCACACCAGGCCCATCGAGAACGCACGCTATGACCAAACGTCTCATCGCTGCAATGCCGACGTCGTCGCCCGTAGTCGCAAGCGTACCTGTTGTGGAGCGCATCAATAACCAATTGTGGATAATATCTTGGCTTGCCCAATGGAAGCGGTACTCGCATGTACGCCAGGTAATGCTCTTACGTGAAAAGGGTTCTGAGGAAACGTGTCCTCGTTTTTTTGCCGTTCTCGGCCTCTCGGGGGACACTTCCTGGGCCCTGGTGCCGTAAGCAAGACTGCCTGGGATGTAAAGCCGAGGGCCCGTGTCCTGCATGGCGCTTTCGTTTGTGGGCGTCTTATATGTTGGTTCCTCCAGAGGCCGCTGAAGGCCTCTGGGGCTTTCAAGGCCCTCTGGGGACCTCCGTTTTTCTCTTCACTCCTCCCCAATGGTCTCGCCCGCAGGGTTTTAGAAGCTCGACTTCCTGGAATGCCCGAAGCAACTGTAGAACATATGCGCCCCCTATATATCTCACCCATCCCTGAGCTTTTGCTCGAACCAAGCATTCTCGGTCTCCGTCCTACTCCTTCTCCAACCTCCTCGCTCTTTCCTCCTGCCCCCTGTCCCGTGCATGCCCTGGACTGCGCGGCTCCCTGGGCAGGCTGCCAGGTGCGCCACTGTCGCCGCTGTCGTGAGCTCCCGAGAAGGGCCAGCGGATGATGAGGAGGATGATGAGGAGGAAGAAAAGGAGGAGGAGGAGGAGAAAGAGGGGAAGAACCAGATGGAGGAGGAAGAGGAGGAGGAGAAGTAGAAAGAGGAGGTGGAGGAGGAGAAGGAGGAGGCGAACGAGGAGGAGGAGGAGGAGAAGAACGAGGAGGGGTAGGAGGAGGAGAAGCATCAAGACGAGACCTCGCGGCTCCCTAGGCGCTGCCGAGTGCGCCTCCGCCGCCACCTTCGCGAGCGTCGGGGAAGGCCAGCGGAGTGCAGTGCCGTGCGCATCCGGGCTAGAAACGACTAGACATCGCACACCCTATGGGGCTGCCAGCCCCGGGACGCTGCCGCTTCCTGGGGTGCTGCCAGCTCCAGTTGCGCACCTGCCGCCACTTTCGTGAGCTCCTGGGATGGCAAGCAGAGCGACGCGCTACGCGAATTCAGACTACACCTCGCGCTCGCGGCGGGGCGCCAACTGCGCTCCCGTCGCCACTTCCGTCATTTCTTGAAGGGTCCAGCGGAGCGACGCCATGTGGGCTGCGCAACTGTCGCCACGTTCGTGTGTTCCTTGGAGCCTCAGCGGAGTGCGGCATTTCCAACGGGGTGCCCTCGTGCGGACATCCAGACTACACCCTAGGCGATGCTTAAGAAAACTGAAGTTTTCGGCCAGAGTCTCGATTATTTTGAATGTTTCAATGTAAATCCTAAGATCTCAATAGAACATCTGGGTTTGTAATAAAATTCTGAGACTATGAATTTCTTAACCCATGATTTCTAAAGCATTTCGCAGGGTGTAGACCTCACCATGCCTAGTGGCTGCCAACTTCGCAATCGTCGCCGCTTTCGTGAGCGTTTGAATTGGTCCAGCGGAGTGCGGGCTCATTTGTTTTCTTTTTTTTTTAGGGGGGGGGGGGGTGCAAGCCACTAGGGGGCCAGGAAAATTAGAAACGAGCACAATTAGAGATGAGCACGACTAGAAATGAGCGACGTGTACATCTTTTTTGGCACTTCTTGTTTACTATGCTTCTCCTTTTTCTCCCCGGGTCATTTTCCATCCCTTTTCGAAAGCACTCGAAAACCTTTTCGTTCCCAGCCCCCCCCCAAACAATTGGTATCATTGTAGAGCATCTGACAACTCATCTCCCCCTCCTTCCTCTACCCCTCCTCTCCCTCAGCACAGGGTCCCGTCGCAGATGGGAGAGCGGCATTATCTTTGTTTGAAATGTGGGGGTTGTCCCCAAGGTTGGGGAATTGTCCTGGCCCGTCTCCGCAAGGTCCAAACAAATACCGCAGGCTACTGTCAATTCTGGTGTCCAGGGCAAGCCGCTTGATCGCAAGGCGCTGATGGTCAGACCCGTTTAGCTGAAAAACTTGTGCTCTGCGGAATCTCTGCTGCGACCATCGCCGATAGCGTTGAGGAGGAGGAGGAGGAGGAGGAGGAGGAGGAGGAGGAGGAGGAGGAGGAGGAGGAGGAGGAGGAGGAGGAGGATTTGTCGGGCTCGGCGACTGCTACGTTTGGCTCAGCGGTGCGAGAACTTCGCAGTCGGGCCCGTCGGTATGGTTTAGATGCACGACGCAGCCTCCCAAGCTGGAGGCCAGCAGCTCGAGCTTACGAGCTAGAGCTTCAGCGCCTTGCACCCCCCCTCCACTGCATTTCATTCATTCGTCCGTTCCTCCTCCTCCTCCTCCTCCTTTGCCTCCTCCTCCCCTCCTCCTCCTCCTCCTCCTCCTCCTCCTCCTCCTCCTCCTCCTCATCTGGGTCATCCCCATCCCCCTTCTCCGCCAGCAACTCGCCGAGGTGGACGGTGCAGAGGAGGCCGTGGAGGAGCGCTCCGCGGGGCCTCCCGGAAGCGAGGCCGCATCCCTGCTCCTCCTTCCTGGTGTTGTCGAGGGTGCTCCTGGCCGAAGGCGTCCCCAGCCTTTCGCTCTATCTTGAGGTCCCCAGGGCCCTCTGGGCCTTGTGATGGGGTACACACTATTCATTTCTACTTCTTCGGCAGTTCTTTGATTTTTTGGGGGGCCGAGATCCTTTCATTTCTAATTCTTCTATCCTGGGCCTCTTCCTGGTCACCAGGGGGCCAGGAACCATTAGAAACGAGCACAAGTAGAACCGGGCACGATCAGGAATGAGCGACGTGTGCTCTGGAGGCCGCTGGGGCATCCGTGGAAATCCTGGAGACACCTCGGGCCAGGGACACCTCTGGCAGCACCCAGCTGCTGCTGCTGCTGCTGCTGCTGCTGCTGCTGCTGCTGCTGCTGTCGTTCTCTCGGCCCTCCGTTCGGCTGCGTCGGCCACTCGGCCTCTCGCTCGGTCGTTGGCGCTCCCTCGTCATTTCGGGGCCTCCGTCGTTGGATCCCGAGTCGAGCGCTAAACCAATCTCCCCCTCCTCGTCCTCGTCATCACCCGATTCCGTCTCCTCCTCCTCCTCCTCCTCCTGATCCTTCGTCGTTGCACACAGCCCTTCGTTTCATCACTCGGCGCGTCAGCAGGGCGGTCCCAGCGGTCCGCCCGAGCTTCCCCCGCCACCTCATAGCCCGAGTCCAACGGTGACGCGGATGACGGCGAAGGATTTTCAACATGTGGCTCTCGCCTTAGCGTTTGGCGCATTCGTCTGACACGCTTCCAGCACTTACACCGACGAAGGGCGGATGGCCTTAGTGCCGCGCACAGTCGTCTTTAACGCTTCCAAGCGCTATGCGGGTAGAGGGCGTTGGAGTTTTGCCATTCTCGCGATGGAGTTCTGTTATGGTTGTCTGTTATGTTGTGGAGCAAGTGTGTGGGGTAAGAGCATTCCTTTGTCGCCCGCAGCAGCAGCAGCAACAGCAGGGGTGAACCCAGCAGATGCAGCGCATGCTGCTATTGCTCTCACCTGTACTCCTCCCCCCTCCGTCTCCACCCTCCTTGTCCTCCCCCTCCTTCTCCTCATCCTCTTCTTTTGTTCCCCGTTCTGCGTTTCTTGTCGTGCCCCTTTTGCGGTCTGAGTTGCGCAGGTGTGCGACGCACGTGGCCCGGCATTGTTTGGCGAATCAGTTCAGAGCGCCACATACCTAGCATCATCTTTCATACAAATAGTCGTCTCGCGTGGCGAAGGGGTCGGATACGTCTTAGGCATTTTTTTTTGGAGGGCGCAGTTATCATTCAGAGGTGATGACGATTACCGCTTTTCGCAAGTGTTGTTACACAGTATTGAGAACCACGAACACTTTGTTTCGCAGGCTTGCGCAACTCATCCAGTGATAGCTAGAGGCATCCTGATGCAAACCGTGTTGGACCGTTTGCCTACCCACTTCTATGCCGAAAGTTTCTGTTTTGCGGTGCAGTCAGCGTCAGAAGTATTTGTGCCCGCTCGCTTGTGGCGCCAATAACGCCGCGTATGAGGGGTGTGCATCCTGTCTCTTCCCTACTACTTCCCGTGTCTGAACCTTTTTCCCTTTTTCTCCCGCTGCCGTATCTGCCCGAACACTGCAGGGCCGTTGGTAATTCTTGACGCTTCGCGTATCCCCACCAGCTAGTCGGGGATGGGAGGATGTTCAGCACTGCCACAGGAGCGCACCTCAGGGAGCTTTTCGAGTACGGAAGGATGGCGAAGCTTTGGGTCCGCTTCCAGGGGAGCGACATGGGCAACAGGACTGTCCTGCACATCGACCAGGAGTTTGACCCCATCAAGGACCTCGAGTCGTGGATCCTAGCCGCCCCCACACACACAGGGGACGACAGCGTAAAAGGCCTAGACGACGCCATCAACAAGGCCAAAGCCAGGTTGGAGAGCTCCTTCGCGGACCGCATCGCGGCTCCACTCGACTCTCAGTTCTCTTGGGACAAACTGGGTGCCGCCCTCACGGACAGCATACAGAAGCTGGTTGACGACCCCACCATGGCTATCCTGCTGTACACCGTGTCCGGGCTGCACCCACACCAGTGGCAAATGGGAGCCACGCCCAGGCAACCAGGAGGCTTAGACAAGAAGGCCTGGAGCCACCTTGGCTACTGCCTAGGCGTGGAAGTGGGTATAGACGCAAGCAACCTTGTGTACAACCTCGCGTGGGCAGCCACTGTCTGGTTCCTCGGACTGGGCACGCCGTGGAACGACAAGCAGTTGGGCGTCTTCCACCACTACCCCACATGGTGGGGACCCACCGACGCCCCAAGGCCTCCAGCCGGTGTACTCCCAAGGGCACGCTCCCTCAGTTGCCAGCAGCCTGGAGCAGTGCCACCTGCAGGTGCCGACGGCGCAGGGTGCACCCAGGTATGGAGAGCCTGCACGCCCTACTCAAGCCCGGCTCGGTCGACACCGATTTCACGCAATCCCTAGGTGGAGTTGACGGGCGGCCGCTCAACCCCCACGCACTCAGAGTGCTACTGGTAGTGATGATGCTACAGTTGCGTGAGCCTCGTGCCACACTTTGGCCCTTCCCGAACCCAGAGGCCACAGGCGACATCCTCGAGGCCATGATGGGGTTGTGCCTCCCGTGGCAGGAAGCTCACAAAGAATTCCGCACTCAGTTCGCAGAGGCGTGGGGCTACCAGCTGGCAGACCTTGCCACTCTCCACACCAAGCTCGCCGAAGTCATACATCACGCAAGCACCTTGACCACCTATGCCCACCACCACGAGGTGGCACACAAACACGGTTGTCCGAATACGTGGGCTGGGATGCAAAAGCACGACTTCACCCTGGAACCCCCCCTACGCGTGCTGGAGACCATTGTCCGACCCGCTGACGTCACACAGCTGAAGGTTGGAGAGTGCTCCATCTGCCTGCTGCACACTGCGTTGGTGGGATAAGAGGTGGGGCTAGGCTGCCCACGGGCCATGGACAATCTCCGGTACATTGGGGGCGGGAAGGCCATCTCCAACCACCGACTCGACGAGGACATCCCCGCCTCCCCGGCCCCAGGTACATCGTTGGTCCCCCCCGTCGTGCGCGATGAGCGCTTCAGCAGGCGACAGAAGGACGCCACCTACAACTGCGACGGGTGCTTCAACGTGGGTCTGCACGGTACAGCGGGCATCTGGGAAGACGACTACACCCGAGAACTACTCGCACAGAACCGTGCGCAGGCGTATACGGAGGGAAGGAACTGCAGATGGCTCTGCGAGCGCTGTTGGGTCATTTCGCTGGAGAAGAAAGGTATTCCCCTCCCCGAACCCGACCCTTCGGAACGCCTCGGCAAGAAGTCCATGCAGTGGCTATTACAAGAGCATAAACGCAGGATAGACGATCGTGACGACAGCCGTGTGCAGAAAAGGGCTAGGACCCTTCCATCTCTGTCTAGGCTGCCGCTGGGGTACGGGGCGCCTGCGGACACGGCAGCCCTGACCTCCCTCGGGGGGCTCACCCTTCGTTCGCCACGCCATTTCCGCCCAGTCAGCGCAGGCACCACGCTACCGCCACACAGGCTTACAGACGGCAGGTTCGGCACCGAAGTGCACCTTACCAATTGCTACTCAGCCAGGTGCGACTTCTGTCCCCCCCACTCCCCCCTGCTCGAGTGGTCGCCGGGCGCGCCCGCATTGGGGTGCTTCATATGGCGTCCAGACAAGGACGCAGACTGCAATGACCAGACGTCTCCCAGCGTGGGACGCAATGTCATCGATGTGGATCAGAAGGCAGTGGAACGCCAGTTGGGCTTGCAGGAGGTGCTTGGTGCACATCTGGGACCTCGCCCCCAGTGTTCTCGACCGTGTGCTTGATCTATGCTCGAACGAGGTATGCCCCGCCTCTCCCACCAAGAGGCCTACCATTACCGAGAACTCGGAGGAATGGGGCATCTACGACATGTCAGCCCCGCGACTGCCACCAGCCCCAGCCCGCCGACGGCGCTACCCGACCATCCAGGGCGCGCCACGCGCCCGGAGGGAGACCCCGACGGCGGAGGTACCCGCAGGTACACGCTACCGGCTCTCCCACCACCCAAGGCGCCCCTACTGCCCACATACTCCACCCACCGTCTCGCTGGAGATCAATCGAGTGGCCCCGTCCGCGAGCTGGTCAAGTATCTGATTGAGTGGAACCACATGGTCTACGCACTATGGACGGCCCACACGCAGCGCTGGGGCAGGGAAGTAACGGTGATGTGGCCGAAGAATCAGGATGGTCACTCGAGCACCTGGTGCGCTTCCTGGACTTCATCTACTGGGGCGAGATCCCCAGGAATGGTCACCCCCCTCATCCCCTGGGACGGACAGAGGGCTGCAGCGGCAAATGTCATTACGCACCTGGTGGAGGGGGATCAGAAATACCAGGAAGCATGGCGGTCCTTCGCAGACAAACTCGACAGCCAGAAAAGACAGTGCCCCCGGCGCCAACCCTTGGGTACGCTAACACATTCCCGAGCTCAAATGAAGGACGACCTCTCAGTAGGAACAATGGAGGTCCTTGCCGGCGAGCACAATGTCGGGAGGACCAGCAGCGAGGAGGGTGACGGATCCCCCGCTGCGATCTGGCACAGCAAGCCCCTTGCAGCTTCATCTGAGTGCCCCCCCGACCATGCCCCCCTCCAACAACCCGCTTTGCCGGCGCAGTCGGACGGGATGATATGGGAAGCGCCATCCCCGGACAGGTGCGGAAGCGGCAGCGGCGAATGCGAAGTCGATTGGGACGAGGACAGCAAAGGGCCGGATACAGCAGGTCGGGCTCTGGAACTCCCACCTGACAGGACCGTCTCCCTGGCTGCCAGTCCCTCGTCGCAAGCAGATGAGGATGACGTTCCCTGCCCAAGCGACAGCGACGCTCCCCGCAGTCCGCCAGTCCTATGGACCCATCCCCCACCAAGGGTCGAGTCAGCAGCCTGGACGCCGTTCGCTACTGCCCGCTCCCGTTCACTCCAGGAACAGATCGGAAACGGCAGAAATCTAAGGGGGGCGGGGGGCAAGACAGAGAGCCGTCAGCGCTACATACCCGAGGACGCCACGCTTGAGCGCGATGCCCGCCCGCCACTCTGCCCCCTGCGGCAGAGCCATAGCTCGGACCGACGGCCCGACCCCCAGGCAGCGTCCCTCCCACCCGCGCGCCCAGACGACCCGTTGGGCGGACTCCCCTATGTACATGAAGCTTGTCTACGAGGCTGACACCAAAGTAGACGAACCAGCCTCAGACAAGATCATCAGGCTGCAGAAGACGCTTGGAGGCGTATTCAATGGGATTTGGACTGCCTGGGTTCGTAAGGCAGGCAGCAGGCGCGTGGGCCCGTGGGTCAGCATCAAATCCGACCTCAAGAAGAACACTGTACAACTATGCGAAGGCTTTCTTCTGGCATGGGAAGGAGCTGGCTACGATGCCTACAGGATGGACGTCGAACACGAGTTCCGCGTGGAGTGGCCAACAGTCATGGAGAAGCATCGCCTTCTGTTACAACGCGACACGAGGACGCGAGCCCCCAAGGGACTTGGTAGCGACGGACGCCCGAACCCATGGGCCGTCAGCAGCAATGTCGCGCCAACGCCCCTCCAGCGCCCGACAGGGACAGTGACGCCACGCGCGCATCCCCCCCAGGCGAGCCCAGGGGAGATGGCCAGCGACACCCTTGGAGCAAGGCTGGAGAAGCCACATCTGCCTTCCCGGCTTACACCGATTACGGGGTTGCCGCGCAGACGGGCGCATCCAGCTCGGCTGTCCCGTGGCACCCGTGGCAATCCTGGGAGGGATGGGGCCGCCGGCAAAGCACATGGGCCGGCGCAGACTGGAAGACCAGGGAGAAAAGGACCGCCCCTAGATGGGACGCACACTACGCCGACAAGCGACAGCGAGGGCGGGAATTCGACCGCAAGTAACGCCGTCGGGTGACAACGGTACGAGCCTTCGGCTCCTCTCCCCCTATTTATTCAAATGCTCTGCGGCTATCGGCTGCGCCTCCCTCCCCCCTCCCGACGCCCTCGTCGACTGTGGTGTCTGACCGACGACGTGTGACGATCACCGACCTGCTTCGCATAGGCAGGGGCCACCATGGCCATTGAAGTCCCTTGGCCGCCCACAGGCAAGCCTCGGGCACTGGGATGACGCCAGGGGCAGATGGCCCCTCGCGAGCCGCAGCGGCAGTGGGATGTCCCCTCATGTAGGGGGCTTGTTTCACCGCAGTGTCAGGCCTCGGCCTTAATGCACGTGCCACCTCCTGGGAGCGAGACGCACACTTACACTGCTTTTGACCCCCCACGGTTCTCCGCGGGCTCTTAGCCCGTGCGATCTGCCTGCAATAACCATGCCCGCGGCTCTCTTTGGCCTCGCTGTCATGGGCCCGCGTCACCTGCGGGGGCGCTCTCTTTGGATGGCCGGGGCGGCAGGCCGAAGGCCCCCCCCATGGGCTCCGCGCTCCTGAAGTCCGACGGCCTTGCCCACGCGCCTTCTTCCCCCGACGACGGCGCCGCGCGCCACGACTTGCCGACTCCACGTGTTGGGTCCTCGTCCGGGGGCGTTTGCATCCAACGCCTCTTCTCCATCTAGTCAAATGTTCTGCGGCTATCGGCTGCGCCTCCTCTCCTCCCCTCCTGACACCGCCAGCGACTTCTGAGGGGTGGCGACATTCGCAGTGTGGCTCCGGCCATTACTTGGGACACCTCGTGGGGGTGAGGTGCTTCCCTCTCGCATTGCAGGTTGTTGCGGTGCTCGCTTGATGGCGTGGGCTTTCGGACAGTGGCGTCTCGCAGGCCTGGCCTTCTTCGTCGTGGCCGTTCCGCTCTTCGGCATCGTCGCTCTGATGTGCGGCTTCCAGTTCACCTGGTGCATACTGTGACAGGTCCCCGCCTCTCCTGGCCGACGTTGCCCCCCGGCGTGGCCGGCCTGCCCGACTCAGGCACGGTGATGTGGTGTCCACCCGTGATTGGGCCCTGTCGACGCGCCAGCGTCTCATGGTGCTCTGTGAGTGAGGCCTCCTGCTGTTCTTATTCTTCTTCTTCTTCGTCCTCGTACTCGGCCCACCTGGGTGCCGGGTGCTCCGTTTCACTCCTTAGGCCCCCACTGTCGTGGGCTTTGCCCGTAGGTCTGGCTGAAATAATCCAGCCCGCGGTTCAATCGCCTGGGCTCGCAGCGGCCGCCCGGGCTCTCTCTTTGGTGTGCTGTGGCGGCTGGCCGTTGGCCCCCCACTGCCCCCCTCTCGTGCCGCCCTTCTTTCGCCGCCTTATAGTGGCCGGCTTGCAGCGCGGCCTTCTTCCTGGGCACGCATTGCTTCATGGCCATGTCTCTTGGGGCGTGCGCCTGCGTGTCCGTGTGCTCGGCTGTTGTTAGGGCAGCCCGACGAATATTCTGGCTAGGCGCCTCTGTCGTCCCGGTTTGCATGCTGCGCGTGGTGGGTTGGCGCCCTCTCGGCTGCCTTCCTTCTCCGCCGCTTGAATTTGTCTGTGCAGGGCACGGGTCCGCCTGCTGGTCTGGTCGGCTGTTGTTAGGACAGTCGGTCAATATTCTGGCTCGGTCCCGCTGTCGCCTGTACTGCATGTTGCGCGTGCGTGGGTTGGCGCCTCTGGCGGCTTCCTCCTTGTGGCCTGGCCCTCACTAATTATCTGGCGTTGCGCCCCTGTGCCTGTGTTGAACACGCCCTCTGGACTTTTCCTTGCATGCCGCCGAACAAAAACGTATCCCCACCAGCGTTATCCTGATTCACGTCTCATACTGTGTGGGTCGTGCCATGGCAGGCACCGAATTCCATGACAATTTGTCCTGTGCGCGTGCTCGAGCTCTCAGGGTGCCCCCCGCCGTCAGCTCCTCTTCAGCTTCGCGGCTGCTTTGTGAGTGGGCCGGCCGGTCTGTGCCTGCTGTAGCTAATTCGCTTCGTTCGCGCCCTGGATTTTGCTTTCGCCGCCTGACCCTTGTCTCGCGGCCGCGACCAAAAAAAAGAAATATCCCCACCAGCCCCCCCAATCAGACGGCCAGGTTCGGGAACAGGAGGCACTTCCGGGTCACTCGCCCAGGATGGATTACGAGGCCCCCGGCAACGATGGGGCCAAGGACGGGCCCGCGGACGTGCAGGGCTGGTGCGGGCAGGCATGCAAGACCGAGGGCGAGCGCGATGCGCCCGACTGGGGGGGCGACCCAGGAGCCGCAGTAGCCACAACCAAGGAAGCGAGCCCGAACGCGAGCCCAGACCCTGCCGCCGACGAGGACGAAGGAATAGACCCCTCGACCCCCTAGGTGCATTCACGGAAGCGCCTCCAAGCGGCAAGCCCTGGACCCGCTATTCGC
Organism: Prorocentrum cordatum; assembly: GCA_963575745.1. Classification (NCBI taxonomy): domain Eukaryota; class Dinophyceae; order Prorocentrales; family Prorocentraceae; genus Prorocentrum; species Prorocentrum cordatum. The sequence goes on along the minus strand of CAUYUJ010002081.1, from coordinate 76,285 downwards.
AGACCGTTGGCCAAGTTGCTGCCCAGGAGCTCCGGAGTGCCAAAGACAGCACCAGAAGGGGAAGCGCATCATCCTGGGATCGCACGGGAACAAGGATGGACCGCGCGCCCAACCGCACTTCATGGTGCCGAGGACGTGACCGTCCAATTTCTGAAGATGTCGAAGACGGGAGAGGGCGCGCCGCCAAGTCACCAAGGGGTAACCTCATGTGCACGGAGGCCCGCTGGGCGCCCTGGAAGGACAGCAGGGGTGCTCAGCCATACTACGAGAACCTTAACGACTCCATGGGTGGCGGCCTCATGTACAGATGCGCTGTTGCAGCCGCAGGCGTGGAAAGAGGCGAACCCATCCAGGGCACAATTACACGCTTGCAAAAGACATTGGGAGGCTCCTTCAACGCTATCTGGCATGCGCGGGTTAAGCGGGCTGCCCTGAGTCAGGACCTCAAGGGAGGCTATAAGAGCAATCCCAAACTCAACACACCCACGGCGTGCGCGGACTTCCTGGAAGCATGGGCCCCAGCGCTGGCTACGACGCATATCGGATGGATCGGGGACTCAGACTCGGCGTAGACTGGGTCGCAGTTCGGGACAAGCACATGAACTCCGTGCGGCACGACGCTCACGCACGCGCCCCACGCGAGTACGGCAGCCGCGACAAGCCAGCTCCCTGGACTGCCGAGAGCCGAACGGCCACGCGTGCAGCAGCACAGGACCCCTGGGCTGGAGCCATTGGAACTGCCACCCCCAGCCAGTGGCAGAGGGGGCGACCGCGACTCTGACAAGCGGGCCCGCTGGTGGGCCAAGTGTGACTCCGACACCCAAGGTTGACGTGCCCCCGCCGCGGCCTACCTCAGCGTCCAGATACAGGGACCTGCCCAGAGTGGGCACCTGGTCCCGCCACCTCCAGCCACCCGTGGCCCTGAAGGGGCTTGTCTCACCTTGCTGCGCCCAGCTCAGGCCGTAATGCCCGCGGCCACCTTCCGCTGGGGCGAAGGCTCACTCCCGCATCTCACCCACGGCGCAGCTTAGCTAGACAGCCCACGCTGGATAAGTGGACCACCCGCCACCTTTTCGGGCCTGCCATTGGGGGGCTCCCACTTGCACCCGACATCTCACCCTCACTGGCCCTGCGGGGCTCGACCTAGCTAGGTCTCTGTTTTGTCACGCCGCAGGCGCCCGAACATCAGCGGCGGTTTGCTGCGACCCTGGATGGACCAACGCACGCCGTCCCCACAGAGGTTCCGGCCTCCGCGTTGGCCGACCAGCCTTCAGCGTGGCAGGTTGCCCATTATGGACCACGCCAATATCGGGCGAAAGACCTACCATTCGGTACTACTTGCACTTCAGCGGCGGTTAGCTGCGACCCTGGAGGATCCTCGAGAGTGGCGGCCGTGTCCCCTGGACAGGCATACCTGGGGCCCGTTCGAGGGGCGGTGATGCTCGTCCCCGTCGCCTCTCCCCTCGGGTCCCTCTCGGGCTGGGCGGGCGCGCCCCCCGCCCTCGGCCTTCGGGGCTGGCCTCGATGGCTTCGCCCCCCTCCCCAGGGCTGCCCTGGGCCCCCGCTGTCCGTGGCAGCGTCTCCTCACCTTCAGCGGCGGTTAGCTGCGACCCTGGAGGCCCACGTGGTATGGTGGATTGACGGTGACCTTGGATTTCCGCGGGGAATGGCGGACGCGGCGGACAAGGCCGCCCCATGGTGGCCTTCGGCACCACGCGGCTGCGACAGCGAAGCTTCACCCCGGACGCCCCACCTTGCTGGCAATGGTCTTCCCACCAGCTTGGCCTTATGCCGCGCGCGGCCCCTGGAGGTACAGCCAGCTCCGAGTGGTTCAGCCATCGCAGTTTCGGCCGCCCAGAACCCCCGCTGACAGCGGTAACTTTACCTCGCCTTCAGCTGCGGTTATCTGCGACCCTGGACGCTCGTGGAATGACGGATTCGACGGAGACCCTGGTTCCCTGCGGGGAATTGCCGATTCGGCGGATAAGGCAGTCCCACGGTGGCCTTCGGCGTACATCAGGCGGCAGCTGCCGTGCCCTCAGTGCAGCCCCTCCCTGGATCCCCCTGCCTCGCTGGCGATGCTCCCCACGCCTGCCTGGCTTTCCCCTACAGTCCATCTGGCGTCGGCTCTGTGCCGATGTTGGGGGGGCCAGCCCACTGGCGCCCGGGCCTCCCTTGGGCACTGGATGATGGCCCCTTGGGTACTGTGGTCGCGCCGGAGTGGTTTAGCCTTCTGCAGTCGCAACAGCACCCTGGACTCATCCCCCTCTTCAGGCAGGTTTGCGACGTCCCTCCGCAGCTCAGTTCCCCTAGCCTGCACATGCCGTTGGGGCGGCCCTGGGCCTGGCGCCCCACTGGCGACTCGCCCATCGGTCTTCGCGCCTGTGCGCCCACCCAGCATGATGGACACGTCAGCACCAGTGCACGTCAACGTCGTCTGTGTGGGCTATGTCTCACGGCATGCACCGAATTTCTCGGCATTTTGCCAGACTGCACGTGCCTGAGCTTCCCTGGATGCCCCCAGCTGTCAGCCTCCCGCACAGCCCCGCTGCTGCTTGGTGAGTGGGCCGGCCGGCTTGCGGCGCGTCTTGTAGCTAATTAGCCTTGTTCGCAGCCCCGGACAACTGCTTTCGCCGCCTGCGCTCTTCGCTCGCGGCCGCGACCAAAAAACATCCCCACCAGCCCATCCAGAAATGATCGGCAGGGGAGTTGGTGAATCAGGGGCGGCAGGACGCATGCAGTCGCACAGCCGTCTTCGAGAAAACAAGGATTACAAATAACTTCCCGCATTGAAGTTTAAGATGGGAATCGGTGCAAGCTACGATGGTGCTTCGAATAGGGGTGAGGGGTGTTTCGATGACTCGTAATGGCTGTTGCACTGATTTGTGTCTTACACTCGCGTGCGTTCCGAAACTTGGAGGCATCTTGGGGCTCTGTTGGGATTCTCTTGGGCCCCTCTTGGGGCCTCCTGGGGCTCTTTCTTGGGGCTCTCCTGAGGTTCTCTTAGGGCCTTCTGGGGGCTTCTTGGGGCTGTTTTTGGGCGTCTTGGGGCCCTCTTGGGGCTCTTTGGGGGGGTCAGGGGGTCTTCTTACGGCTCTTTTTGGATGCCTCGGAGGGGCCTCTCGGGGCCGTTTTGGTTCTTATGGCCAAAAAAGGGGGGGGGCCTTCAATTCTTGTCCCCCCCTCGGAGGCTCAAGAATGCCGTCTTGGGACCCTCTTGGCCCGCTCTTGGAGCGCTCTTGGGCGCTCTTGGGGCCGTCTTGGGGCTCTCTTGGACCCCTCTTGGGGCTGTCTTGGGCCATCTTGGGGCCATCTTGAGGCTTCAGGAGCCCTTCGGAGGCGAAAAAGCGAGAAGGCAAACAATATGGATTACCTTAGATGTTTGAAGGATTTTGGCCTTTGGGGGTGGTCCTTGGAGGCCTCGGAGGGCACTTGAAACCGTCTTGGGGCCGTATTGAGGCCTCTTGGACGCGTGTCGGAGGCTATCTTGACCCGTCTACCGCTACCTTGGGCTATCTTGGAGGCTATCTTGCGCTCTCGGAGGCCCTCTTGGAGCCATCTTGGGCCATTTTGGACGCTGCTATGGGTCCGTCCCCCCCCGTCCAAACGCAGGGAGGGGGGGGGAGGTAAACCTCCCGAGCAGGGAACGGCAGGAGGTTGGAAAAAGGAAACGCCCTAGACCACCTGCGCCCAGAGGGCTGGTGGGATTTGAAGTGCTTTCCCTCGAAGCGCGAGTGCACAAGAACGATCTGCAATCTTCCATATCACACTGAGCGTTCCCGTCTGTCTGCTTGTAGCTGGCAAAGCATGGTCTCGCTTGAATAGCCCGTGGGGTGCTCGTTCTCAAGAGGGTGGCTTCCTTGGTGAAGCGGAATGCTGGGGGGGACTTCTCTACGGGGCGGGGGCGGGACGGGAAGGTTTATTGCAGCACGCTTGATGCATCTTGCGTTTTACTCTGGCCCACCTCTTCCTCTTCCCTCTCCTCCTCGCAGGTCTAGAGGTTGACATCAACACCAGTATCTGCGGTGTGCCTCCACCGAGGGAAGAGGATCCCGATCTCGGTGATGATGGTAATATCTTGACTTCCAAGATGACCGACAGATTGCCACCAACACCGAAATCTAGGACCACCTTACCCCTGTGGAGGCAACCCCCTGTGTTGGTGTTGGTGCCCATTTCCAGGCCTCAAACCTCCGCCCTCTTCCTCTTCTTCCTCCGCCCTCCTCCAGGCGGGCCTCTCGTCGAGGCGGGGCTCCTCCTGCCTCGAAGAGGGCTGCTTCTTCCAGCTGCTCGCGGCCCGGGGGAGCGCGGCGGCTCGGCCAGCAGCGGCGCCCCGGGAGGGGGAGGAGGGGAGAGGGGGAGGAGGAGGAGGAGGAGGAGGAGGAGGAGGAGGAGGAGGAGGAGGAGGAGGAGGAGGAGGAGGAGGAGGAGGAGGAGGAGGAGGAGGAGGAAGAGTAGGAGGAGGGGGAGGAGGGGAGGATGGGGAGGGGGAGGCGGCAAGCTAGGTGCGCTCGCGTCATATCTGACGTCCTACCCCTCCCTCCCATCCCTTACCATGGCGCTGATTTTCTCTATCCGCGGACGCGTGTCGTAGCGGACCTGTGGCTCAGCGCGCGCGTGCGTAGTGGGTGGTGGTGCACGTGCGTGCGTGCGTGCGTGTGTGCGTGGTTGTCGTGGTGGTGGTGGTGGTGGT
>CAUYUJ010002081.1:40000-71492 GCA_963575745.1 Prorocentrum cordatum | reverse complement strand
TGTGGGGCACGATCCGCGTGAAGGGTCGCGCGAACACGCCTACTGAGGCCGCAGGTGGACCTCCACCGGGCACGCCCCGTGCCAAGCATGTTCCGAAGTGGGCGCGGGGACGCCATGCAAAGATGCCCGTTCTGGAGCATGATTCGCGTGACAGGTGTGCCGACATGGGCGGGGGGGGGGCGTTGTTCGAACCTTCCGGGCCTTTAATTCGGTGGTGCTCCTTGTGGGCATGATCCACGTGACGGGGTGTACCGCCATGGCCAGGGGGGGGCGCAGTGCAAACCTTGCTTCGGGGGCCGTGGACGGAGATTCCTGTGGGCCACGATCACGATCCGTGAGCGAGGTGTGCCGAAGTAGGCGGGACGGCGGGATGCGAACCTTGTCTTCGGGGCCGTCTGTGGATGTCCTTGCGGGCCACGATCCGTGTGAGAGGTGCGCCGACTTGAGCGGGCCGATGTTATGAAGCTCCCCTCTGGTGCCGCAGATGCATTGAGTTGCGGGGCACGGTCCTCGTGAGGGGCGTGGCACTGTGCGAACCTCGTCTCGGGGGATGGAATCGCGTGGGTCTCCCTGTGGGACGAGATGCCTGTGAAGGAGGTGCCGGCATGGGCTTGGGGACCCAAGCCTGTCTGATGGGCCGCAGGTGGAGCCCCATGAGGTGCACGATCCTTGTGACAATCAATGTCCTCCGATGCCGAACACTTTAGACTACAACTGTGGCTCGCTTGAACATTTCTGGGTCTTGTCATCTCTGTTTCGATGCGTGGTTCCGATTTTTTTCTGGTGTGGTATCGGTCCGCTGTGGGCCTATGAGAGGACGCTTGGGGGCCTATGAGAGGCCGTTTGGGGGCCTATGAGAGGCCGTTTGGGGGCCTCTTGGAAATCGTTTTGGACCTCCGGGGGGCAGCTTGGGGGCTTCTTGGAGGCCTGCTGGCGGTCTCGGGGGCCCCCTTGGGGTGCAGGGCTCGAAATGTAAGTTCGAATCCTTCTTTTTGGGCCCCTTTGAATGCCCTGTCGGGGCTCTCGTGGGCCGTCTTGGGCGCCTCGTGGGCCGTCTTCGGCCTCTCCTGAGCAGCTTTGATGCCTCATTGGGGGCCTATGTGGTCGTCTTGGGGCGGCAATCTGAAGGTAGCAGTTGGGCTCTAAGACGCCCCGACATCATTCCGTGCCCATTTTGGCTCAAGCTGGTCAGGCCTTGTTCGCGACCATCGTGAACGATCGTGCGCGCAGAGAGCCGTCGCCCCAAACACCTCCCGCCATGGCGAAGGCCGCTTTCCTGCTGTTGGTTGCCGCCTCCCTCCTGAGTGTAGGCGCCTCGGCGCCGCACGGGCGCCTCGCTTGGGGGGGGGGGCAGGTCCACCGGCGGCTGTCGGAATCCATTACGGACGCATGCTTGGACGTGTGCCCAGGATTATCAGATTTCCTGGCCGCCGTTGACTCGTCTGCAGAGCCTTATATAACTCCGTCGAATTGGTCGAATTGGTATCAACCTTACAAGACGATGATTGACATCTATTGTGACTACGAGAGTGCGGTTCAGTGCTTCGTAGACGAGCTGTCCACGTGCAGCAATTCCTCAGCAGCATGGGGCATTATCCTCATGGCCCCCAAGCTGAAGTGCATCTGTGGCACGTGCCCTGGCGGCGAGACCGCGTGGGCCAAATTTTTGGCGTTAGCCAGCGGATTTCGTCCGAATGACCCGGGGATGGTGGACACAACCACTTTGGCAGATGGCACTGACACAGCCGGGGCCGACGATGGCAATTTCGACAGAGATTCATCGTGCGCCGTTTACACTGTCTTTTTCTGCGCCAACGAGTATGCGACGGACTGCGGCGCCACTCTTGACGGGTTGAACGAGGACGCCGGAGCCATTCTTCAGGAGTGGAACGTGAAGTTCTTCGAACTCGAATCGGAGTGCACGGTGGACGTGGTCGGAAGTTGTGGCCCGTTCGGCCTGGGGTGGATCGCCGCGTCGCTGGCCCCAGTGATGGCGGCGCTTGAGTTCGTGGCGGCCTGATGCTGCCCCCCCAGACCCCCTCGCGTCGTGAAGCTATCACGACGGAGTGTTCTTCTTCATTTGCTTGTTCCGTGCCGCGCTCGGCCCGATTCGGGGCGGCGTGGGAGCAGGAAGACCTCCTCCTGCGCCGCCGGCAGTGGTCCCAGGCCCTGCACCTTTCCAAGCGTGCTGCCGCTCGCGGGCGGGCAGGCGCCGCTTTTTTGCGACGCGTCGGGTCAGTTGCGAGGGCGCTGGCCTGGCACAGGATGGCGCGGGACAACAATTACTCGCTGGGTGAAGCTCCCCGTACGTGAATCTATCAGCATCGACCTGTCCGCCGTGGGTGTCTAGTCGCAAGAGTTTTCGGGTGTAAGCGGGCTCGAGTAGTGGCGGTCCGGGAGTGAATCTAACTGTGAATGGACTGGAGTGTGAATGAGTTTCAGTAGTATTAGTGCGTCTCTGCGCATGAGCCTGGGGCCCTCTGGGGCCTCTTGAAATCTCTTGGGGCCGACTGGAGCCTCTTGGGACCTCCTGGGGCCTCTTGGGTTTTCCTCTGGCCTCCTGAGGCCTCCTGTGGCCTCGCGTGGCCTCCTTGGGCCTCCTGAAGCCTCCTGGAGCCTCCTTAGGCCTGCTGGGGAGGATTCGTGCCCCAGGAGAGGCCCAATCTATAGGAACAGACGTAAAGCTCTTCGGATTGGAGCCACGGGAGAAGGGCAATACACACATATATGCATATATATATATATATATATATATATATATATATATGCATATATATGCATATATATATATATATATATATATATATATATATATATGTGTATGTATATATATTGTACACATCATTCATATCAAGTCATATCATGTATAGAACATACGCCATCACATGTATAGATAATATATATTGTCATTTCATCTCATCTCATATCATATCGTATCTTATATATATGTAACACATAGGCCGGGCCCCCTCCCAGGGCGTCCTCCACCTCGATCACATTTGGATTACGCTCCCGGCACCGCGTCCCCGGCCCCCCACATAGGCCCCAAAACGCCTCATAAGAGCCGCAGACGCCCACGAGCAGCCGCCAGAATCTAAAAAGACGATCCACGACGCTCCTAAGCAACCCAAGATAGCCTTCGGGCGGCTCTCCAGGCTCCCAGGAGGTCCCCAAGAGACCTCAAGAGAGCTCCGAGAGGCCTCCCGAGAGCGCCCGGATAACCTAATATCGTTAATTTTCACTGTTTTTTTATCGGTATTTGGCCTTCTCACCATTTCACGCCTCCGACGCTCCAAAATGGCCGAAGAGGCCCCCAAGACCGCCCCAAGACCGCCCAAGACGGCCCCAAGACGGGCCAAGAAGGCCCCAAGATTGCCGAAGAGGCGCCCAGGACAGCTTCAGACCACCCCAGAGCAGGCCCAAGATGGGCCCAAGAGCGGGAGCAGGAGGTCTCCAGAGACCTCCGACCCCCACACCCCCCAAATCCTTGAGAGGCGCCCCCAAAAAACCCGACGAGGCCCCTTAAACAGCCCAAGAGAGTTTCGAGAGCCGTCCCGAGAGAGCCTGAAGAAGGTATAATCGTTGATTTACAATGGTTGTTGTTGTTGTTGTTGAACATTATTAATTCTAAAGAATAATTATTGTTGGGGCCCCTGGTGCACGGCCCCCCTGCGCCGCCTAGGCCGCAGCTACATTTTCATCATTTTCGTGAGGAAGCCTCAGGTAATACGATGTCATCAAGATCCGGTTGTTTTGTTGTAATCCGTTTTCCCTTGCAAAAAACACTATAAAATGACATTTCTTGTTCTAATATAATCAAATTTCAAGAATCCCTTGCAAAAAATAAGGTAAAGTGGACATTCGCGCGCGCAAGACGAAATCCTTCCAAAAGCTTAGTGTTCGGAGCGATTTTAACATAAAAACATCAAAAAACCAATGTTTTTTCAACAAAAAAATGTCAAAATCTCATCCCGCGCGCTCTTGCGGATTCGTAGGAAACCCAACACTTTTTAAACATTTCTGTCAAACGGGCTTTTGCGAGCAACTTTTTCGAACTTCTGCGACAACGGTTGCGCACCTGCCAGGGCCATCATCCCTGTCAAATAATACCATGCGGGACACATTCGTTTTTTCTTCGCGCGCGCACGCCGAAATCTCCAAAAACCATTGGGCTTCTTAAGAATTTTAGCACCGCGCATCATAAAATCACACGAATCGCACCGTAGGTCCTCGAAAAACACCTGCACGAGACACCGTCGGTTAACAAGGCTTAACAACTTCTGTGGGTGTACGAACGTAGGCTTAACAACTTCTGTGGGTGTGTACTCCACGCCAGTGTAGTAGCCACGGTCGTCCGCAGGCCACGAAGTGAAGTGTCCGAACGTCATAGGGCGGGAAGCTGGGTGTGGGTGGTGGCGAAGAGTCGTGTGGATATTTGGTAGAGCTTGCACTGCCCCCCCACAAAGTGGGGGTATTGGCTGGCGTCGCATGAAAACCCTGGCACTGGTGAGAACACTGAGCGTTCGGGTAAAGTGATTGTTGTTGTTGTTGTTGTTGTTGTTGTTGTTGAACATTATTACTTCTAAAGAATAATTATTGTTGGGGCCCCTGGTGCACGACCCCCCCGCCGCGCCTAGGCCGCAGCCACATTTTCATCATTTTCGTGAGGAAGTCTCAGGCAAAACGGGTTGGTCCGGATCCGGTTGTGTTGTTACGATCGGTTTTCCCTTGCAAAAAATAAGCTAAAGTGGACATTTCTTGTTCTAACATAACCAAACTTCAAGAATCCCTTGCAAAAAATAAGGTAAAGTGGACATTCGCGCGCGCAAGACGAAATCCTTCCCAAACCTTAGTTTTCGTAGCGATTTTAACATAAAAACATCAAAAAACCAATGGTTTTTCAACAAAAAACTGTCAAAATTTCATCCCGCGCGCTCTTGCGGATTCGTAGGAAACCCAACACTTTTTAAACATTTCTGTCAAACGGGCTTTTGCGAGCAACTTTTTCGAACTTCTGCAACAACGGTTGCGCACCTGCCAGGGCCATCATCCCTGTCAAATAATACCATGCGGGACACATTCGTTTTTTCTTCGCGCGCGCACGCCGTCGTCGTCGGCCGCGGGGCCCTGAATAGTAGCCACGGTCGTCCGCATGCCACGAAGTGAAGTGTCCGAACGTCATAGGGCGGGAAGCTGGGTGTGGGTGGTGGCGAAGAGTCGTTTGGAAATTTGGTAGAGCTTGAACCGGCCCCCCCACAAAGTGGGGGTATTGCCCGCCTCCTATGAAAACCCTGGCACTGGTGAGAACGGAGTGTCCCCACGTGCTAGTAATTGTTGTTGTTGTTGTTGTTGAACATTATTTATTCTAAAGAATAATTATTGTTGGGCCCCCTGGTGCGCGCCCCCCCTGCGCCGCCTAGGCCGCAGCTACATTTTCATCATTTTCGTGAGGAAGCCTCAGGTAATTCGATGTGATCAAGATCCGGTTGTTTTGTTGTAATCCGTTTTCCCTTGCAAAAAACACTATAAAATGACATTTCTTGTTCTAATATAATCAAATTTCAAGAATCCCTTGCAAAAAATAAGGTAAAGTGGACATTCGCGCGCGCAAGACGAAATCCTTCCAAAAGCTTAGTGTTCGGAGCGATTTTAACATAAAAACATCAAAAAACCAATGGTTTTTCAACAAAAAACTGTCAAAATCTCATCCCGCGCGCTCTTGCGGATTCGTAGGAAACCCAACACTTTTTAAACATTTCTGTCAAACGGGCTTTTGCGAGCAACTTTTTCGAACTTCTGCGACAACGGTTGCGCACCTGCCAGGGCCATCATCCCTGTCAAATAATACCATGCGGGACACATTCGTTTTTTCTTCGCGCGCGCACGCCGTCGTCGTCGGCCGCGGGGCCCTGAATAGTAGCCACGGTCGTCCGCATGCCACGAAGTGAAGTGTCCGAACGTCATAGGGCGGGAAGCTGGGTGTGGGTGGTGGCGAAGAGTCGTTTGGAAATTTGGTAGAGCTTGAACCGGCCCCCCCACAAAGTGGGGGTATTGCCCGCCTCCTATGAAAACCCTGGCACTGGTGAGAACACTGAGCGTTCGGGTAAAAGTGATTGTTTGTTGTTGTTGTTGTTGTTGAACATTAATTATTCTAAAGAATAATTATTGTTGGGCCCCCTGGTGCGCGCCCCCCCGCCGCGCCTAGGCCGCAGCTACATTTTCATCATTTTCGTGAGGAAGCCTCAGGAAAACGATGTGTCCAGATCCGGTTGTTTTGTTGTAATCCGCTTTCCCTTGCAAAAAACACTATAAAATGACATTTCTTGTTCTAATATAATCAAATTTCAAGAATCCCTTGCAAAAAATAAGGTAAAGTGGACATTCGCGCGCGCAAGACGAAATCCTTCCAAAACCTTAGTTTTCGTAGCGATTTTAACATAAAAACATCAAAAAACCAATGGTTTTTCAAAAAAATTGTCAAAATTTCATCCCGCGCGCTCTTGCGGATTCGTAGGAAACCCAACACTTTTTAAACATTTCTGTCAAACGGGCTTTTGCGAGCAACTTTTTCGAACTTCTGCAACAACGGTTGCGCACCTGCCAGGGCCATCATCCCTGTCAAATAATACCATGCGGGACACATTCGTTTTTTCTTCGCGCGCGCACGCCGTCGTCGTCGGCCGCGGGGCCCTGAATAGTAGCCACGGTCGTCCGCATGCCACGAAGTGAAGTGTCCGAACGTCATAGGGCGGGAAGCTGGGTGTGGGTGGTGGCGAAGAGTCGTTTGGAAATTTGGTAGAGCTTGAACCGGCCCCCCCACAAAGTGGGGGTATTGCCCGCCTCCTATGAAAACCCTGGCACTGGTGAGAACGGAGTGTCCCCACGTGCTAGTAATTGTTGTTGTTGTTGTTGTTGTTGTTGTTGTTCGCCTCCTCACGTTTTCCCGCTTCCAACTCTCCAAGACCGAGGAATTTGAACAAAAAAGGGAATTCCAGATATTCCCTTTTTTTCAAGTTGGGACTTCTACTCCCTATCCTCTTCCTCGAGCCCCATCAAGACTCCGGGGTCACATGCAAAAATGTTTCGGGTATGCCGTTGAACTCGCTGACGCTGTCTTGGCACTCTCTCGGATTGTCCTCATGTCCTCTTGGCTGCCCCTGAAACCATTGTAGAAATCGAGATCCCGTGATCCCATGAGTTGAAAACGCGGAATTTTACAATTCCTTTGTTTCAAGTTGACCCCCTGTTTGTTTTTGCACGAAGACCTCGAGAGGCATCCCAACAGACTGTGGCCTGCATCCAGAAAGCGTCTAACCCACAGCCCAGCCACTACAACTTAAAAAAAGGGGAATCCCACGCGTCTTGAGTCTTCCGCAGCTAATGCCCGAGGGCCTTTTCTGTAGAAGCTGGAAAAATTCAAAAAATAAATTCGTAAATTCAGAGAAATAATTCGAAATTCAGGAAACTAATTCGAATTATTGATTTGGATAATGATAGGAATTTTCAAATATTCATTCACTGAAATAATAAAAACAGTTTTGGGGCTGGTTGTAACATTCGGTCAGTTCTCCCATCGCACGCTATCGGCATTTACGGTGCCTGCGGAAGCCATTCGTAGGACGCTAGGCCGAAATTGCTGTGCATCTGGGCAGAGAAGGGGAGCAAGTGGAGGGGGAGGAGGAGGAACATGCTCAGGAGGATGAGGATGGGATGAGGGCGCGCAGCTGCAGGAGGAGGAAGGAAGAGGGGGAGGAGGGAGGAGGGAGGAGGGAGGAGGGAGGGTGGAGGAGGAGGAGGAGGAAGAGGAGGAGGAGGAGGAGGAGGAGGGCGAGGACGAGGAGGAGGAGGAGGACGAGGACGATGAGGAGGAGGAGGAGGAGGAGGAGGAGGAGGAGGAGGAGGGGAGGAGGAGGAGGAGGAGGGGGAGGAGGAAGGTGCACCGATGGACGGCAGAGGCGAAGGTGAAATGAGGTCGGGACGGGTAGGGAGCGGATTGAAGGAGGGGAGCAGGAGTGGTTTTCCATCCCTTATCTTTCCTGTGTTGTGTTCACTTCTTGCTCGGCTCGCCCCCTCCCCTCTCCGCCCTTCCTCGTCTTCCCGCCGTTTTCCTCTTCCGACGCCTGCGCCTGCCATCCTCGCCGCTCCGTCGCAGCGCGGGGCCGCGCGGCGGGATGGCGTCTTTTGCCGACTTGCTCGGCATGGCCAGCGGGGACCCCCGCGGCGTCGGGATGAGGATGCTGATGATGATGATGAGGAGGAGGCCGAGGATGGTGATGATGATAATGATGCTGATGATGATGGTGATGATGAGGAGGATGAGGATGAGGATGAGGATGATGATGAGGATGAGGATGATGATGAGGATGAGGATGAGGATGATGATGCTGAGGTGATGGTGATGATGATGATGATGATGATGATGATGATGATGATGATGATGATGGGAAGGCAGGCTTTGCTGCTCTCGTCCTCGTCGTCGTCGTCGTCAGTCGGTTCCTCCTCCAGCCCCCCTCCTCCACCTCCGCACGTCCTACTCCTCTTCCTCCTTCCCCTCCTCCTCCTCCTCCTCCTCCTCATCCTCCTCCGCCCCTTCTCACTCCACCTGCGCGTCGCCCTCCTCCCCCGCCTGCGCGTCCTCCTGCTCCATCTGCCGCTCAGATAGCGATCGATGTTCACCTGGCGCCTCCTCCCTTTCCCTTGAACCTCCTGCGGGTAGATCACAATCCCTGTGGTTCAGGCGGCCCCGTCGGCCTGGCAACTTGGGCTCTAAGGGGCCTTCGTTGGGGTGTCGTCGGCTCCGGGGTGGCCTGTCAGGGGCCGAAGCCTGTTTGGAAGCGCCGATGTGGCTGGCGGTTTCTGGGTCAGCTAAGGGGGGGGAGGAGGGGAAGAAGTGAGGAGGAGAAGGAGGAGAAGAAGGAGGAGAAGAAGGTAAGCGAGGGAGAAGTGAGAGGGAGAAACGAGGGGAAGTGAGGAGAAGGAGGGAGAGAGGGAGAAGTGAGGAGAAGAAGGATACGTGAGGAGAAGAAGGGAGAAATGAGGAGAAGAAGGAGGGGAAGAAGGTAAAGGAAAGAGAGGGCGATGCCTCCCCGTCTGATGACCCCCCCCCCGTCTGATGACCCCCCCCCCCGCAACCTGAATCGCGCCGCGCGCAACAGCGTGTGACCCCCCCCCACCCGCAACCTGAAACACGCCACGTGCAACAGCGTGCGACTCCGTAACCATTTTGGCTTTTTGCTTGCGCGGCGCTCCCAGGCGGCCCCAGCGGGCCGCGCATGGATGAGGTCCTGCGCTTGGGCCTCGGCGCCGGCTGCGCTGACGCGGATGCGGATGCGGACGGCGACGTGGGCGGCGCTGCCAGGGCCGTCCAGGGCCTAGGGTTGCACGCCCCAGCGCCTCGGCGACGCCACCTGCCAGATGGCGCTGCTTACCGCAGCTCGCGTCACATGCAGTGGCTGCGCGACCAGAAGGTCCTGGCCCAAGAACGGAGGAGGAAGGCAGACGCGGAGGCCAGGCTCCGCGACGTGGCAGACGGGTGGAACCGCATCATGCTGCGCGAGGGCGACCAGATCAGGCTCGACGGTGACGCCAGAATCCCTCGAGACACAGGCGCCGTGGCCAACCGCTACACAACGGATGGCATATTGAAGGTCGCCTGGCGCGGTCTGTCAGGAAATGAGTGCGCGGGCGTCGGGAACAATCGTGTTGGCCTTCAGTCCTCTCATCGCACTGCGGAGGTGATCACTACAGTTGCAGCGTTGGCCCACGGTGCTTTCGCGAGAGCCGCAGGCACGGCTGTCAGATCGATCGGCCGCCCGTTGGTCTTGGAGCGGGGGTGCGACGCAACGCCGATGCCCGTCAGGTTCGGGGCTTTGCAGGACGTGCTGGAGGAGAGCGCGAGGTGCTTGATTAAAGTTCCTGCCGCCTACGGCGGCGAGAGGTGGGCAGCGGTGCCTCTTTCAGAATACAGGCGCGCATGTCCGCGCGCTCCCACCTTGAGCGGGGTCGTGGAGGTGATGGCCATTCGTTTAGAGTTGCGCTGGAGAGGAGACGGCGATGTGACAGAGCACCGCATGATCAAGTGCCCTCCGCTGGTGGTCGAGAACGTGAACGCGTCGTGCACGTTCGAGGCCCTCCGGAGAGCGTGCCAGGACTTGAGCCTAGATGCGATCAACAAGCTCTCGGAGGACTTCGACGCGTGGATCATCATCCAGCCGCCTGCGGCAAGTCCCGCCACCGTGCCAGCAACGCTGCTTCGGTGGTCGGTGCGCGAGGGAGCGCGGCTGCCCTAGCCTGAGGCTTGGTGGTGGTGATGACGATGGTGATGATGGCGATGGTGATCGCGATGGAGTGGGTTAGCAGGAGAAGGAGGATGAGGGGGAAGAGCAGGAAGGGGAGAGCCGTCACATGTAAAACTTTGTCGTCGTCACTTGTGGAGGAGGCCGCATGGTGATGGCGATGGTGATGGTGATGGTTTAATCAAACGTTTGAAACCTGCTCGTTATGTGGATACAAGGGTGGTATTCCATTTGTAGACGTTGAGGTTGCCACCCTTGTGTCCAAAGTTGGTTTTCCACCCATGTGTCCACATTCGGGTTGCCTCCCATGCGCGCCCATGCGAGCTCCCACCCATGTATCCCGACATGGCTGCCGCCATGTGGGCACACGGGTGGCAGCCCACATGGGGTGGCAGAGGCAAAGGTGCCCCATGTGACGCCTGGAGCGTCACATGATTCACATCTTCCAGCAAAAAATGTTGGCGCAGGCCCCTTGGGCCCTCTTGGGCCCGTTTGGAACCCATCTTGAACCTTCTTCAACCTACTTGAAGTCATGCTTGATCTTCTTGGGGCCGTCTTGGGCCGTCTAGGTCCTCTAGGGGGTCCTCTTGACGGCCTCCGTGGCCGTCTTGGGGCCATCTTGGGCCGTCTTGCGGCTCTCCTGGGCCGTCTTGGGCGTCTTGGGCCGACTCGGGTCTCTCTTGGGGCCCTCTTGGGTTCTCCTGAGGGTCTCTTGGGGCCGTCTTGGAGGTCTCTTGGGGCTCTTTTGGGCCGTCTGGGGCCCCTCTTGGGCTGTCTGGGGCCCTCTTGAGCCGTCTTGGGCCCCTCTTGGGCTGTCTTGGGGACCTCTTGGGTGCCTCTTGGGCCGTCTTGGAGCGATCTGGGAGCCGTCTTGGGCCGTTCTTGGTCCGAAAGTGTGAGAACCTTGAAAACCGTAAGCAACCAGTGACCAATCAAAGTTTTTAGCTTCCTCGGGGCCCCTTGGGGGTGCTCTTGAGGGCCTCGTGGGTTGTCTTGGAGCCCTCTTGGGCCGTGTTGAGGCCATGTTAGGCCCTCTTTGAGGCTTCGAGGGTTGCTTGGGCCATCTTTAGGCCATCTTCCGCCGTCTTGAAGCCAAATTGCGCCGTCTTGGTGCCATCTTGGGCCGTCTTGGGGCCATCTTTGCCTCGGGAATGCGAATATGTCGCATTTTGCGGGGGAATGCGGCCTCGGGAGCGCGAACCAAAGGGGGGGAACGAACGCAGCTCAGCGTGTTCCGAGGGGGGGGGCCTAGAAGACTATCAGAAACCCTACCGTGCCAGCACTTGGCATTCAGACACGCCTCAACGTGCCAGGGGGCACGGTGGCGGATCACGGAAGCTCCAGATGGTTGCGGAGCGAACCTCAGACACCAGGCGTTCACGCAGGGCTTGCTGGGGCCACGGGTGCTGTTCATGCCAGGGACTTGTCTCGGGCATCGTCTCCATCGGATCCTTGCGGAGTCCACGTCGGAAGAGGACATTGTCGGATGCGTGCACGCAGTGGCTTTCGTATTGAAGATCGCGCCCCGCAAGAAGCAGCTGTGGCAGGCGCCTCGGGACATCCTCGAGGAGGAGCTGGTTATCGTGCCGGGCCCGCCAGACCCGGAGGTCATGGCGCAGAATCGTCGGGCCGTCGAGCAGACGTTGCTGCGTTTCCACGCGACGGTCCGCAGCGGCGCTGGCAGGGGCGTCACCTTGGACGAGGGCGGCGAGAAGACGATGCGATATGCAGTTGAGAATTTGGTTTGCAGGCTCGACGGGGATTGGAGGGTGCGCCGGGTGACGACGCACGTGCCCGCCTTGAGCGACTCGGTCAACGACCTCGGCGTGGACGCGATCAGGCAGGCAACCATCGATGAAATCCACGCGTGCTTGACTAGCTCTTACATGTTCGGCGGGCTGTGCTCCGTGCCTTCGAAGAGCAGGTGGGGGACTTGTAGCAGGCACTTGGGGGCCCAGGTGTGCGGGGGCCTATGTCATGGCTTGTTGCCCCGAGCATGCGCGAGAGCTTGGCCTGGCGCCGCGATCGACGCGGCGGCTGACGAGGACGAGGCCGCGGACCAGGATTACCACAAGCAGGTGAAGTCGAAGATTCGGCGGACTTTGATGTGGGTGAGCAGCCAGGCGCACATGAGGTTTGCTGCTGTCGTGTCTGCGTGTAGCGAGCCCCTCGACCACCTCCTGATGCAGGTTCAGCACGAGTCCGAGGCTGGTGCTTTCCTTCTCCTCGGCGCCAGTGGCAGGTGCCCAGTTCAGGCGGCCATGCGTGCTTGGCGTGATATGTTGAACGATCCTGTGGAGGAGGGCCCGCTCGGTTACGTGTTCGACTTCTTCGGCGGCGGCGACGTCGCGTCCCTGCGCGCCCTCGCGCACGAGTTGTTCAAGGTCATCATCAGCATGAGTGCGCAGGTGTGGTTCTGGATCGTCGAGCATTTGAATCGTTGCCCTTTCAAGCTCGCCAGCGTCTCGGCTGGCTCAGACATTCACAGATGTCTAGACGAGCTGTGCGACACCCCCCCCTGCTGCCTGGACTCTGGCTTCACCAGAAAGGCTTTTGGGGGCAAAGGCATCGCGTCGCAGGGGGGCTCGCGGGCCCCCCCCCCCTCCTTGTCCTCCTCCTCCTCCTCCTCCTCCTCCTCTTCCTCCTCCTTCTCCTCCTCCTCCCCCTCCTCCTCCTGGTCCTCTCCGTCTCAACCTCCGTCCACCCCGGCGCCCAGCGTCTTTCGCCAGTCTGCCGTCTTTGCTTCCGCCCCGCCGCCCCCCCCTTCGCTCCTGCGCCTCGCCCTGCCCCTCCCCATCCTCGACCCCCTCTCTGAACTCACCCCGCCCTTGTGCCTCGTGCCCCGCCCCCTCTCGCTGGGGCGAGCCACTGCGAGCGATGCAATTGCCAGAGGTTGTCGAACAGCTTCCCGACAAGAATGCGCTCATGATGGACGTCGGCTTCGTGGAGGCCCTGTCCTTGTGGCTACAGACGGCAAAGGTCGAGAACATGGGCGTGGAGAGGTTGCTGGCGCCCACCCGCCAGAGCGTCAATGCTAAGGCACCATTGGCAGATCGGTTGGTTGGGGCAGGGTACTTGTCCCAGCTGCGCAGCGTGCATACTTCGAGCGGCGGCAGGGGCCCGGGGATGTTCGCGCGAGACCACGTCCCGAACGTGCCGACGGCGGCCAACGTCAAGAAGCAGAGGCGGGGGGCCGCCACAGCTCGCGGGGGGATGCTGTACATGTTGGAGCAGATCGCCCAACAGAAGGCAGCAGGCGTGCACGTGACGAGAGCGGAGCACATTGCCGAGCGGAAGGCTTTACTAGCTGGCTTCGCAGAGGAGGACGAGTCGGTGCGCTTCCGCTTCGACGCTGATGCTCAGGGCCGCAATGAGAAGAAGCGGCGTCGCCTCCAGGGCGATGACAGCGACGACGAGCCAGCGGATGTCAACTCGTACGATGTCCACGTGGCTTCCAAGTTGTGAAACCCATCCAGCATCGATGAGCCGATCCGGGCTGACGTCGTCGATGCGGAGGCTGTGAGGGCGCGCGGCCGCGATCTTCGTCTCGGCGTCGCGGGCTTGCGCTCGGTGGGGCTGGACTTCGCCCGCGGCGTTTTCGTCCCAGACGCAGGTCGGCTGGGGAGATACGACGAGGTGGCTGAGGTCGAGGTGGAGGCGGATGGTGAGGAGGTCGGGATTGGGGGAGGGTGTAGGATGAGGCCTTGAGGCAGTCGAGGTTGGAGGGGGTCGGAGGAGGTCGAAGGCGACGGCGGTCGAGGATGGAGGAGGGTTGGAAGAGGGTTGGAGGAGGGTTGGAGGAGGACGTCGGTCGAATTCGGTCGTCGAGGTTGAACGAGGTCGAGGGCGGAGGGTGCAGGAGGAGGAAGGAGGCGGCGGAGTGATCTGATGTTCCTGTCGCCCTGTCGTTTCGTCGCCCTTCCACTTGCATTCGTCTCCCGCAGGTGCTATCCCGTCGGGCGCGAAGGTGGAGTACGACACGTGCTGCCCTCTCGCGTGGCCGGGGCTATGTTGCTCGCGGGACGCGGCTTTTTTTGAGCAGGCGCTCTCGGTGGCCAAGAAGTTGACGGACTCAGTGGTCGCCGGGGCTGATGGCCATCGCGCGCTTGCCCGACCTTGCCGCCTGCGAGGGACGTGGCATGACGGAGAGTGGCGTGCCTGCCTCATCTTCGCTTCTCCGCCCCCCCCCCTGCCCTGGCCTCTCGAGGTCAGCCATCAGCAGCGATCTTCTCATCGGGGATCCGCTCGCCCAAGATTGCGATGGCGGAAGGGTCCCGGGTTAGGACGAGGAGCAGGTGGCACTGAGGGGGCGGTGGGGGCGGTGGTGGCGGAGGGGGATGGTGGATGCGATGGGGGTGCATTGAGGATGATGGCGGAGGGTGAAGGATGATGATGATGACGACGATGATGATGATGATGATGATGATGTTGATGGTGATGATGGTGATGATGCTGGAGTTGCTGTTTGTCTTGGGCAGATCGGTTAGGTCGGTTAGATCGGCGTGCCTGTTGAAGGCTACGCGATCGTGCGCGGCGGCGTTCGCCGAGGTGATATTTTAGTGGTGCCTGCAACGTCGAGACAGAGGGGGCCTCGAATGTCCACGTTTGCCAGGCTGAGGCTCGACGGGTCATGTGGGGACCAGATGTTGTTCTTGGCGGATGGTCCTCACGGCAGCGTTCGCTTCTACCATAGCAATGACCTGGCGAAGCGCTGCTGCGCTGTGCAGCACCCAGGCGCCCCCCTGGTGCGCCTGGACTTGCAGATCTTAAGCGTGCGCCTTACCTTGGCAGACTTGCGGGGGGGCATCGCGGCGTGGAGCTGGAGAGGCTACGAAGTCTGTTCTAGCATCAAGGTCTGGGATAGTTCCGACCCCGTCAAGAAGCGCTCCTCCGCGGCTAGAGACGCGATGACGGAGTTAGAGGCACAGCTTCGAAAGGGCTTCCTGGACGTCAATAAGAGGCCCACTGCTGATGAGCGTGAACAGCCCAAGGAGCCCGACAGCGTCAAGGTTAGATTGCCCGCGGCCGTCGAGATCGCCGCCGACGAGAACTCGAGCTCGGAGTCGGAGGACGACCTCGTGAAGGCCATCGGCAAGAGGTCCTCGAAGATTCGGCTGCAGGAGCTGATCGATGAGGGCGCCCCCGGCGAGCCGCCTCCGCAGGGGCCTCGAGGCGCAGGCCCCCAGAGCCCGCTCGGCGGCGACGACGGCCAGCAACCGCCGAGCGGCCACGGCGATGGCGATGGCGGCCCGCAGCCGCCAGGCGACCGCGGCGAGGGCGACGGCGACCCGCCGTCGCCGAAGCCGCCGCCGCCGCCAGCGCCTGCAGCTGAGCGTCGCAGGGGCCGACAGGCGAGAGGGGGGCCTTGGGGCATTTGGTGGATTGCGTCCATCATGCCTAAGGGCGGCGTGCAGAGCGGTTGGGGGGCCACCTGTGGGATGCACGCCAACTCCCACGACGCTTGCGAATGCAAGAGACAGTTGCCATACGGCAAACGGCAACCGCTTTCTGACGCGGAATGCCGAACGCGCCTCAAGGCATGGCTCGTCCTTGGCCATGGCATAACGCCGGGGCCTTGTTCACGCGATGAGCACATGGCTATTTACCCGAGGCTCATAGAACCTCTGCTCCCAGAGTCAGAGTACGATGCGCAGGCTTTGGCCATCTCGCGCGGGGAGAGGCCTGCCTGACCAGCCCAGGAAACAATCGAGGTAGTGCCAGGGGTGGATGCACAAGGAGGGCGAGGCGAAGAGACATGCTGGAGGAGAGGATGGAGGGAGGAGGGTTGATATGAGGTGGAAGGAGTGGAGGTGGATCGGGCACTCGGTGGAGAGAGGGTTAGCTTATAGCGAGGGCACGTCTGCTCCACCTTCTCCATTTCACTGCTCCGCTGCCCTGCCGTCTCGAATTCATGTGCCCGCCCCCCGTCCTCCGATTCCGCATCCTCCTTTCGCACTTCTCGCATTCCCCGATCTCCTCTTCCCCCTCTCGCCAAGCCCCTGCCAATGCCTTTTGCTTTCAGTGCACGCCCCGCTCGCTCCGCTTCCTTCGTGGGTGCCCGCTGTCTCTTTCAACGCAGCGTCGTCGTCGCTGCCGCTATCGACGCCCCCTCGATCTTGACTTGGTGACTTTCAGCCGCCCTCCCCCATCTGCGTTGCCTGCCTCTGTCTCTCCCTCTTCCTTCCTTCCTTCCCTCTCTCTCTCTCTGTCTCTCTCTCTCTCTCTCTCTCTCTCTCTCTCTCTCTCTCTCTCTCTCTCTCTCTCTCTCTCGCTTCTCTCTCTCTCTCTCTCTCTCTCTCTCTCTCTCTCTTCTCTTCTCTCTCTCTCTCCTCTCTCTCTCTCTCTCTCCGCTCGCTCTCTTCATATCTCTCTGGTGGTCTCTGTTTCCCTCCATGGACTTATGTCAATCTTTCGATATTTCTCTGTCAGTCCTTCTGTCTGCTTATCACTCCTCCTCCCTCCTCCTCCTCCTCCTCCTTGCCCTCCTCCTTTTCATCCTCCCGCTCCTCAGCTTCTTCTGGGCCTCCTCCGCTCTCTCTCTCTCTCTCTCTCTCTCTCTCTCTCTCTCTCTCTCTCTCTCTCTCTCTCTCTCTCTCTCTCTCTCTCTCTCTCTCTCTCTCTCTCTCTCTCTCTCTCTCTCTCTCTCTCTCTCTCTCTCTCTCTCTCTCTCTCTCTCTCTCTCTCTCTCTCTCTCTCTCTCTCTCTCTCTTCTCTCTCTCTCTCTCTCTCTCTCTTCTCTCTCTTCTCTTTTTTTTTTTTTTTTTTTTTTTTTTTTTGTTTCTCTCGTTTCTCTCTCTCTCTCTCTCTCTCTCTCTCTCTCTCTCTCTCTCTCTCTCTCTCTCTCTCTCTTTCTCTAGCTGTCTGCGTTTCTTTCCATCTCTCTCCGCCCTCCTGGTCGGCTCGCCCCGCTCGCGCGCTGGCCGCAGGGCGCCGTCGCCTCGCCCAACCCTGGCCTGTCGGAGGCGCAGGCTGGCGGCGGCGCCAGCGGGGGGCCGAGGGTCGACGAGGGCCGAGGGTGGCAAGGTTCAAGGGTCGGCAGAATCGGGGCTCGCGGGCCCCGGGGTCCAGGGCGCATGGGCGGGGCCCGCCTCAGGGCCCCTGAACGTGTCTTGGAAGGCCTTCCTTATTTCTCAAGGCCCCCAATGGGGGCCCCCCCAAGACCCCCTGCGCCGCCCCCCCCCAGAGAATTCCAAGGGGGGGAGAAGGGGGGGGGAGGAGGGGGAGGAGGATGAGGAAGAGGAGGAGGCGATATGTGGAAGGAGGAGGAGGAATCAGGAGGTGGAGGAGGAGGGAGAGGATGAAGGAGGAGCCTGACGGGCCCATTGTGTTACACGGCCGCTGTGTCACACAGGCGTGTTTTCCCGCGCATGGTGGTCCTCTTGGGATCTCCATTGGAGTCGTCTTGGGGCCTTCTTGGGGATTCTTGAAGCCCTCGCGGGGTCATCTTGGAGCCCTTTTAGAACCTGTCGGGCTCATCTTGGAGTTCCATTTCGGGCCCGAGAGGCTTTCTCCTCCCCCCCCTCCTTCTTGACCACCTCCTCCCGCTCCCCCCCTGCTCTTCCACCCTTTCCGCCCCCCCCTTGCTCCTCCTCCCCGTCCCACTTCTCATCCACTTCATCTTGCTCCTCCTCCCCCGTGTCCATCCCCCTCATGAGGTAGATTCCTCCCCCCTCTTCCCCCTCCTCTCTTTCTCCTCCTCCTTCCCTTCCTCATCTTCCTTCTCATCCCCTTCCTCCTCCTGTCCCTTGTCCTCCTCCTCCTCCTCCTCATCTCCTCTTCCTGCTGATCCTCCTCCTCCTCGTGCTCCTGCTCCTGATCATTCGCTCTTCCTCCTCTCCCCCCTCCTCGCCCTCCCCCCGCTGCCCCTCCTGCTCCTCCTCCGAAGACGACCTCCAGGAGTACTCTGGGGAAAACAGCAATGCGCCACCATTCAGGACGAATGTAGTAAGATGCCTTCCAAGACGAACTTGCGGCATGGCACTGGGCCAACGCTCGCAGCCGTGCACAGTGGGCCCCCCCGGCAAAACGTCACCAGGGTTAATGCGCAACGCCACTGGCAAAAGGGGGCGCGGCAAAAGGGGGGTGGTCTTGAGCCACTGCTGACTACTCATGCCGATGCTATGCCGATGCCCCCCTGTCCCACGAAAAGGGGCCATTTTGGTTGGCACGTGCGGCCCTTGCTGTGCTCCGCCTGCTGCCTGAAGCGCAGCCACCGCCTGTGTGTTTCACCTTCTTCTCTTTTCGGACCTGCCTCTTCGGAGGCAGGCCAATCCATAGTCATAGTCCTCCTCCTCTTTATCGCTCCGCTTGTTCCCCCCCTGTCTTTGTAGGGTTGTTTTACGATTTTTGTTTGGATTTTTTACTTTCATTTTTTTTAAAAAAATTCCCGGCGATCCCCGGCGATTAGCCCACCCCTCAGAATTAATGTTTTGCGTGACTGTTGGCAGATGAATTAATTCCTCCGGCGATCCCCGGCGCTAAGAAAAGCCTGGCGGACAATTCAAATATTCCAACAAATAAATAAATAATCGCATTTCGAACAGAAAAAGAGAATTTACAAACATAGCTTGCGTTGACAGGTGTTCTCGTAAATTGGCCCGCGGGCTCAGTTCGGCCTGGGGGGTCTCAGTCCAGCCTTGTCTGCGGGGCTTCAGGTGACAGGGGGGCTGAGCCAGCCCTGCCAGTCTTTAGGGGGGGGAAGTGGGGTGCTTGTGGCGTGGGCCCGAGGCATGCGTTGACAGGGTCGCGTTGCCTCGACGGCACCTTGGAATCCCCCTTGTGCAAGTGTCTACCTTGAGGCTCTTGCTCGTGTCCACCTTGGGCCACTTGGCCCCATGTAGCCCATGACGGGGACATTGCAAGCGGCGCGTCTCTCTGGCAGAATTCCCCCGGAAGCTGTCCTGAAATTTGCGGCCGCAATCGCGATGGCCTCGCTTCATCGGGCACTGCAGCGCAGTAGTTTGCTCAGAAGCAGTCGCTGTTTCGGGGCGGAGCTCGCGATGGCTTTGGTGCCTTTGGCGATGCCGTCGTGCAAATACCCCGGAAGCTGTCCTGAAATCGGCGTCCCCGCTGTCATGAGCTCGTGGGCTGTAGTTTTCGATAGGTTGAGGGTCGCGTCGCGTGATCCGAATGACTCCTTGTCGGGCCCCATGGGCCCATGGGGGCCCTTAAAGGCTTCCAAAAGACCACCCAGATAGTTCCTAGATTTCTCCAAGAGGGCCTCAAGAGAGCTTGGGAAATTACATCATTCGTTCTGCGTAAGCGGACAAAAAGAAACGACGCGGCGAACCTACGCTGATGCGAATCGCCGCGTCGTTTCTCTGTGCTCTCTTTTATGCAGAACGAGAGATGTGAATCGCCACGTCGTTTCTTTACGATCGTTCCAAGAGGGAAACAAGACAGCCCCGAGCGCGGCCAAAGAAGGCCCCAAGAGGGTTCAACGAAGATTCCCCCCCCCCCCTTCCCTGGAGCCTCAAGAGGACCCCCCCTCCCCAGGAAGGCCCCCCAAAATGGGCCCGAAGCAGGCCCCAGGCGGGCCTCGAGATCGCATGTCGAGCGCATGCAGTTGCCGCGGGATCCAGAGCGACGCCTTCTCGGGGCCCCAAGAGGGGCCCGCGTCGCCCCCAGCGGACGATGCTCCGTGACGCCCGAGGTCTCGTGGGCGGAGCTTCAGGACTTGTTGTCGGTTGCCCGCTTCCGCATTCTCGATCGGTGTTGCGGTTGGGACGCCCCATCTCCCACCCCTTCCCCCCGCCTCCTCATCTGCCGCGCCACCCTTCTCCTCTCCGCACCAGGCGGCGCCCATGGCGCCAGTGCTCGTCGCCGACCAGTCGCCGCTGCCCGTCGAGGATTCGGTTTCGCCCCAGGCGGTCGAGGTATCCAGCGGCTCAACGTTCCTGGACGTCGCCATCGCCTTGTCGCACTCGCGGCTTGGCGCGCGGCTTTGCCGCGCGGTCATTGACGGATTGAAGGCGGCGGCCGCCGCGTTCCCATCCGGGTTCACTTGGGGCACTGCTTGCTCTGGTACGGATGTGCTCTTGAAGGTGTGCTCCCATTCTTCTGCGTTTTGGAGCTCTCAGTACGACGTGGACCTCAAGTTCGAGAGCACGTTCGCATGCGAAAAAGACGAGGATGCTCAAGCTTTTCTTTGCGACCAACACGAGTTGCGACGTCTGTTCGGAGATGTGAGTGATCTGACCAGACACCAGACCAGGAACCTCATCACGGACCAGGACGAGATCGCGCCTTTCGTGGATGGCTTCGCGATGGGGTTCACTTGCGGCCCGAGGTCTCCGGCCAATCCGAGGGCCAAGCAGAACATGAACTGCATCCAGCGGGACACTTCGGCCGCCACCAACGTTACCCTCAGGGGCGGGATGGCGTGCATCGAGAAGGCGCGGCCCGCGCTCGTGTGGTTGGAGAACGTCAAGGAGCTCTTCGCGAACGACGGCAGCAGCGACCAGTCGGACGGAGAAGCGGTACTACAGATGCTGAAGGACCTGAACTACGAGTGCGAAGGCTTCGTCTTCGACGCGGCCGCCTACGGCTCTTGGCCCCCCAGGAACCGCCTGTACATCATTGGCCTCCTGGGCTTGTCCCCCGAGAACCGCTCGAAGTTGAAGATGGTTCGCAGGATCCTGGGCGCCATGGAGATCGGCCCTGGCACTGCTGATGAAGTCGTCGTCTCTGACCCCTCCAGGCTGCCGGGCGCGGCGGCCCATCGCGAGGGCCCCGGCGCCCCTTCCAAGAAGAAACCGAAGGTGGAGAAGAATGGGGAATTCAACTACAAGGTGGAGCACATGGACATCTTCGGCGTCTGCAAACTCAGCTGGCCCCCGAGCTTGGAGTCGTCGGGCGCCACCGGCGACGACATCGACTTCAGCGGCATGTCTGTCAGGATGGCTGAGGTCGCCTGGTTCCTCCACCGCCACTTCCCTGCTCGCGATCTTCGCGCTGGGGAGTGCGATGCATTCGGCGGCGCCCGCCCTCACTTGGACTGAGCTCGCCGGGCAGGCATGTCGAAAGCGGTCAGCGCTCTACGCGCCGCCCGCGTTTGATGTTGTTAGTTTGCTCGGCGAGCCAGCCCAACTGACGAGGTCGCGCCCCGAATGGCCCCAGGCAGTCGACATCAACGAGTCTCTCAAGAGGCTCACTGGCTTCGATGGCGAGGGCAGCGAGGGCAGCGACTTGAAGAGCCCTTGGAAGTACCCGTCCATCGGCACGCTCACCGCGCATAGTCGGTGGCTCCTTCGGATGCCAGGAAACAAGCTCCGCTTGATGACTGGGTTCGAGTGCTTGCGCGCGATCGGCTGGGACTTCGAAGACTGGACGCCCCACTCCTGCGAGATGGCAGCCCGGAGCGAGCTGGGCTGCGAGTTGGCGGGGATGGCTTTCTCGGGCTTCGCTTGCGCCCCCCTGCTCGCGGCAGTTTTCGCCGCCATGGGCATGCCGTCGCACTACCTGGACATGACCGATGCCGATGCCCAGCAGCAGGAGGAGGATCAGGAAGTGCACACCGTCGAGTCCGATAGCGAGAACTCTGACTGAGGCTCCCCAGAGGGAGCGATCGTGAGCCTGAGCGTCATTCAGCTGCCAGGCTATCTTCCCATCGTCCTGGTCTCTTCTACAGGCTTGCGTGGCGGCTTGGGGCATCTTGGACATGTGCGCGATCCGTCGGCTGCGTGCGTTTGCCACAAATAGGCTGGGCCTCTTTGGGGAACTTGGGTCATCCAGGATGGTTCTTTGGAGGCCTCGCGATAGCCTCAGCCGGGACAGTGTCGGGATAGCCTCATCTCAGGGTGCCTAAGGATAGCTTCACGGATGGTCGTCTTGGCGTGGGGGATCTGGGAAGCCCAAGTTGGAGAGGCCGTGGATACCCTCGGTCAGGTTACCGCGGGATCGCCTCAGTCAGCATCTTACAGCCTCAGGATGGCATTTGAAATGCCATCCATGCGGCCGTGCGAAATGCCGCATTTCGCATGGCCGCATGGATGCTTAGGGTCGGTCCTTTAGCGGGTAGCCTCAGACGGCGTCGACCAATGCTCCAGCATGGATGGGCCCACAGCATGGCCTCAGCCCGAATTTAGATCTCCAGTCCTGATCTCATCAGACTTGCTTTCGCCGTGGATCGAATCGACTTGAGTCGGGGATGCATCGGTCTTCTGATCGTTCGTAGCCATCTTTATGGTTCGAGGCGTTTGGCGATTCCAGCGATTCGCCGCCCGGCCACATCGAGGGCTTCTCTTGAGGCCGTTCACCGTGCGCGATGACGGAGCCCACGGCCGCCGCTCCGACGCTTCCCTTGCCCCCAGACGCGGGCAAGCTCAAGAGGCCCAGGGAGAGCCGCAAGAAATCGAGTGCTTCCGACTTGGGTCGGATGGAACGAGAATTATCCAGCTGCCTGCAGCAAGTCCCGCCACCGTGCCAGCCAAGCTGCTGCGGTGGTCGGTGCGCGAGGGAGCGCGGATGTCCAAACCTGAGGCTTGGCGGTGGTGACGATGATGGTGATGATGGCGATGGCGATCGTGATGGCGTGGGTGAGCACGAGAAGGAGGATGAGGAGGAAGAGGAGGAAGGGGAGAGCCGTCACATGTCACATGTAAAATTTTGTCGTCGTCACTTGTGGAGGAGCCCTCATGGTGATCGTGATGGTGATGGTGATGATGTAATCAAATGCGTTGAAAACCATTTGTTATGTGGACACAAGGGTGGCATTCCATTTGTAGACGTTGAGGTTGCCCCCCCTTGTGTCCAAAGTTTGCTTGCCACCCGTGTGTCCACATTCGGGTTGCCTCCCATGCGTCCCCATGCGAGCTCCCGCCCATGCGTCCCGACATGGTTGCCGCCATGGGCCATGTGGACACATGGGTGGCAGCCCAAATCGGGTGGCAGAGGCAAAGGTGCCCCATGTGACGCCTGGAGCGTCACATGATTCACCTCTTCCAACAAAAAAGTGTCGGCGCAGGCCCCTTGGGCCCTCTTGGGCCCGTTTGGAAAACATCTTGAACCTTCTTCAGCATACTTGAAGCCATGTTTGATCATCTTGGGGCCGTCTTGTGCCGTCTTGGTCCTCTTGGGGGGTCCTCTTGAAGGCCTCCGGGGCCGTCTTGGGGCCATCTTGAGCCGTCTTGCGGCTCTCTTGGGCCGTCTTGGGCGTCTTGGGCCGACTCGGGCTTCTCTTGGGGCTTTCTTGGGCTCTCCTGAGGGCCGTCTTGGGGCCGTCTTGGAGGTCTCTTGGGGCTCTCTTGGGCCGTCTGGGGCCCCTCTTGGGCCGTTCTGGGGCCCTATTGGGCCGTCTTGGGCCCCTCTTGGGTTGTCTTGGGGACCTCCTGGGTGCCTCTCGGGCTGTATTGGAGCGACCTGGGAGCCGTCTTGGGCCGTTCTTGGTCCGAAAGTGTGAGAACCTTGAACACCTTCAAAAACCAATGAACAATCAAAGTGCTTAACCTCCTCGGGGCCTCTTGGGGGGTCCTTTTGAGGGCCCCCTGGGCTGTCTTGGGGCCCTCTTGGGCCGTCTTGAGGCCATGTTAGGCCCCCTTTGAGGCTTCTTGGGCGATCTTGAAGGTGGCTTGGACCATCGTGAGGCCATTTTCCGCCGTCGTGATGCGACATTGGGCCGTCTTGGAGCCATCTTGGGCCGCCTTGGGGCCATCTTGGCTTCGAGAATGCGAATCTGTAGTATTTTACGAGGGATTGTGGCCTCGGGAGCGCGAACCAAAGGGTGGGAACGAACGCAGTTCAGTGTGTTCCGATGGGGGGGGGGACCCTAGAAAACTATCAGAAACCCTACCATGCCAGCACTTGGTATTCAGACACGCCTCAACGTGCCAGGGGGCACGGTGGCGGATTTCCTGACCTCGATGACGATGCTTCTTCCAAAAAGCAGAGGCGACGCACCGATTGGAACAGGGACCTGCAGGACCACGTGCCGAATGAGAGGGAGTGTAAGCTCTGCTGTGGGAAGGGCTCCGATCCCGACCCTGCTGGTCTGCGAACGTACCGCATGTGGGCTTACACAACCGTCAGCGACAAAGGCGAGCGGGTCACCCAGGGGAACGCTTGCTACATCTGCTTCCGCGTCTTCCAGGCCCGCTACTTCCCGAAGAAGAAGATGAAAGAGATGCCGGGCCTACTCGGCAAGGACCAGGAGGAGTGCCAGAGGTTCCACGGCTTCTGCGAGGCCCTGGTCAAAAAGATCAAGGGTCGGGGCACGACTTACTTTCAGCTGGATTGGGATCAGCAGGAGACGTTGCTTCACACCAGCGAGGACAGGATGGTCTGGGAGGACCCCGTGGAGTTGTTCATTCCGTTGGACGAATACATTCCGAAGCACGGGCACCCAAGCACGAACGGTTTGGGGCGTTCCATCGAGAAGAATCGTCGTGGCATCGACTGCGCGGTGGTGCCTGACTCGACCGTCGAGAAGCGGAGGCGCCAGAGCGTGGAGAAGGCTAGCTTGCAAAGGGTCATCGACAACGGCTCGAACAAGATCGGTGCGAACCAGCTTGAGGAGAAGATGGCCGACGTCTTCGGCGCGATCCGAGGCGCTGTCTGCGGGGCGCAGGGGCCGCAGGGCATGTCCTTGACCGCCCTGCTTGGTTCGGGCAGCAGCGGCTCTGCGCCTTCTACTTCGTGGACGCCTCGTGGCGGCGGCGGCGCTGCTGGGGCCCCCAGCCCAGCCAAGCCTTCGACTCCGCCGTCAGATGGCAAGGCTGCCGGGGCGAAGGCGGCGGATGCGGCCGACGCCAGCGAGGACGAAGCCGAGAACGCAGGTGGCATCAGCGTCCCTGGCTTCGGCGTGACCACGCAGCGCGGGCGCGTCGCCCATCCCTCTGCAGCCGTCGCCGAGCCCGAGCAGGCCGCGCCAGCGGGCCGCTCTGGCAAAAGCACCAAGAGGGCATGGGCGGATGCCCCCGCCGGAGGGCCCGCGGCTCCTTCCTCATCCACGGGGGCGGCAGCCAAAGCCAAGGCCAAGGCGAAGCAGCGTGGGAGGCCGCCCAAGGACCCGTCGGTCTCCGCGCGCGTCGAGATCGGGGACTTCGCTTCCGTCACTTGTGATGTCACGAAGCCGACCTACAGGAGGTTCCTCGGCGACGAGTGGAAGACCGTGGAGAAGAAGATGAAGTATATCCTCGGTACGCTGACGTCTCGGATCGACTCCTCTGACGCGGTTGCCGAGTACGACTTGCTCATGGTAGACAAGAAGCGCCTCGACGCGGTTGCCGAGTACGACTTGCTCATGGTAGACAAGAAGCGCCTCGAGGCCCTCATCGCGATTTGCAATGCCTACTCCGAGCGGGACTCGGGCGACAGCGGGAGCTTCTGGTCTTGCTTCGTGGAGGTTGCGGAACAGATCGCCATTCGGGACCCACTCTTGGCCACCCAGGACCAGCGGTGACATAGGTCTTGGGCTCCTTGGGGGTCCTTGATCTGTGGTTTTGGGCTGATGGTTTTGCTGTTGTGGTTTTCGGGCGTCGTCCTCGGTAGATCGTCAGCGGGCCTGTCGTGTCTTGGGCGTTGCCTAGGGTGGCGAAGAACTGTGAGCCTGTTTGGTGATCACCAGGTTGAGCGTTTTCTGGCGATGGATCCGAAGGTTGAGATGGACTGGCCGCAGCCTGTCCTTGTAGAGGTTGCCACGGCCAAGATCGTCGCCTCCTCGGGCCGGGAGTTCTGGAAGAATGTTATGGTGAGTGAGCTGAGGGGGGCGAAATTTGAAGAGCCAGAGCAGAGGCAGGCGAGTTTCGTGTCCGATAAGATCATGGTGTTGACGCAGGGGTCCACTCAGGAAGAAGTTTCCAGTGCCGTTGCGAAGCTGCA
The DNA here is from genome assembly GCA_963575745.1 of Prorocentrum cordatum. NCBI lineage: Eukaryota > Dinophyceae > Prorocentrales > Prorocentraceae > Prorocentrum > Prorocentrum cordatum. The sequence continues at coordinate 45,381 of CAUYUJ010002081.1, read as the reverse complement.
CAGTGCCATGGAGACGATCATGCCCAGCGATGACTTGCACCTGGCGGTGACGAAGCAGATGTGCGAAGTGAACGCAATCATGCGCCCAGAGACTGCCGACATCGAGCTGCTTACAGAGGCTCTCCAGTCTTCGCAGCAGTCGGCGGCTGTCATCGTATGTGCCCTCCAGGCGTTCCCGAAAGGCAGGTGTGCTCTATCGGCCGCCCAGAAGGTCTTGTGTCAGAGGGAGCAGCTCTTGAAGGACGTTGAGAGAATCGAATCGATCGCCAAGCAGGTTTGCGCTGCTGTCTCTAAGCCTCCCTCGGCCATGGGTAGTTTGGTATTCGCAGAGGACGCCGTCATCACGAACGCCTCGAAGCAGATGACCGCCATCCACAAGCTCCTGTCAGGCTCGAACAAGGACATGGTTGCTCCATTACTGAGCTCATCGCTCAAGGATGCTGTGGAGGCGCTCCGGGTTTCATCGACGTATGCTGTGCGCCACATCGAGAAAGCCTACATCAAATTGGCGAAAGATGCGACGTCGAAGGACGCGGTGTTGGCGGCGGTGGTGCCGAAGTGGTGCCCAGATTCGTTCCTCAACACCTTGATCAAGCGTGACTCCGTCCACACCGACTCATTCATCTCTGAGCATTTGCCACGCATGAAGAGGTTGGTCAGCATGCGCAGTTGCGTGAAGGATGCGGTGGCCGTTGCCCACCTGATGAAGGAGACGGGTAAGTTTGATATGAAGGAGATGGCGTCGGTGCGAGCGACTCTGGTCAGCCTCTCGGGCAGCGAGGCTGTTGGTCTCTTCGCTGATCAGGCTTCCGACCAGAATGTGAAGGCATTCTTGGCGGGCTTGCTGGACACGATTGGAATGAAAGAGATGTTGGTCGACATGGCATCGAACGCTCTTACGCCAATGGCGCAGCGACTTGCCGACAAGTGCAAGGTTATCTTCCCTGGCGCCGAGATTACGGATATCCCACTTGAGAACGCGGCTGTCGTCGACAAGATCGTGGATGCCGAGGGGGTCTTCGGGGGCAAGGGCGAGCTGGACGCATTGATTGCCAAGGCCAGGGAGTTCCTCGACCAGCGTTTGGCAGATCAGGTCGGCTACCTGGCGCTCGTGGCGGAGGTGATTCGGCCGCTCTGCAGGTTGGACCGCCTCGTCGTGAAGGCGACGGACCGGGGGGCCAGCCGCATCAGCGACGAGTTGTCTTGGGACGCGTCGGACTTGCGGGTGAGCAAGCAGTTGCTCCAGGGCTTTCAGGCCCGCGTCGACATGGCCGAGCTCTTCGCGAGTGGGACCTCTGGCACAGGCCGTTTCCACGTTGATGTCCTGGACGGTGCGGTCCCCATGGACGCGCAGAAGTTCGTTTGCCAGGCGGATCGGGTCCTTGCCGCAGTCGCCGATCGTTGGGCCAGCGACCTCAAGGAATTGGCTGACGTCGTGACCGCCTGGATCCCTTCTGAGTTGACCCTCCATGCGAAGAGCGAGAACTTCCTCGACGTGGATGGGGTCCTGCTCAGCGCGGTGTGCAACAAGGACTATGCAGGGAGGAGGACGCCAGTGGAGGTCGTTTCTTCTGGCCCCCATCCCCCCCTTCCCCACCCCCCGCCCCTTGCCCCCGATGGGGGCTCGATGGTGGATGGGGGGGGGGGGGGGGGGGGGGGGCGAGGGGGGGCGGGGCCAAGAGAGCTGGGTCTTCGCTGATTCCTCCTCCCAGATGCCAGACTGCACGCAGGCAGCTGCATGCTCACGGCCATGGCGGGCCCCCTCAAGAAGCACGTGCTCAAGGATAACATGGGGCCCTTCCTTGACGCGCAGATCATCAAGGGCGTGCTCGACGTGGAGAAGCACGCGGCGGAGACAGTCGCGCTGACTTACGTCGTCCTCATGGCCACCGCTAAGATCCCAGCCATGCAGGCGCCAGCGGCGCGGAAGAAAGAAGCTGGGAAGCTTCGCGACGAGTTGGGCACTCGCTTCCAGAGGATGCCGACCACCCTGCAGGATCGCATCAAGGCTTTGGAGAAGGGGGAGCAGACTCCAGTCAAGGACTACGACGAGATCAAGAAGAATCTCGAGAAGGAGGCGGCCGAGGCTGCCTCTGGCGCGGGCGGCGGGCCCGCCTAGATCGCCGACCGCGGCGCGCTCGCGAGCACGCGCGGGGCACGCGCTCGGGGAGGCTGGACCAGGCGCCCCAGAGCGCGGCGCCAGAGGCCGCCCGAGGGTTGTTTTTTTTGCCAGCCCGGGCGCCTGACCTCCCACTTGTCCCTCGACAATCACCAGATGCTTCATATTGTGCTATGTTCGTTCCTTCCGTTTCTCTCTTTCTGCGTACCTATCCTCATCTATCATTTTCATTCTCTCTCACTCTCTCTCTCTCTCTCTCACTCTCTCTCTCCGCCCCTCCTTTTCGCTCTCTCTCTCTCCCTCTCTCTCTCTCTCTCTCTCTCTCTCTCTCTCTCATCCTCTCTCTCTCTCTCTCTATATGTATATCGTTTTTTTTTTTTTTATTTTTTTTTTTTTTTTTTTTTTTTTTTTTTTTTTTTTTTTTTTTTTTTTTTTTTTTTTCTCTCTCTCTCTCTCTCTCTCTCTCTCTCTCTCTCTCTCTTTCTCGCTATCGCTAGCGCTGCGTCGCAGCGACTCGGTCGCGGCCCGCGGGTTCGCAGCTTGCGGGGCGCATGCTGTGCAGTTCGAAGGTCCTGTGGCGGACAGGTGGCATAACATGTGCTCCGAATTCCTGTGTCCATCCAAGGGGGCCGCTGGAGTTGTGATGCGATCTCTTGGGGCCCTCTGCGGAGTCCATCGTCCATCGCCCATCGTCTACCGAGGCATCTTGCGAGCTCCCGAAATCCATTCGTAGCCCCAGTTAGCCAGTATTCACTTGGCTTACGCCGTTCCGTCGATGGAGCATCTCGGCGATCCGATCTGCGGGGCTGCCTGGAGGGTCTCTCGGTCTGCCCAGGGGCTCGTCGGCCCCGCCTCGAGGCCCCAGAGGCCGCGTGGGTCGTTTCTTGGGGCCCCCATTGGACGTAGCGGGGACCTAGCAATACCCCACGTGGATCCACATGGTCTTGCTATGTCTCTCCCCCCCCTCTTCCCCCCCCTCCCCCGCAATTCCTTGTCCTTCCCCCCCCTCCCCCTCCTTTTCCTCCTCCTCCTTCTCCTCCTCCTCCCCTTTCTCCTCCTCCTCCTCCTCCTCCTCTCCCCCCTCCTTCCACCCCCCTCCCCCGCCTCCTCCCCCGCCTCCCCTTCACCTCCTCCTCCTCCTCCTCTTCCTCCTCCTTCTCCTTCTCCTCCTCTCCCTCCTCTTCCACCTCCTCCTCCTCCTCCTCCTCCTCCTCCTCCTCCTCCTCCTCCTCCTCCTCCTCCTCCTCGTTATCCTTCTCAATCCCCGCCCGCCCTCATCCTCTAGGGTGGCGGGGGTGTTTAGCCGAGGGGGTAGGGCGTCTAGGGTGTTTATGGTGTTTCGGGCGCTTCGGGCGCTTAGGGTGTTTAGAGTGCTTTTGGCGCTTATGGCGCTCAGGGCGTTTCGGGTGTTTAGGGTGCTGAGGGCGTTTAGGGCGTGTGGAATGCTCAGGGCACTTAGGGGGCTCAGGGCGTTAATGGTCTTCAGGGTGCTTCGGGCGCTCACGGTGCTTAGGGTGTTTAGGGTCTTTCGGCTATTCCTTTGTACGTTAGTGCCGTTCTCGTGTTTTTTGTTTTCCTGTGGTCGGCGTTGTGTTTTGGGCGGCATGGTAGTGCCGTTGCTTATCCCTCAGATCAGAACGCATGTGCCCGCCGACAATTCATAGTCATATTTCAGCGGCGTGACCATTCGAGCCGAATTTGGTGTGAAAAATTGATAATAAGGGGTCTGTTTTTCCGAGCATGAAATCATTTTTTTTGGATATTGCCTTTTTTTTTTTTTTTTTTTTTGATTTTGTCGAATTTATTTTTGGGTCATTTTACCCTCCCTACAGAGGGCATTCGCTACGGGAGACTCAACACACGTCCTTCTTTTCCAAGTTCGCCCCCTGTCTACTCATTGTACACAGTTAAGGCCCCAGAAAAGAACCCAAGAAACCTTCGAGGGCCCCACATCGTTGAATACCTAACGGCAATGAATGATTTTTGCGTTTCCGCAGTTCCCCGTCTATGCGATTCCGAGGCTTGCGCAGGGAATCAAAGAGAGAGTCCCTGAAGGCAAGAAACGACAAAGATGATATCCCATGCGTTAGCCCATCAAGCCTAGCTAGAACTTGAGCGCGCGCGCGAAGCGCGCGCCATGGTTCTAGTATAGTATCTGCGTCGTGGCGGGCGCTTTCTGGCCACACCGCTCGGGAAACAATGTGCCACAGGATGGGTATACTATCTGTCCCAGTCGGACGCGCGCCTCTACATGCAGTGTCACTATGTCTCCGTGCGTCCCATTTATGGGCTCAGGGTGTTCGGGGCCCGCCGTGTGGTCAGGAACCTTGGCTTGGCGCGTCGCGCCGCTGGTTCCGCGACGCGTGAAGCCACTGCCCGGCCACCGAGCGCCCCCTTCCAGAGCCCTCCCCGGCCTCCCGCCCCGCGGAGCGGAGCGACACGCCGTCGCTTGCAAGGCACAGCGTGGCGCTGGTAGGGGGCCACCTGCGAACCCTACCCCTACCCCCCACGATTTCCGAGGGGGAGGGTGGGGTTCAGTTCGCTCGGGAGCTCCTCCTCCTCCTCCTCCTCCTCCTCCTCCTCCTCCTCCTCCTCCTCCTCCTCCTCCTCCCTTCTCCTCCCTCCTCCCCCTAGCTGGGGCCGTCGCCGCGCCCTGTTGAGCACAGGCTCCTGACCGCAAGCATGAACCTTTGGAGGTCGCTCGGGTTGGCGCGGGGCCCCCCTGGCGGCGCCAGCTGGTGCCGCCCCTCGCGCGCTCCGCGCGCCGGGGGGGAGCCCGGCGCCGAGCCAAGACAAATCGGCGTGGACCTCCAGAAGCTTACGCTTACGCGATGGCTCTTCATCGCGGTCCCCTTGCTCGCGCTCATCCACTCGATCATCGCGGCCCACTTGCTCGGTTGGCACGCGCTGGACGGCCGGCATGGGCGGCGGCGTGCCGCACGGGCGCTGCATCGAGTGTGGACCTGCGAAGCTCGGAGACTTTCCTGTTCTTGGCTCGCTTGCTGGACGCCTCGCTGGCGCTGCACTGCGCCGGTCGCCGATCGCGTGGTCGGCGCCTGCCTCGCCGTAGGCGCATCCGAGGACGCTGTCTACAGATCGTCGACGCGCTGTCCGTCGGCACTGTCTTCGTCGGTGCCGGTGGGCTTGCTGGCGCTGCGCGGTCGGTTCGTCGACCTTGTGGTTCATCGGCGGCTCCCGCGTGAAAGCCTCTCAGGACGTGGTCGGCTAGCTCGGGGATGCTCTGCGCGTCGGCACGATCCTC
>CAUYUJ010002081.1:32500-35000 GCA_963575745.1 Prorocentrum cordatum | reverse complement strand
GGTTGGGGGAGAGGGTGCCGAAACGCGCCCAGAGTCCAGCAAGGCATGAGGGTGCAAACCCGACTTGTCTGGCTGATGCTCTGGGGGGGCCTGTGCTCAGGGGAGGCTGCAGCACCGCTCAACGATGTGCTGTTTAACCGAACCTGCAGGGTGGGCCCTTTCCCAAATCCGTGCTTCGGTGCGGATCGTAAGCGCGCCTCGTCTCCGTCGTCGTCGTCGTCGTCGTCGTGGTGCGTGTTGCTCTGCTCGGGATTCTGTTTCCCTTATGCAGTGACCACCCACTTGGCTTGCCAGGCATTGCACGCCGCCTGGCTGTCCGTCCGTCCGTCTGTCTGTCTGTCTTCCCGGCTCTCTGAGCCGCGGCGCTTTGAGCTTCTTAGCTCGGGGACGCGTCGGCCACCGCCGCCCTCTCCCTTGTCGGTGGCCCTGACGAGGTTGGGGGAGAGGGTGCCGAAACGCGCCCAGAGTCCAGCAAGGCATGAGGGTGCAAACCCGACTTGTCTGGCTGATGCTCTGGGGGGGCCTGTGCTCAGGGGAGGCTGCAGCACCGCTCAACGATGTGCTGTTTAACCGAACCTGCAGGGTGGGCCCTTTCCCAAATCCGTGCTTCGGTGCGGATCGTAAGCGCGCCTCGTCTCCGTCGTCGTCGTCGTCGGCGTCGTCGTGGTCGTGGTGCGTGTTGCTCTGCTCGGGATTCTGTTTCCCTTATGCAGTGACCACCACCACCACCCACCACCTCCTCCTCCTCCTCCTCCCGCCCGCGCCCTTTTCCCTCCCATTCCTTCCTCCCTCCTCCCCCTCCCCCTCCTCCTTCCCCTCCTCCTCCTCCTCCTCCTCCTCCTCCTCCTCGTCCTTGTCCTCCTCGTCCTCCTCCTCCTCCCTCCCTCCTCCCCTTCCTCCATCCTCCTCCTCCTCCTCCTCCTGCCCGCCCCCTTTTCTCTCCCATTTCTTCCTCCTTCCTCCTCCCCCTCCCCCTCCCCCTCGTCCTCCTCCTCCTCCTCCTCCTCCTCCTCATCCTCCTCATCCTCCCTGTCCTCGCCTTCTTGTGATAACGCTGTGAGGTTTTGCTGCACAAGCCAAGGTCCTCCTCCTCCTCCTCCTCCCCTCCTCCCCCCTCCTCCTCCTCCTCCTCCTCCTCCTCCTCCTCCTCCTCCTCCTCCTCCTCCTCCTCCTCCTTCCCCTCCTCCTCGTCCTCGTCCTTCTCGTCGTAGCGCTGTGCTATTTTGCCGCGCAGGCCGAGGCTCCACGCGCGGGCTCGCCTATTGCGGGCTTGCTTGGTGCACCGCGTGGGTGCAGTCTTCCGCGGGGGAGCGCGATTGTCCTGAGAGAAGGAAAAAAGAGTGCACGCCGATCGTTGAAGTTAGGTATTTCTGGATTCCCAGATCCCAGTCTACTTCAAGCGCCCTCCGACTTCAAGAATCGACATGCTTTTGCTGTGCTTTGTTATGCTCTGGGAGGACCTGATCCCAATCTGCTTTATCCGCCTTCCTACTTCATGCTTTTACCTATGTCTTCCGACCGGCGTGTGGTCATGACGATGATGAAGATGAGTGCGCTGGTGAGCTAGCGTAGAGGCCGAGCATGAGCTGCAGCTCTTTCGTGAGGGCCCAGCCTGCGCTCACGACGAACTCGGAAGTGAGATGGGCATGAGAGGGGCGAGGGGGAACAGACGGAGCATGCGCAGCGCCGCCTCGATCGGGACGGCACCCCTCACGGCATGCGCACTCAGCACGAAGCCCACCTTATCAAAAGGGCTCTTGCCGTCGGAGCCCCCAGGGTGGACACGACCACGACATGCTCATGATGTTGATGAGGAGGTGGGAGGGAGGGAAAGGGAGGGAGGGAGGGAGGGATGCTGATGATGATGAGGAGACGATGGGGCGATGGGAGGAGGGAGGGAGGAGGACCTGGGGATGATGAAGATGCTGATGATAATGGTGGTGATGGTGATGATGCCGATGATAATTATGATGATGCTGATGATGATGCTGATGATGAATCTGCCGATGGCGATACCGATGCTGATGATGCTGCTGTTGATGACGATGATGATGATGCTGATGATGATTATGATGCTAATGCAGTGTGATCATGCTGATACTGATGACGACGACGACGATGACGACGACGACGACGACGACGACGATGATGATGATGATGATGATGATGATGATGATGATGATGGCGATGACGGTGACGATACCGATGACGATGCCAATGATAATGATGATGACGGCGATTATGATGATGATGGCGACGATGGTGATGATACTGATGATGATGATGATGCTGATGATGATGATGATGATGATGATGATGATGATGTTGATGCAGTGGATGATGATGTTGATGCTGATGACGATGATGTTAATGATGCTGATGCTGATTGATGTTTCCAGTGGTGTGCTGTTTGTGATGATGGTGGTGGTGATGATGATGATGATGTTGGTGTTGATGATGCTGATGATGGTGATGACGAGGATGATGATGACGATGATGC
>CAUYUJ010002081.1:12500-30000 GCA_963575745.1 Prorocentrum cordatum | reverse complement strand
GAGGAGGAGCAGGAGGACCTGCACCTGACCTACAGTCGGGGCCCTGAAGAAGGAACCGTTTTCGTTGGGGAGGGGCTCCGCGTTCCTTAAGTGTTCCACAGCTTGCCTCAGGCTTCCCTTATGCTTCCGGCAGGAAGTCGAAGGTTCACTTATGGAGAAAAGGGGCCTCGTTCCTGATTTGGGTTCCTTAGGTCAACGCCCCGACTGTAGGGTGTCCAGAAGTGTGTGTCACACAACACAAGAAAAAACACGGTTTGGGTTTCGTCTCCAAGGGACAGATTGCGAGACCCACCTCCCTCCCTCGTGCGGCTCGAAGACAAGTAAACGAACGAACATAGATCGGAGTTCGTCTCCAAGGGACAGCTTGCGAGACCTACTAACGTCACTTATGTGGCTAGGTGGGGAACAACTAAGTTGTGATCGGAGGTGGTCAAGGAAGGGGAGGGGGAGAGAGAGAAAGTTGGAGGTTCAAGGAAGGAAAGGCAAGGAGAAGAGGGAGAATGACCCCTGGGCACGCCTCCCACGGGAACACTCAAAGTTTCGTTCATCGGGGGCAGCCGCTTGTCAGGTCCTGGGCTCACGTGAGGTAGCCAAGGGCATTTGCTTCCACTTGACCTCAGATCAAGGTCTCTGAAGCTGCATCACAAACCTGTTTGGTCCTCCGACGTGTAGTGCCTGGAGAGGGGGTAGAGGCAGTGGACCACACAAGCCTGGGGAGGAGGGTAACTGCACTTCCTAGGGGGAGCTGGCCTGCCATCACGGGGATCGAGGCCCCAACCAGGCCTGTGATCATGTGACGGAGAATCGCCTGCTCCTGAGTGTTGGCTAGAGAGAACGGCAACGACAACATGTTAGCGATTTTCTGGAGGGTTCCCGCCCCCCGAGCATGTGTCCAATGCAGAGTGAGCTACGCCCCGAGGACACAAAGCAGTCTCCACTCGTTGACTGGCAACAGCAGGCCAACAAAGACACGCCGAAAGAGAGCCGAGCACGAAACCGATCACGATCGACTCACGAGGCGCTCGATCCGATGCTGTACTGTACTTGTGCTGGCACGGGCCTCCGACGCCGGAGTCTGCATCGGGACCCCACCTGGGGGGGGGGAGATAGGGCTCTCAGAGGGCGCTCCCAGTGATGGATGCCCGGGGTGAAGCTGACCCTGCGCGCCCTCGCCACGGGCACCGCACGCCTCGGGACGTGGGCCTGGATGCACTTCTTGACCTCTGCGCCACCGCCGTCTTCTCCGGCATCCGAGCCTCCAGCACCTGCGCCGCCTCCGCCCAGGTCTACCGGTGGGGCAGCTGCTTCCTGGCGCCGGTGAGAGGCTGCAGCCAGCCGAGCTCGGGGCGCTCCGTGAGCGCGGTGCCGTCGGGAGCCTGGGCCACAGGAGTAGGACTCACCTCACGGTCCGTCTCCTTCTCTTTGACCTTCCCTTTGCTGTCCTTGTCCGTTGACTCCAACAGCTTGGAAAGTTTGTCCCCAAAGCTCGACTTCATCGCCTGCGCCACACACTCGCTCTGCCTGCGAAGCTTCATCTCCTCGATTCTGTCCTCCTTATCCTTGAGGGACGCCTTGAACTCAGGATCGACTGCGGCGAGCTCATCACGGAGGCGTTGGACGTTCATCTCCTGACGGCCTGCCGATCGTGATCGTGGTCGTGGCGACCCACGGCCACGGCTGTCCCTCCCTGAGCCACGGCTTCGATCGTCACGACGATCACGGTGATGGGAACCATCTCTGTCGTAGTAGTCTCGACGATCACGATCATCTCGGGAATCTCGATAGTCACGAACGTCTCGAAAGTCATGAAAGTCGTGCCCCTCCCTGTGCATGTGGTAGTCCCGCACCTCCCTCGGACCACGGTCTCCACGGTCATCACGGTCACGGCGCTCAGGGCTGCACCGTCGATCACGGTCACGGTCACGATCGCTGTTGCGGTCTCTCGGTCGGAGGAAGTCCTTGGAGTCCGAACCACGGTAGGTGACGCCATGGCCCAATGATTTCCCTCCATTGTCACGGCCACTGTTCGCCCGCACCCATGGTTGACGTGGGCCACCTGCGCCCATCTCGTGGAAGGAGAGGAAGGACTTTGACCAGCACCTCACGATCGCTCGATCCTTCTGGATGGCAACGGACCATGGGCAAGCCTGTAGGGAAGCCACTAGGAGGGTCGGAGGGTATCTAAGACATACATCTCCGTCACGAGCTCCAGGACCCAAGGCATCGTGACCTGGACTGGAAGGGCGAGGTACTGGGCCCGAGCTAGGCGGCCTGTCACCAGGGAGACGATCATGTTGAAGCCACGTGGCGGTCGACCTGGCCATGGAAGTAGGTTGGTTTTGGGATGGGCTTCCGCACAACCCTGGATGAGCCACACACGGTTCTCGTTTTTTTGGGTGATGGAAATCACGTTACTTTCGGGCCAGAGGTCCAGGTCCAGCCACGTACAGGGTGCCAGGGGGTCTTCGATGCTGGAGGCGGGGGAGAGCTTGACCTGGTAGACCTGGGACAGATAGAAGTAGACACATTGTCTGCAGTACACCTTGCTGATGCCTAGGATGCCATCATCATACCGGCGTTGACGGATCTCAGCCTTCCCCGACGTCGGCGATGTCTGTAAATCACAATCACGAAATTGCCCAGGATCCCGACAAGCACGAAGTTCAAACCACGCTAGTAGTATCGATAGAGCCACCCCTGATAGTACACCACAAATGGGTAAACCTTTCAATTCATAACTTTATAATAGTTAGGTGGTGTTCCCGATCTGAATGTTTCAGTTCTATTTTCTTTACCTCTTTTTACTAGTACAGCATCCGTCCCCAGTTGTTTGGAACTCTCCTTCGACACTTCATGCCATGCTCGACCAATCAACGTCGAACTGCACTGCTCATACGCCTGATCCGCATCCGCCACGACAATAGTTATGCACGACAACGGGCACGAGCATCGGAGGCACACATCGTTAGAAGGTGGTTCAAGATCATGCACGGCTCGCGGAATCTCTTTCGATGCTTCCTTCATGTCAAACGCCTCACAGGAGACTTCACCTACACGCAAGAGATGGCGAGCAGCTCGACCAATGACTTCATATCCTGCCGTGCCTGGTGCATTCGCCGAGGTCACAATGCGCCGCATGCAACCGTGTCCAGGCTTCGCACAGCACCTAGTACCATCAGGTAGGAAGCACTTACTTTGACCGTGGGGAGCACGTAGGGGGGATCGCCTTTTTGGAGGGATGTGGTAGCATCGTTTGGGAGCGGAGCCAACTGGGGAGCCCATGACGGGCCCTAGTCCATAGCCAGATCGCGGCGTCTTGGCGGGATAGGTCATAGCGCACCTGCCAGTCATCATCTAGCTCAGCTGTTTGATGTAGCCACCGTATGATATCAATGCCATCTGCCATCCAAATTCTGTCACATGGTTTGTCATCGGCAATTCGGATGTCATTATTTGTTCGTTCCAGTGTTTCATTTAGTTCCTGTTCCATGTGTTGCCATCGTCGCGGAGGGGGAGGAAGAACAGCAGCAAGATCACGCGGAAGAGGAGACGTACATTTTTTTGGCAAGTAATCCAACCCTCGTCGGATCGCTGGTCGTGCTAGGCGGGCCGATTTGGCCCACTCGAGTAGTCCCGCCTTCGCACTTCGAAAGGATACCACAGGAACGTGCCACACTGGGGGCTTCCACGGTCCTGGTAGCTGCTTCAAGTTGAGAGGTCCTGAGACGAACCTCGACTCATGCACCGAGGTCGGCAGGCAGTCGACCTGATACTCTGCACAAGCACGGCTGGCCGAGACGCGATCTTTCCAGATCCTGCGAGCTCGAAAGGAGACACGAGGAGGTTGACTGTACCACGAGCGGGCTGGTTCAAACCGCATCTGGTTGCACATAGCCTGTACTGATCCTTTGACCAAATACTTTAGGTGCCGCGCCTGGAACTCGACGGGAAGTCCCAAGCCTCTGAGATGCTGGTCAATGTGAAATCTGGCCATGCGCACTCGAGTAACATTGCACACCAAATCTGGGGCCATCTCAGCCGCCTGGAACAGGATCGCACCCAACTCCATTCTGGAAAGGTACACGCATACTGGAAGTGGTCGCCATTTAGCAGCCGGGAGAGCAAGTAGTGGGCTTAGGCGCTCTGGGGCGAGGATCCATAGATGTCCTTCTTCACTTGTGCAGTGGAACCTCTCCTGGATCTGCAAGGTGTAGAGGGCACTGTAGGGGGCTGGTTTTGAGAGGGCTCCAGGGTGCTTGGCCAGGGGTCTCACACAGGCCTTGGGTACTATCTTCATTAGCGCGGGTGTCGCTGTCGTCCATGTAGGAGGTGCATACGTCGAGGAGGAGGAGGTCGTCGCCAGGAGGGAGGGCATGACTGGGGTGGTTTGATTTTGGGTGGGACATATCGGGTACCGAGACCACGTCGTAGACTTCGTTGTTCAGACTCCGTAGCATTGGCTAGGTTCGCAGATGGTCGAAGCCGTCGTATGGCAAACGTCTCATAATGAATACTCGCTGCTTCGGTCGGAACCCATAGTACTGGAAGAAAGAACAAAGAGCCTCCTGAGCGTCTAAGTTCTCGACATCGAGGCCGATTCCCATGTCGAATTCGTGGGTGAAGGAGAGCACGTAGTTGCTCTTGGATACGTCCCAAGAGTCCAGGAAGAGCACCTGTCCTGAGAGACGCCTTGCCTATATATTGGGAAGCATGGCATTTTAGAGCATACACTACAGCTCGATGAGGTTCACAACTATGTCCAAGAACGCTCAACAGGGCAGTTGAGACAATAGGTTCCGACCAGTCATATATCCCTCGCCTCCGCTCTGGCGGTAGCATGCGATACACTCGGCGGGCCCATCGGGGGACTGTGGGCATGGAGAGGGCATGACGGAGGCTGCACACACCCGACATGATGAGGACCACGCCGATCGTGCTCCTCAGCGCCGCGCCTCGAAAGGGACGAGCATACGACTCTCTTTCTCCCACAAAGTCGCACATCATGGCCAGGAAGGTAGAAATGAACGCACGCACATGTCGGTGTTCACGTCGCGACCACAACCACTGTCGAAGGTTGGCACCTGCCTCACCCATGGTGAGGCCAGTGCCCTTCTGGAGGGTGAGACGTACAAATTCTGGACGCTTCGCGTATCCCCACCAGCCCATCCAGAAACGATGCCCAGGCGAACGGAGGTGATCAGGGAAGTGAGGGAGCATACAGAGTAACACAGGGCCGGGGAACCCGTCTTACCGAAGACGGCGAGGATGGAGGAGGAATCGGAGAAGGATGAGGAGGAGGAGGAGGACGAACTGAAGGAGGAGGAGGGGGAGCGGGAGGAGGGAGGAGGGACGAGGAGGAATAGGCGGATGAGGAGGAGGAGGAGGAGGAGCAGGAGGAGGAGGAGAAGGGCGAGCAAAATGGCCAGAGGCTTCTTGGATGCCCCTCGGAGTCTCTTCGGATGTCTCTTTGGAGCGTCCTGAAGGCCTCTTAGGGCGTCTTGGGAGCGTCTTGGCGGTCCCGGAGGCCTCTTGAAGCGTCTTAGGTGCCTCGGGAAGCCTCTTGAGGCCTCTTGGGGGTCTCTTGGGAGCCTCTTGGGGGCTTCTTGGGGGCCTCTTGGGGCCTCCTGGGCGCCTCTTGGGGCCCTCTTGGGGCGCTCTTGGGGGCCTTGGGGGCGCTCTTGGGGCCATCTTGGAGGAGATCGATCAAAGAAAGGGAGGGTCCGGATTCGCCCTGCCCCTCTAGAGCGCCTAAAATCGCCTCTTGGGCCCCTCTTGGAGCGCTCTTGGGGCGCTCTTGGGCGCTCTTGGGGCCGTCTTGGGGCCATCTTGGGCCCCTCTTGGGGCCCTCTTGGGCCATCTTGGAGCCATCTTGAGGCCTCGAATGGCCATTGGAAGCGAAAAGCGAGAAAGCAAAAAACATTGATTTTCCTTCGGCTTTTCAAGGATTTTGGCCTCTTGGAGGCCTCCTGGGAAAGCTAGTTGGCCTCTTGGAGTCGTCTTGGGGCGATCTTGGGGCCTCTTGGAGCATCTGGGGAGCCATCTTGAGGCATCTTGGGCTATCTCGAGGCATCTTGGAGGTCATCTTGGCCTCTCCGAGGCCCTCTTGGAGCCGTCTTGGGCCATCTTGGACGCTCCAACGCGTCGCGGAACCCCCCGTCCAGGTCCAGGGGAGGGCGTTAGGGGGAGGGGCAAACCCCTCCCCGAAGGGGAAGGAGGGAAGATGGAAGAGGAAACTCCCTAAACCACCTACGCCCAGAGGGCTGGTGGGATTCTTCAGCTCGTCGAAGAGCTGCACATTGATCTGTCGGCCGTGGCATCAAGAGTCGTAGCTGCTCCAGCTCCTCGCCCGTGGTCGGGCCCATCTCGAGCCCGAACTGGATGTCGACTCCGCTGCGTGGCCGTGCCTCTCCACGAACGTGAGGTTCGCGATCCACATGTTGATGGCCTCCTCGTGACGCTGTGCATCTTCGTGCTGGAAGCGTCTCCACTGCTCCTCCATCATCCACAGCGAGGGGCCAAGGATTCGGTAGTACTCCGCCGACGTCTGGGTCACTGTTGCTAGTCATCTCTCCTTCCGTCGACAGACGAGGTCCTGAATGAGCAAGAATATCGTGGGCTGGTCACACACCGTCAACAACGTCGATGGCATAGTAGTTCGGAAGCACGATGGAAAAGAACTCGGAGGTGAGGTGGTTCTGAGCTGCTGCACACAGAGGTAGAATACGCGCGTCCGTTCTGGTACGAAGGACGGAGACTGTGATGCCCCGTTGCCTGAGAGGCCAGCTTGAATCGCAATCTGAGAGAGAGAGTCTCCTTTCTGCGCACACACACATACAATGCCCGCGAACCAATCCCTCGAGAGCCTGACGATGTCAGACTGACACCATGCCAACCGCTGTGAGCGTGTCGTCGGCGGATGGCACTCTCGAACAGGGTCTGGTCCAAGACGTTATGGATGGAGATGGAGAGGAGAGATGATGAGCAGCAGTATGAATCTCTCAGGGTGGGAAAGGGAGGGAGAGAGAGAGAGAGAGAGAGAAAGAGAGAGAGAGAGAGAGTGAGAGAGAGGGACAGTGTGTGTCTTCTTCAAAGCGCTGGAGGTCTGGACCCTGCGAATCAGGCCCACAGGAACGAGTGGGGCTTTCGTTTTTCCAGGAATGTAGCCTCGGTCCTGCGCAGTGATGTAGCTTCGGGGGCAGAGCTGTGCGGGTCCCGCCCAGAATCCTGGACACCCTTCCTCGCGCTGACCCCCCCCCCGAAGGAGGACGCATACGCGGCGACGCTGCCCCTCGCTGCCTCGCCGGAGGCTGCCGCGGTGCTCCAGCAGCAGCAGCAGGAGCCGCAGCCCACGGGGCCCCCCGCCGCGCCGCAGCCCGCCACCGCGTCCGAGAAGCCGGACCGGAGCGAGGCGGTGCAGGAGGCGTCCCGAGGGCTTGCCGCCTCGCCGAAGCTCCCTGGCGCACTGGAGCACTCCGCGGCGCTGGAGGTCACCATGGCGCCGGAGCTCACGGACCGCAGCCTGCCTCTGCGCCGGAGCCCCCCGCCGTCCCGCAGGTTACCAGAGCCCTCGGCCGCGCCAGAGCCTGCCGCCGTGCAGGAAGATACCGCGACACTGGAGCCCACCGACGACACGTCGCCCGCCGCAGCGTTGAGAGCTAGAGCTCACTGTCGCCCGCCCGGACGTCAGCTGGAGTCCATTGCTGCGCCAGAGTCTCTCGCGACACCAGAGTCCGACCACTATTATTGGAGCCTCTCTGCCTTGCCGCAGGCCGATGCGGCGTCAGAGGAGGCCGCCGCAGCGCCGCAGCCCATCGTGACGCTAGAGGCCTCCGCCGTCCCGCAGTCCTCAACCACGCCAGAGGCTCCTGCGGCGCCAGGGTCGCCCGCTGCACCACAGCCCATGGAGCCCTCCACTGCGCCGTGGTCCGCTGCCGCGCCGAAGCCCTCCGCGGCACGCCCCCTTGCTGCGTCAGAGGCCCACCAGGATGGGTGCGAGGAAGAGGCCGCGACAAGGCCTGGTGCCGCGCAGGAGCAGGGACTTGGCAGCGCAGACCTGCAGACGGCGGCGTCGGAGACTGCGTCGGCGGACGCCACGGGCGAGGCGGCGGTGGAGGTGCTAGCCGGGAGCCTGGTGTCGCAGCAGGCAGGCTGGATGCGCCGGGTGCCAGGCGACGCAGTGCTCGAAGAGGCCGCGCTGGCGGCCGACCTGGCCACCGCACTCGGCGCGCACATGATCGAGACCCCGAGGAGCCGCTCGAGCACGCGGCTTCCCGACGAGCCCGGCTCCAGCTGCGCGGGCGGCCCCGACGAGCGGGGCAGCCCTCCGCGCACGCCCCCGGCCGCCGTGGGTGGCGCGGGCCCCGCCGAGGCGGCAGAGGCCCTGCCCACGGGGCAGAGCCTCGCAGCGGAGCCGGCCACGGAGCAGGCATGCAGGACAGAGGCCCAGCGCAGCCGGGCGGCGGCGCGCATCCAGCGGGGCTGGCGCCGCAGGTCCGCCGAGCTGGAGGCAGAGGGGAGGCCGCCGCGGGGCCTGCAGGCCGCCGAGTCCCGCGAGGGGGCCGCGCAGGGGCTGGCGCCAGCGGCGTCGCTCGCCCCGCCGCCCGCGGGCCGCGCTCCGCCCGGCGCGCGGGAGGGGGCGCACGGCGCAGGCCACTGCGCGGCGGAGCCTCCCGCGCCCGCTGCGCCGCGCGCGCCGGAGGCCCACAAGCTGGCCGCCCCCGCCGCGGACGCGCACGGCGACTCCGACAGCACCCGCGAGACGCTGTGCGACAGCCTCGAGGCCGTCGACCCGGGCGAGGCGGCCGACCCGCTGTCGGGTCTCCTCAGCGCGCGGCAGCGAGGGGCGCTCGAGACCGCCAGGAGCCTGCCAAACGGCCTTCCCGGCCTCAACGTCCTCGAGTCGGTGGGCAGGGCCCCGGCCGCCGCGTGCGCCGCCTGGAGCTGTGGCGGCTGTGGCTTCCTGAACGAGGTCGCCCCCGACATGTGCGTGCTCTGCGACGCAGTGCGCCCGGAGTGCCGGCCAGCTCCTCCGCTGAGCGCCTGACGCCCCGCGCGCGGGGGTCCGGCCTGCCACGGCTCGTCGTGCTCGTCCTCGTCCTCGGCTCCATTTCCATCCCGTCTCTTCTCCGCTTCCTCCTCGCCCGCCTTCCGCGCCGTCGCGAGGAGGTGAGTGGAGAGAGCAGGAGGAGGAGAAGGAGGAGGAGGAGGGGGAGGAGGAGGAGGAGGAAGAGGAGGAAGAGGAGGATGTGAAGGAGGAGTAGGAGCGAGCGAAATCCTCGGACCTTGTGTCTGCTGCAATCCGAGGCCCTCTGCAAGCGCAGACCCGCGTCGGGCATCAAGACACTCAAAAACAAGATCTGGGTGTCCTTCAAAGGCGTGCTGTCGGTCAAGTCGCCCTGTTGGCGGGATGCTCAGAGCAGGAGGAGGTGGAGGGGGAGGAGGAGGCATCAGGATGTTGGCATCGCATCATGTTTTCCTAGGAGGGTGCGCCACGGCATCCTCAACCGAGCAGTGCGAGTCTCCGTCTACGTCGAAAGAGGAGACCTCGGGCAAAAACACAATTCAGGGGTACGCCGACGTCGCGGCTGCCCTTGACATTTTGGCCACGGTCGTCGATCAGTTGGTCCTTGTTGACGCTTCGACGCTCGGCATTTACGACGCCGTCGGTCGCACTGGGAAAACCTGTGGGCGCGTCTGCAGAGGTAGTGCTGAAGTGTCGATGCTTTGCGGTGAGCTTAGGCACCGTCTAATCACACACGCACACATAACAGCCACGTCCCCGTGGCAGAAGACCCCGCGCATCACACCCAGATCGCAAGTCCAGCATTTCCAGTGCGCTTTCCATAAGGGGGACCATACGGGAGACCATGCGGTTGATCCTGCGGATGACCATGCGGGTGACCTTTCGGGAGACCAGTCTCTTCCACTCATGGTTGGAGTCCCCGGGCTGTCTTGGGTTATGATGTTCCAACCTACTTCAACCTACTTTAGCCTTGACCACCAGAAAAAATCGAGCACCAGGAAAGCACAGAAACTGTAGGGCTTTCACGCGTCGGGCCCTGGGAGGCGATGCTCGTTCGACGCGTTCTCGGTAACCTTTTTGTTCCGGTTGCTCGAGATTACGTCTGGGCTTTGGCCCTTGAGTGCGATGGGGAGCAGCAGAAGTCCTGGGAGGTCGCCTGGCCTCCTTGGGGCCTCTGGGCTCGCTTCGGCTCGAGCAGGAGGAGGAGGAGGAGGCGGAGGAGGAGCAGGAGGAGGAGGAGGAGGAGGAGAAGCAGTAGGAGGAGGAGCAGGAAGGAGGAGGAGCAGGAAGGAGGAGGAGGAGGAGGAGGAGGAGGAGGAGGAGGAGGAGGAGGAGAGGAGGGGAGGAGGAGGAGGAGGAGGAGGAGGAGGAGGAGGAGGAGGGGGAGGAGGAGGAGGAGGAGGAGGAGGAGGAGGAGGAGGAGGAGGTGGGTGTTGGTGGTGGTGGAGGAGGAGGGAGGAGGAGGAGGAGGAGAGGGGGAGGAGGAGGAGGAGGAGGAGGAGGAGGAGGAGGAGAAGCAGGGAGGAGGAGGAGCAGGGAGGAGAGGAGAAGCAGGAAGGAGGAGGAGGAGGAGGAGGAGAAGCAGGAAGGAGGAGGAGGAGGAGCAGTTAGGAGGAGGAGGAGGAGGAGGAGGAGGAAGGAGGAGGAGGAGGAGGAGGAGGTGAGGGGGGAGGCGATAGGCACTCCGTAGGACGACGGGGTCTTGGAACAGGTCACAGACGCGGACATGGAGTTGCGCGGCGCGCATCTGAGTGACCGGCGATATGGGGCCAGGAGCAGCGCGAGGGCGCAGAGGCAGTGAGCCAACTTCTGCCAGCTTCCGTCAGCATTCAGCTGGCTTCCACCGAGAGCGACATACCAACCTTTCACTTTGTTGATGACGAGGCCCTCTTTGGAGCGCCCAATCTAACGAGTTCATTGAGACTCCACGAACTCGAACCAGTTTGTTTGAGCCTTCTGCATGGCCTACGCGCCACGCGCACCCACCTGTGACTTGCGAAAGCCAGTAAGGCATGACTCCTCGTGGTGTCCGAGTTGGGTGGCCTTGCACAGAGCGTCGCGTAGCTCCATCTTGTTCGCCAGGTCCCCCAGCTCAAATTGTTCCCGTCCGTTTCCCTCTCCCTGCTTCACTTTTTCTCGTTTCACCCTCGGCGCGGATCTGTCAGTAGGGTGAATTCGTATCGGTAGCCGTCTGTGGCTGCATGTACTTCCAAGCCCACAGCCCTACCTTGCTTCCCTCTGGACCCCTTCCTTTTCCCAGACTAGACTTGCTTGGAGGGCCTTGCCCTCTCTACTTCATAGCTCCCTGAGTGCATGTGCCCTGGGCCACCGTCCCTCTCGTGGCCCTCCCGTGTGTCGTGCCGTCGGCCGCCGCGTGTCGTCGGTCGTCGGTCGTCGGCCGGCCTCCTCCCTTACTAATCCTGAGTACAATTGCTCACCGGTTAACTACTGTCTTATCGATGTCTCTTCCCGTACCCTCTACCACTGAGCAGAGTGAACGTCAGACCTTAGTTCCTTTGTCACCTTATCCCGGTTCTCAGAGGGAAGACTCTGGGCCACCGTCCCTCTCGCGGCCCTCCCGTGAGCCTCTCGAGCGTGCCGGCGCGCTCCTGGCGCTTGTCGTGCTGCCAGCTCCGCCGCCAGGAGCAGCTCCCCCCGAGCGTGCTGGCTCGCTCCCAGGGCACCTGGCGAAGTCTGCTCCTTCCTCCTCCTCCTCCTCCTCCGCCTCCTCCTCCTCCTCCTCCTCCGCCGCCGCCGCCGCCGCCTCCTCCTCCTGCTGGGGCAGCCAGAAGGTACCGATACCGCTACTCCCTGGACCTCTCCCGGGGTGCGTTCTGACCAGGATCTCGAGGCGAACCCAGCGGTGGCGACGAGGGCCTCCCACGAGGCCCCCAAGAAGGGGAACGGCGAGGGGAGGGCAGAGGTATGGGCCTACCTGCTCCGCCGCCGCGCTCCGAGTGTGCCGGCTCGCTTCTGGCGCGCCTCGAGCAGCCACGGTTCCCGAGCAGGCCGGCCTGCTTCCCGCGCACCTCGGGCAGCCCGCGTTCTGCCCAGGAGTCCCGCCCGAGCGTGGCAGTTCGCGGCCGCGGCGCACCGCACACAGGGCGCTGTTCGGGCGCTCTCGGCAGGAAGCCCAAGCGGGCTGACTCGCTTCCCGTGCACTTCGCCGCTCTGCCAGCGTTGTTGAAACGGTGTTGCTGGGACTCGGAGGAGGCAAAGATACCCATACCTCTACCCTGCGCTCGTTTTCCTATTTTGAGGGCTTCCTGGGCGGCCCTCGTCACCACCGCTGGATGCACCTCGGAATCCTGGTCAGAACGCACCCCAGGAGAGGTCTGGGGAGCAGCAGTATCGGTACCTTTTGGTGTCTCCATTGCTGGGACTCCGAGCGTTCGAGCTTGCGTCTGGCAGCAGGTTGGGCTGGAAGCCAAGACGGCGGAGAGTTCACTCCGAGCGTGTCGCCTTGATTTCTCGTGCGCATGGCACTGCCAGCACTGCTGTCACAGAACCAGCTGCGAGCGTGCAGGTTGCCAGATTCAGTTGCCGGATCACTTCTTGTTGCCAGCGCTGCTGAAACATGTTTGCCAGGGCGCTCGCGGGCGTGCCGGCTCGAGTTGGCAGCATGTGATGTTGAAAGCGAAGTCGGCAGGAGGGTCACTGGGAGCGTGCGGGCTTGCTCCCGCGGGGCAGGTCGTAGGCAGCGCTGTTGCCAGAAATCTTTCCTGGCGAACGTTTTTTGGGTAGGGAAGGTAGCGTAGGCAGCCCTGGCAAACATTTCCTAGGTATTTTTTGTGCCTGGCGTAAAGTGTGGAGCCGTTTTCGGCGCCCCCCAGCCCCCCAGCCAGCCATGCCAGCCCAGTTAGCCCAGCTAGCCCCGCCAGCAGGCCACCAACACAGCCAGCCAAGCTGGCCAGCCAAGCCAACCCAGCCCCAGTTCAGGTGGCTTCGGAATCTTTCCACAGCCACCTCCCCAGCCAGTCCCAAGCAGCCCATCCACATATCAGCTGCGCAGCCCACAGAAGAAGACCCCACAGTTAGAGTTCTTCATGGGGTTACGTTTGTTTCTCTCGCTCTTGGTGATTCTTTTGGCGCCACGTCTGGGGCGTGTACGGGGCGCGTGGCAGAGTACCTGACTTCGTCTGGAGAGCGCTTCGCCCACCCCTGGTCGAGTTTATCGGACCCGCTGTCCTTGCGCCAGATGTCGCACCGAGCTCGGCTGGCAAAAAGAGCGTAGCTCCAGGCGGGAGGACCCCCTTGCCATGCCCCAGGGCTTCCGTGCACATCAGCCCGGCGTGCGATGAGCTCCCGCGAAGACATACATTGGTCGGGGGCTGGGTCAGACCGCGAGGGCCGTGAGAGGGAAAGTGTGCACCACCACGTGAGCGACTGAAGGAAACGGGGTCGACTGCGCCGACCTTGGCGCGTAAGCTGCCCGCGTAGGCTCGCGCGCAAGCGCCCTCGTCTCCACTGCAGCGTAGAGTTGGGTATGTCCCTCTACAGAAGGAACAATCAACAATGCAAGAAAATCGTTTGGGGACGATTATTCAAATATTTCCCAAACATCCTGTGGTGTAGGGTCCTCGTTTTGAAGAGACGGTCCCAGCGTCTCTCCTCCCTCCTTCCTTCCTCCCCCTCCTCCCCCTCCTCCCTGCGTTTCACCCACCCAGTGCAGCGTTTCGTGGCCCCATAGGGAGCTCCACCGAAGCCCCCAGTGGGACCGCCCGCATGCGTCCCGGAAGCCCAATTTGGCATTTTCACCCAACCAGTACAGCGCTTCGTGGCCCCATAGGGAGCTCCACCGAAGCCTCCAGTGGGACCACCCGCATGCGTCCCAGAAGGACAAGTTGGCGTTTTCACCCACCTAGTACAGCGTTTCGTGGCCTCATAGGGAGCTCCACCGAAGGCCCCAGCGGGACCGCCCGCATGCGTCCCAGAAACCTAATTTGGCATTTTCGCTCCCCAGTGCAGCGTTCCGTGGCCCCATAAGGAGCTCCACTAAAGCCCCCAGTGGGACCGTCCGCATGCGTCCCGGAAGCCCAATTTGGCATTTTCACTCCCCAGTGCAGCGTTTCGTGGCCCCATATGGAGCTCCACCGAAGCCCCCAGTGGGACCACCCGCAGGCGTCACGGAAGCTCCATTTGGCATTTTCATCAACCCAGTACAGAGTTGCGTGGCCTCATGGGGAGCTCCACCGAAGCCCCCAGCGGGACCGTCCGCGTGCGGCCCAGAAACCCAATTTGGCATTTTCATCCACCCAGTACAACGTTTTGTGGCCCTATAGGGAGCTCCACCTAAGCCCCCAGTGGGACCGTCCGCATGCGTCCCAGAAGCCCCATTTGGCATTTTCACCCAACCAGTACAGCGTCTCGTGGCCCCATAGGGAGCTTCACCGGAGCCCTCAGTGGGACCGTCCGAATGCGTCCCAGAAGCCCAAGTTCGCGTTCTCACCCAACCGGTACAGCGTTTCGTGGCCCCATAGGGAGCCCCACCGAAGCCTCCAGTGGGACCGCCCGCATGCGTCCCAGAAACCTAATTTGGCATTTTCGCTCCCCAGTGCAGCGTTTTGTGGTCCCATAAGGAGCTCCACCGAAGCCCCCAGTGGGACCGCCAGCATGCGTCCTGGAAACCCAATTTGGCATTTTCACCCACCCAGTACAGCGTTTCGTGGCCCCATTGGGAGCTCCACCGAAGCCCCCAGTGGGACCGTCCGCATGCGTCCAACATGCGCAATTCGGCATTTTCGTGGCCCTGTTGGGTCCTTCGCCAGAAAGTAAAGACATTTTTTAAAGATACTCTTTGGTATTTTTAATTCCCCCTGTAGGAGGACATGCCCGACCGAACTGTAGCGTGCCGCGCTGGCGGCCCGCATAAGCCGCCGCGTTAGGTCTCTACAGTGGGGCGCGCATCAAGAAGCCATCTACGTTTCGTCAGGGCACCCGGGCGCTGCGCGGTGAATTCCCGGTTTCTTCGCCCCGGGCGCTGCGCGGTGACTTCCCGCGGCCGTCCGAGGGGCTGCTGCGCTCGGGGTGCTCCGGTTTTTTCCCCTCAGTGCAGCCCGCGCGCGTTTTCAGGGTTGGGTTTCTTGCGAAGGTTTCTTTCGACCGCGCCCGCACTTTCTGTCCTCCTCCTCCTCCTCCTCCTTCTCCTCCTCCTCCTCCTCCTCCTCCTCCTCCCTCTGCTCCTCCACCTCTTCTTCCTCCTCCTCCTTCCTCCTCCTCCTTCTTCTTCCTCCTCCTCCTCCTCCTGCCTTCCCTCCTCCTCCTCCTCCTCCTCCTCCTCCTCCTCCTCCTCCTCCTCCTCCTGCTCCTCTTGCGCCCGCACTGTGTGTCCTCCCGCGTAAGGCCCGTGTCTTCTCGTCGCTCGCATGACATCCGCAGGCCCGTTTTGTGGGCCAGGCCTTGGCGTGCGAGGCCGCCTGGTCTGGAGCCAGGAGCCAGCGCTGCCAGAGATCTGGGCCCCAACTGCGCCCATGGCTGCTCTTCCCCTCCTCCTCCTCCTCCTCCTCCTCCTCCTCCTCCTCCTCCTCCTCCTCCCTCTCCTCCTCCCTCTCCTCCTCCTCCCTCCCTTTCTCCCTCCCTCCCTCCCTCCCTTTCTCCCTCCCTCCCTCCTCCCTCCCTCCCTCCCTCCCTCCTCCTCCCTCCTCCTCCTCCTCCACCTCCTCCTCCTCCTCCTCCTCCTCCTCCTCCTCTGCACGGTTAGCACTGGTGTGACGCCCCACCTCTCGCCGCCCCAGGCGGCGGCGTCCGACCGCGCGCCCTGGGGCTGGCGTCCTGGCCCCGAGACCGTTGTGACTGCCGCCGCCCGCTGCGGTGGCGCACTCCGCCGGCCGGCCTTGGCTGAAAGGTCCTTGCCCTCGTCGCCGCTTGTCGGGGAGACGTAAGGCTCGAGTGCAGTCAACCCGCAGAGCGATGGACAGCCTTCCCAAGGCTGCCATTGCATCCTTCCCCTTCGGCCCATCCCTGGCCGCTCTCGCTGGCCGCGCCCCGCGCATCCTTGCCGCGCAGCCAGCGCCGCACCGAAGCTCCACCACAAGCGTTTTCCTGGAGCTGGGCGCCCCAGGCAGGGGTCCGGGAGACATAGGACTCGAGTGCGCCAGAGCTCGGGGTCGCCGACGCCTCTTGACGAGCGCGTCGTGGATTTCGACAGTCCAGTTTCCTTGATGTTTGCAGCGGGAGCCCGCGTCAAATTTCAGGCCGGGTCTCGCCATCTTCGTGGTGGCCACGTCATCGACTACGCGTAAGAGTGACCCTTCGCCGGAGTGACCTTTGGTGTGCGGCCATTGGGGCCCCCCGATCGTCGCGTGCGGTGCGACAGTAGCGTCTTGCTCGATTGTGTTTGGTCCCCCCGCGGCCCTCAAGAAGCTGCGCACCAAAGGTCCCTCTTACCCAGGGCCACTCTTGCGTGTAGCCGACGTCAGGCCAGCCCGAGGTTCTCCCCAGCCCGAGTCTTGCGCCTCCCCGAGCTCGGTGAGGCCTCGGGCTGCGCAGAGGCAGCCCGCCCAGAGGGTAGTCCCGGCTGGCCTCGGCAGGCCCCCCGAGGAGTCCCAGCTGGCCTCAGCAGGCCCGAGTAGTCCAGGGCGATCTCAGCACTTATGGGGGCCACCTGCGAGCTCTCCCCCTCCCCCCCACGATTTCTGAGGGGGAGGGTGGGGCTCACTTCACTGGGGAGCTCCCCCCCATCCGCGCCCCAGGGCTGAGGCGTTGAGACCGCCCCGGACCACGGGGGGGGCCTGTTCAGGCCAGCTGGGGCTTGCCAGGATGCCTGCCGCGACCAGCCAGGACCGCTGGAGGGAGCTGTCCGTGCGCAGCCCGAAGCCTTCACCATCACCGCTGGTCGCCGCTCCTCGTCGTCGTCGTCGTCGTGGTCGTCCTGGCCGTCGTCGCTCCGCGTCGTCGTGCTCGTCTCGAAGGAGAAAAGCGGCATAACCATAACTTTTCGGAGGTTGATAGACCTCCTACACTGACACGTCGATTAAGGAATTGGCCGTTGTTCGCGAGGAGGGGCGTCGCGGCCGTCATTTTTGCGGGTCCAGGTCCGTCGGTTTCGGTCCCAGGCCGTTTTCCCTAAGGGGAGGTTTACGAAAGGGAGGTTTGTCCACCGCCGAATTTTGGGATGTCCGCACGGATGTCCAGGATCGGCCATGGAACCCCCCTCCCTGGCGTGCGAGGCGCGTCTGGCAGGCGCCGCCAGGCGTCCAGCGCAGGTCCTAGAAATCTGCGCGGACCTCCGACAGTTCATGGTCATGCCGTTTTCTGTTCCTCCATCGTCGTGGCCGTCCTCGCCATGGTCGTCGTCGTCGTCGTCGTCGTCGTCGTCGTCGTCGTGGTGGTCGTCGTGGGTCGTCGCCGGCACGCCAGGGTGTCGCGGGCCTGCCGAGCCCCACGGTGCCTCCGCTCTCCGCCCGAGGAGGCTGCAGGGCACAGGGAGGGGGAGGAGGAGGATGAGGAGGAGGAAGGAGGAGGAGGAGGAGGAGGAGG
>CAUYUJ010002081.1:0-10000 GCA_963575745.1 Prorocentrum cordatum | reverse complement strand
CTAACCCCTTGCCACGCTGGGGGCCTCTGCGGGCTGAGCTATCACCGCTCTGGGTTCCGTTGTGGCCTAACCCCTCGCCACGCAGGGGATCGTTGCGGCCTAATCCCTCGCCGCGCTGGGGAGTGCTGTGGCCTAACCCCTCGCCACGCTGGGGTCTGCTGCGGCCTAAGCCCTCACCGCGCTGGGGCTCGCTGTGGCCTAACCCTTGACCACGCTGGGGATCTGCGCTGCCTAACCCCTCGCCACGCAGGGGATCGTTGCGGCCTAATCCCTCGCCGCGCTGGGGAGTGCTGTGGCCTAACCCCTCGCCACGCTGGGGTCTGCTGCGGCCTAAGCCCTCACCGCGCTGGGGCTCGCTGTGGCCTAACCCTTGACCACGCTGGGGATCTGCGCTGCCTAACCCCTCGCCGCGCTGGGGTCCTGTGTGGTCTAACCCCTCGCCACGCTGGGGTCTGCTGTGGCCTAACCCCTCACCTCGCTGGGGACCGCCACGGCCTAACCCCTCGCCGCGCCGGGGTCCACAGTGGCATAACCCCTCGCCACGCTGGGGTCCATTGTGGCCTAACCCCTCACCACGCTGGGGCTGGCTGTGGCCTAACCCCTCGCCGCGCTAGGGTCCTGCTGCTCCTGCTGGTACTTCTGCTGGCGCGAGGAGCCGCATCGTCGCCAGCTGCTCCTCTGCCTCGCTGCGCGGCCTGACACGCCCCGTGAGCCGCGAGCTCTTCGGCTCCGCCCACACTCGGGGCTCGCTCTGGCTTGCCTCCCCGATCCCCTCCTGCTGCTGCTCCCGCTGCGTCGTCTGCACCTCCAGCAGCGCTTCCTCGTCACCGTCTCTGGGCCTCTGGCCGTGCCGCTCGGGCCGCGAGCTGCCCTGCTCCGCCCGAACTCGGGGTCCGCGCTGGCGTGCTTCCCCGGGCCCCTCCTGAGCTTGCGGCAGATCTTCGCCCCCGCCCGCCGCGGGGCGGCTCTCCCTCTGTGAGCCCTGGGCTGCGCGGCCCCTGCTCAGCCGCTGGGGGGGGGGGCGGTCCTGGAAGCTTTTTGGAGGCCTCCAGGTCCAGGGGATGGGTAGGGCAAGCTGGGTGCGCTCGCGTCATATCTGACGTCCTACCCCTCCCTCCAATCCCTTACCATGGCGTAGATCTCCCCTCGATTCGCACAGTCCGATGTCGAGCAAAGCAATGATCCCCTGAGGGTGCGCGACGCACCGTAGAGCACGGCATAGCAGGGCGTAGAAGAGCACGGCAGAACGTAGTATGTCATATCATGGCGTGGCGTTGTGTAATGAAGAATGGCATCGCAAAACATTGCAACGCAAATAATGGAATCGCACAGCGGCACAGAACAGACCATGACATAGCATGGCGTTGAAGATCAAAGTGTCGCATAGCATAGTATGGCGTGGCATTGCGTAGTCAAGCACTGCATATCCTAGCATTGCAGCTGAAGGCATGGCATCGTACAGCGGAATGCCACATAACATTGCATTGCATGCCGTGGCATGGCACTGCAAATCATGACGCCAGCGCTGTAGAGGGAGCACGATTCGGAACGAGCGGAAACGCGGAAATGAGGCCCGCGCTGCAGCGGGAACACGATTCGGAACAAGCGGAAGCGGGGAAATGAGGCCAGCGCAGCAGTCAGAGCACGATTCCAAACGAGCAGAGGCCCGAAAATGAGGCCAGCGTTTCAACGGGAGCAACATTTTGAAAACAACACCCAAGCGAAAACCCAACTCTTGGGAATCCTGTGTGTAGTAAAACAGTATGCGGAGGGGGGCCGAACATCTTCTGGACGTCGTCACGGGAGAGGGGAAAGTAGTATACCCTTCCCCGAAGGGGAAGGGGGAGAGGTTGGAAGAGAAACCGCTCTAGACCACCTACGCCCAGAGGGCTGGCCAGAATTCGTCGGTCTGGAGGGAGTCTGGACGAAAGTGTGCAGGAGGGGTGGTCGAAGTCTGGACGGCATCCCGCCGAAAGCACGCTCATGATAGGGCTGTGGAGGTCCGCAGAAGCTCCCATGAAGGCTCACCCAAAGGATCGGCTGCGAGCGAGGGGGGAAGCAGAAACCCTCGCGCCTTCTGAAAAGTCATCTGTGTCTTCGGGAACGGTTTTCAGGAAACTTCTCGGAAGGCCGGGGGACCCGAGACTTTGAGAAGGCCCGCCCCTTTTCACTTACCCCCTGGGCGCGCCGCCTGAAGGAGGGACCTCACAGGATTTATGGCCAAGCGCTGGTCGACGGCCCTCGCCGCAAGCGGAAGCGGCCAGAGCTGACGCGCTGTGCCCTCTGCCTGGGTGGGCCCCCAGGCTGGGACATCTCGCGGCCTTCTCGGGCCATCTCTTGGGGCCTCTCTGGAGCACCTTGTGAGACACATGTGCGCAACACCGTGCTGCGCGTGAGGCGAAGCAGGCATGGCATGGGCTTCTTCTGCTTGTTAGTCAACGGTGACCTGCAATGGCAGTGCTACTTCGAGGCTGACGTTCACCTCGTCTTCGCTTTTCGGGCTCGGATCTAACTTGGCGGGCTTCTGGAGCACATCCGACGCCATGTGTCTAGGAAGAAACAACAGTAACGCCACGTGTCTAGGATTGTGGAAATCGATTAATGGAGATGAATCGTGCTACCAAATAATTTCCATATGTCTAGGGGATATGTCAACATTGTTTTAACCATGTAAAACACATATTTGAATCATATTTTATAACAGGTTTTACACATGTTAGACACATCTTTAATTCAATGATAGGACTGTTAGGGTGTCCATTGTCGTGGCATCCACAAGATAGGCAGACACAACGGCATAAACATAAACTTTTTGGATTTCCGGGCGGATTCCTTCGATCGGCGCTTCCTGGCGGCGCCTCTGTCGCCGCCCCTGGCGCGCTGCTCGCGCTGGGGAGGGGGGTCTGGCGCGGGTGCAGGAAATCCGCGCGGACCTCCCAAAGTTGGTGTTTAGGTATGCAGTTGTTGTTCCCTTAGTGTGGTGTTTGCCGGCTGTCTGGAGGCCTCTGGGGCCATCGTGGGCGCCTCTCTGGGGCATTCTAGGGCCTCGTTGGGCCATCCTGGGCGGTCTTGGCGGCGTCTTGGGTTTTTTTTGGGGGGCCACCTGAGGCCGTCTTGACGCGGTGTTGGGACATCCCAGGAGCAAAACGTGGGGCAGGCACAGTTTTTTTGAAATTCCGATGGGGAAAAACCAATCCGTGTCCCCAATCCGTAGGCGTATGAGAACACCACGCAGCTCGCAGAGCTGCGGCGACCGTTGTGTGGCGGTCCCCACTTATGGTACGCAACACATGCAATTACGTAACTATGTAATGTAATCCCACATATATGTAGACTGTGTACCTGGAGAATAGAAGACACCAGCCCAAAGAAAAACTGAAGTACAACATAATCCAAGTGTTGACACATGCGATCCAGATAATAACCATTGAATACGGTTATAACTTATTGTCGGAGGAAGTGGGTGCCTGTGGTTTCTTGTGTCGGTGGTTCAGCGCACGCTGCCTCATGCTTGCCATAGCCAACACCATTTTTGTCCAAGTAGTCGTGGTCCTCTTGGTGAGGTCCTCTGTCGGCCAGCCCAGCCGGCGGGTGAGGTCAGCCGTTGGTACGGCGATACCTTGCCGGAGGTCGGCGCTGGCTGTGCACACCCAGTACATGTGGTCGAGCGTCGGGACGCGCTGCTCACCACAGTGGTCGCAGGTGGTCGAGACCTCCTCGCCTTGGTTGGACTGCAGCAAGGCGTCCGATACCACACAGCCGCAGAGGACGGCGGCGATGTGTGAGGCGAGGATTGGGTTAGCTTTCCGTGCTTCCTGTGCCGCGCGCACGGCAGCAGCTGGGAAGGGCACTCCGGCCGCCATGGGGCTCTCCCGCCGGTTCCGGCCCTGTAGGATTGCCCATTCGTGGGATCGGAGTATGAGTCGTAGTTCGTGGAGCTGTCGGTCTGTTCTGTCGGTGAGTCGGAGTTCTCCCGCCGGGCCTCTCCAGAAGCCGTCGTCGCTGCGCTCTGCTCCAAGCGATGCCAAGTGTGCTCGGTAAGCGTGGAGTGGCCCCCGCGTGTCGGTCTTGATCGTGATCTTGTCCCAAAGCGCAAGTGCTCCAGGCCCCTGTCGTCGTAGTCTGCTGCTCAGAAGTTGTAGCGCTCGCCGGCACAGGTGGTACCGTAGGTCGGTGCTATGCCCCATTACTACCAGACGAAGTAGTTCGGGAGCTGCCCGGGGCCATTTCCGCAGGGTCACAGCCTTTCGTGCTTGTCGTAGATGGTCCTGAATAGCTCCTTTTGTCGGTGGCGTCACCGCTAGTGCCCAGCTCGACACCGGCAGCGCGATGGTGCTCACCGCGGTCGTGCGCAGCCGCATGCTCAGGGGCAGGCACGCAATCCGTTTCATGCGGGCAAGTGCCTCTTCAAGCTTGCCTCGCTCTCTGGTCGTGAGCGTCGTGCGTTGCATCGTGAAGTCGATTCCGAGGCATTTCATCTTCTTGCTCTGCAGGTGGTAATTGTCGCACTGGTGCGGTAGTATCGTGAAGGACTGCGTCTTGCTGTCGTTGGTGCGCAGCGCGGTGACCGACTCCAGCAGCTCCCACTCCTCCTCGATGCTCCGTAGTTCTTCTGCCTGGCGGGGCGATGTCGTGGCGGGGCGCCGCAAGATCCTCGGCATACGGCAGGCGGCAGGGGCTGCCAACAATCGACTGCAGCCTAGGGCTCGCGGAGGAGAAGGAGAAGGAGAAGGTGAAGGAGGAGGATGAGGAGGATGATGAAGAGGTAGAGGTAGAGTAGGACGATGTTCGACGGTTTCTCAAACAAGTTAGAATATTTTGACCAGCGAGTCGAAGTTATTGCTAGGTGCGGGCCGAAGTGTCATGCATCTTCAGGGCCTCCCGGGACCTTCTTCGATGCCCCTCGTGCTCTCTTGGCCGTTTGTTGGCGTCCCTATGGGAATCTTGGTGCAACCTGGGCGCGCCGCAAGGCCGAGGCGTCCCTTGTGTTTTTTGTGGTTGTTGCGGGGGTGGCCGGGGGGGTCGCGCCACCTCCCCTAATAGACAGCACAGCAACACCTTCTACACAAGACAGCAGTCCGGCAACATGCTTCACAGACTTCTGCCCCCCTAGAAAGGGCGGAGCTGTGGATTTGATTATTGGTGCTTTTACAGAACTTGGTCATGTGTCCAGAGGTCTCGATGTCTTCCACTTGTAACCCTTCCGAGCAAACCCGCATAGTTGACACCGGGCCAATGCGTTTTTGTTGCATGACTCCCTTTCTTCTCCAAACCTTGCGGTGCAGCTAAGGCCAGGGCTGATTCTATTTTTGCAGCTGATATTTCCCAACCAACCTGTGTTGTTGGGTCCTCGTTTTGAAGAGACGGTCCCCGCGTTCCTTCCTCCTTCCTCCTTCCTCCTCCTCCTCTCCTTCCTCCTCCCTCCTCCCCCTCCCTTCTGGCACACCCCTCACACGCTTCGTGGCCCCATAGGGAGCTCCACCGAAGGCCCCAGTGGCTGCGCCCGCATGCGGTTCCACCCCCCATTCTGGCACACCCCTCACACGTTTCGTGGCCCCATAGGGAGCTCCACCGAAGGCCCCAGTGGCTGCGCCCGCATGCGGTTCCACCCCCATTCTGGCACACCCCTCACACGTTTCGTGGCCCCATAGGGAGCTCCACCGAAGGCCCCAGTGGCTGCGCCCGCATGCGGTTCCACCCCCCATTCTGGCACACCCCTCACACGTTTCGTGGCCCCATAGGGAGCTCCACCGAAGGCCCCAGTGGCTGCGCCCGCATGCGGTTCCACCCCCCATTCTGGCACACCCCTCACACGTTTCGTGGCCCCATAGGGAGCTCCACCGAAGGCCCCAGTGGCTGCGCCCGCATGCGGTTCCACCCCCCATTCTGGCACACCCCTCACACGTTTCGTGGCCCCATAGGGAGCTCCACCGAAGGCCCCAGTGGCTGCGCCCGCATGCGGTTCCACCCCCCATTCTGGCACACCCCTCACACGTTTCGTGGCCCCATAGGGAGCTCCACCGAAGGCCCCAGTGGCTGCGCCCGCATGCGGTTCCACCCCCCATTCTGGCACACCCTTGCGGTTCCACCCCATTCTGGCACACCCCTCACACGTTTCGTGGCCCCATAGGGAGCTCCACCGAAGGCCCCAGTGGCTGCGCCCGCATGCGGTTCCACCCCCCAATTCTGGCACACCCCTCACACGTTTCGTGGCCCCATAGGGAGCTCCACCGAAGGCCCCAGTGGCTGCGCCCGCATGCGGTTCCACCCCCCATTCTGGCACACCCCTCACACGTTTCGTGGCCCCATAGGGAGCTCCACCGAAGGCCCCAGTGGCTGCGCCCGCATGCGGTTCCACCCCCCATTCTGGCACACCCCTCACACGTTTCGTGGCCCCATAGGGAGCTCCACCGAAGGCCCCAGTGGCTGCGCCCGCATGCGGTTCCACCCCCCATTCTGGCACACCCCTCACACGTTTCGTGGCCCCATAGGGAGCTCCACCGAAGGCCCCAGTGGCTGCGCCCGCATGCGGTTCCACCCCCATTCTGGCACACCCCTCACACGTTTCGTGGCCCCATAGGGAGCTCCACCGAAGGCCCCAGTGGCTGCGCCCGCATGCGGTTCCACCCCCCATTCTGGCACACCCCTCACACGTTTCGTGGCCCCATATAGGGAGCTCCACCGAAGGCCCCAGTGGCTGCGCCCGCATGCGGTTCCACCCCCCATTCTGGCACACCCCTCACACGTTTCGTGGCCCCATAGGGAGCTCCACCGAAGGCCCCAGTGGCTGCGCCCGCATGCGGTTCCACCCCCCATTCTGGCACACCCCTCACACGTTTCGTGGCCCCATAGGGAGCTCCACCGAAGGCCCCAGTGGCTGCGCCCGCATGCGGTTCCACCCCCCGTTCTGGCACACCCCTCACACGTTTCGTGGCCCCATAGGGAGCTCCACCGAAGGCCCCAGTGGCTGCGCCCGCATGCGGTTCCACCCCCCATTCTGGCATACCCCTCACACGTTTCGTGGCCCCATAGGGAGCTCCACCGAAGGCCCCAGTGGCTGCGCCCGCATGCGGTTCCACCCCCCATTCTGGCACACCCCTCACACGTTTCGTGGCTCCATAGGGAGCTCCACCGGGCGCCCCAGTGGCTGCGCTCGCATGCGGTTCCCCCCCCCCATTTCGGCACACCCCTCACTCGTTTCGTGGCCCGGGGGCGCCACCGAAGAATATATCCACAATTGCGGTATTCACAACTACGTATGGTTGGGTCTTTCGTCAGGCTAATGTTTTGTTAGGTAGGGAAGCCTTCCCTGGCCATGCCAAAGTTCCCCCGATGCGAGAGTTGCCTTCGTCCGCGAGGTCGGGCGGACTTGTCGCTCCAATAGCAGCTGCCAACGAGGAGCTTTGCTGACGTCAGACTCGCCAAAGAACACGCATTTGAAACTTGACGCTTTGCCGTCGACCCCGTCTCCCCCCCCCTTTCCTCCCTCCTCCTCTCCCCCTCCCTCCCCCTCCTCCCTCCTCCCCCGCTCCTCCCCTCGCCCTCCCACCCCCTCCATCCGCACCTCTCTCCTTCTCCACGAGGCTCCTGGCTGGCACGACCGTCTTTCGCCTCGTGCTGTGGGTGGGTCCAGAGGCTGAAACGAAACATCCGGCCGGGTGCTTTCGAGCGCAAAGGAAGCGTGTCGGCAATCGTTTTTTGGGAGTGCGCGCTTGCGCACAAGGTGGCCTGCGTGGTGCTCCCGACCTGCTCCGCCTCCTCCATCTCTTCCTTCCCATTCTCCTGGTCCTTCTCGATCTCCTCCGTCACCGTCGTCCTCGTCGTCGCCGGGGTCTCCTCGTTTCCCTCACCCCCGCCCTGGCCTTCCTCCGCTGCCTCCTTCCCCTGCTGCTCCTCAGGTTGGCTCAAGGAGCATATTGAAAATGGGCCCAGGGCCAGTCACAGGAGCAGAGGCTAGCTAACCAGCTCTCTCTCCTCCCTCCCTGCCTCCCTCTCTCTCTGCCTCCCTGTCTGGCTGCGTGGCCATGTTGCCGGTGCCGGGTAGCCTCGTACTGCATCTGGACATGCGATGCCACCGCGGGAGCATCCTGTTGTCCATCGCGATCTTCGGAGGCCTGGCGTTCTTCCTAAGCGCCTGCTTGTCGATGACGGTTTCAATCACCTGCTTCTACAGCGTGCTGATCATGACCCTGCTCTGCCACATGATGGGCCAGGCCAGGGGGCCCGCGAACCGCACAGACATTCAGTATCGTTTAACCGACCACCATCCCCATCCTCGTCCTCTTCGAGACCCCCACCAAATCACCACCCCAGTTGGGGATACACCCTTCGAAACCCGAAGGGAACGGCCCGTGTCCCCATCTAGGGGGCTAAATCGGCCAGTGGGGCCAAGGCCACGCCGCTGGGGATGGGGATCGGTTAAACGATGCTCAGACATGGATCCCAGACGTCTGCGTCTGGCAGATCTCTCCACTGGCGCTGGACGTCCCCCCCTTGGGCAGCAAGTCATGGGAGGCCCGCGTGTCCTCGCGCTCGCGTCTGGTAATCGACG
Organism: Prorocentrum cordatum; assembly: GCA_963575745.1. Taxonomy (NCBI): domain Eukaryota; class Dinophyceae; order Prorocentrales; family Prorocentraceae; genus Prorocentrum; species Prorocentrum cordatum. The sequence continues at coordinate 1,449 of CAUYUJ010002081.1, read as the reverse complement.
AGAAAGCGCCGATTGAAATTCGATTAGCGTCGAGTCGCGTCGATAAGCGTCGACTCGTGTCGATCAACGTCAATTCGCAAGAGCCAACAAGATGTTATGGGATGATCCTGTGAATTGCCACCGAAACCCCCCCGCACCCATCCCCTGGACCCCCCCCGGTCCAGACGTCCGGCCGACACGCCTGAACCTGGTGTTCACTTGTCCCTGAAGTTGAACAGGTGCCAGGGTCGAGGACAGTGTGAAGATGGAGGAGGAAAAGGACTAGGCGGAGGAGGAGGAGGAGGAGGAGGAGGAGGAGGAGGAGGAGGAGGAGGAGGAGGAGGAGGAGGAGGAGGAGGAGGGAGGAGCGAGGATCGGATCGAATCGGCCGTTCCAGCGGGGGGGGAGTGCGAAGCTCATGCAGTTCCACAGCCCAAGGCGTCCGCACATGCGGACTCGTCGGCGGAGGTCTGCGGCCCGCGGACGTCCGAATGTGTGCGCCCGTGCGCCCCTGCCTCTGCCCCTCCCCGCCCCCGGACATGCGGCGCCTCGATGGATGAAACGCCTGCCCTGGGGAGTGGGTCGAGACTTCTGGGGACCCCGTATGGACAAAATCGAGACATCGGATCTCTGGACCCCTCCCCCCTTTCCGGCCTTCCCTCCCAGGCTGTTCTGGTGGCGGCCCCGAGGCCCGGAAGGGCCCCTGGAGTCCCACAGTAATCTGGCCGTTTCTATACCTCCCAGCCGTCAGATGGCATTGTCTCTCTTGGCGTGGCGATTTTGGTGCGGTGGCGCCTCTGGGGGTCGCGAGAGGTTCCTGGAGGACCCCGAGGCCTCCGGAGGCTGCTGAGGGCCCCGAAGTCGACGCCCAGAGGCAATCCCGAGCCTCGATCCTCGACCTTTGCCGTTTTCCGCCCTCCTGCAGGCGGGCGTCAGGGTCGCTGCCTCGAGCACCCCCCTCTATCCTCGGAGGCCCGCGCCGCTCCGCCCTGGCCGCCCCGGGGAAAGGTGGGTGATCCGCAGGGGCGCCCCCGCGCCCTCAGGGACGGCGCGGCGGGGGGAGAGGATTAGGAGAAGGCTGAGGTGGTGGATGTGGCGGCGGAGGCGGAGGCGGAGGCGGAGGCAGAGGAGGAGGGGGAGGAGGAGGAGGAGGAGGAGGAGGAGGTGGAGGAGGAGGAGGAGGAGGGGACGTGGTGGTGGATGTGGCGAAGGCAGAGGCGGATGCGGAGGCGAAAGCGGAGGAGGAGGCGGCGGAGGCGCAGGAGCAGGAGAAGGAGGAAAAGGAGAAGGAGGAGGAGGAGGTTGAGGAGGAGGAAGAGTAGCCGTAGTCGTAGTCGTAGTCGTAGTCGTAGTCGTACTAGTACTAGTACTGGTAGTAGTAGTATTAATAGTATTAGTAGCATTAGTAGTATTAGTAGTAGTAGTAGTAGTAGTAGTAGTAGTAGTAGTAGTAGTAGAAGAAGTAGTAGT
>CAUYUJ010002080.1:501546-614733 GCA_963575745.1 Prorocentrum cordatum | reverse complement strand
CGCACACGCGCACGCACACGCACACGCACGCACACGCACACGCACACGCACACGCACACGCACACGCACACGCACACGCGTTCGCACACGCACACGCACACGCACACGCACACGCACACGCACACGCACACGCACGCGCACACGCACGCGCACACGCACACGCACACGCACACGCACACGCACACGCACACGCACACGCACACGCACACACGCACACACCCGTACACAAACGCACACACGCATGCACGCACGCACGCACCTTTCTGAAGCAGCCTGAGCCGCCGGGCGCGGCGGTGGGCCCGCAGGAATCGCCCCAGGTGGGTCGAGCACCTCCGAAACATCCCGCCCACCGCGTCACCCACCAGATCGCGGCGGACCGCCGACCGAGCCTCCGGGCCCATCGGGAACAGCGGAGCCGCTTTGCCTTGTTCCACGAAGTGGGCAACCCTCTGCTCGAAACGTCACCGGCCACCTTCGACGACGCTCGAGTCAGTGGGGCCTTCCCTGTTTCAGCCCCCCCCTAAACCTTGGAGCGAGATATCGTCGATGACGCTTCGAAGGGCGACCACGGGACTCTCGCTCGACGCTCGGGCCAGCGTGCCGAGAAGCATCACCCGAGCCACCGAAGTTGCGCACAGGCATCCAGCAATCGTCGTGCTGTTACCAAACGCAGGGGCACCCGCGGTGCCTTGAAACACCGCTCTGCGCTACGATCCGCACAGGCGAAACGCGCTACGCGCTGGACGGAGCGGGAACCCACAAGCTCGCGAGGCCTCCAGGAATTCGCGGTGGCCGATGTTCCATGAGATTTCTAGTGGCCCAAGAATGCCTAGGCCGCCCACAGACACTTCGGCCTAGCGCGCGAACTCAGCGCATCGGGAATCCACGCGCTCGCGTCGCAAGCCGACGAGCCATCCTGACCCCAGAAGATCTTGCACTGGCGAGAGCGCTCCTGCTTAGAGCGTTCAAGGTGCCGAATCTCGGAATACGGGCCCAGAGTGGCAGGAGGCCGATCGGTGTGAGTCCCCCTTTTGTTTGCTCTCTCAAGGAGCGCAGCCAGCATCCGCCGAAGCACCTGGCTGGGACTCCCACCCGCGAAAGCCATCAGCCAAGCGCTGGCAGCACTCGAGCGGAAGCTGGGCCGTGCGCCCGGGGTGGAGACCATCCCGCACCGGCAGGCGCTCCGCACCTGCTCTGCTGCGATGGGAGACGTCTGGCGGCGCGCTCTGGGAGCGAGGGCGAGGCGCAGTGGCGCGAGAGTCCTCCCTGCCAGATTCATTGCCACTCGACGGGGAGGCGCTCCAAGGCATGCTGTCCCGCCAAAGGCGCGCGGCCGCCGCCGCCCTCGTCGCCCCCTAGCGCCGGCCCAGCTGGGCCAGACGGTCCCCCGCTAAGCCTGCGGGCCAGCCCCTCCTCCCTTGAGAGTGGCCTCCTTACTGGACACAGTCCGCGATTCCCGAGACGGCCTGGCATTAGAAAAGGGCCCTGCCTGGCGAGCATCCAAAAGCAGCGAGGGCCTGGGTCTTGAGCCCAGGGGCCCGAAGAGCCTCCAGCCTCAGTGGGCCCTGGAAACGACAGGGCCGTTTTTTGTTACCCGTTCCGTTTTGTTGTTTTTGCTGCCGGTTCTGACGCCGTTTGTTCGCCAGTTCCATCGCAGTTGTTGTTCCCGGTTTTGGCTCGGGTTCCAATCCCGGAGCTGTTGTTATGCCGTTTCAGGTTTCCATTTTTTGCTGTTTCCGTTTTCAAGAGATCTGTTTCGGAAACGGCGAAAAAACCGCCCTGCCGCTTCCGAGGCCCACTCAGCCCCCAGCACCTCCGAGGCCTTCCTGGAGTTCAAGAGGGGGCTCTGAGCGGAAGGACGGAAGGCGTCAACCTCTGCCAAGAATACCAGCAGACGCGCTCTCGTGCTCGCGAGCCCTGCACTGCTGAGTTATCAAAAGCTTAGTTATCGAAAGCCCTGCACTGCTGAGTTATCGAAAGCCCTGCACTGCTCGCGTCTCCTCACTGTTATCGAAAGCTTAGTTACGGCTGAGAAAGTACCCTCCGAAACGAAGGCCAAGCCGAGGTTTCTGCCGATGGATGGCGGCAGAGCTCGCGGCCCCACGACGCTGGGTACGACATCTGCGCGAATCTGCACTGCCTGCTGCGGCCTGGAGGCTTGTGCGCACTCTCGCGGGCCATGTGCCGTGCACCGAAAATCTTCTGCCGCTTCAAACCACTTGGCTGCGGCGCTAATTATCTGGACCACGCGGAACCTCTCCCACCTCCCACCACCAATCGATGGCATGCGCCTTAGGCGGAGGTCGAGGAGGGCTTCCCTCGGGTCCTGCTGTGCTCCTTTCAGCGAGAAGCCCATGGGCACCACGCGCTGCCAGGCCTTGACATCTCGAGCATGGCCCCTCAGCTGCAGATGCGCCGCCGAGCGAGGCCTATGCGGCGTGTTCAACACCGTCACGAGCGAAGCAATGTCAGCTGGGAAGACATCGCGACGTCTGCTAGGTCGCCCAGCAATGCTTAGTTGAGCACCCCGAGGCCTTCACTAGTGACCAGATACACAACGACCAGCCTCACTCTGATCTTCGGCCCGAAGGAGACCTGCTGAGCCACAATGCAGTGGCCATTCCTTTCAGCGGACCTCCCACTGCGCCGACCCGAGCTTTGCATCCGTGAGCACCGCAACGCTTCCAGAGTTCGCTAGCGCGCCAGGCGACTTCAGAGTCTCGAGGGCGAGCCTTGCACATTACCCCCCGGGGACAGACGCGAGGGCCAGGCCTGCTTTGGGGCGGCACCCGAGGCACATCCGAGGTCGCCCCAACCTCCTGACCATGCACTCGTAGACGAGCCCCTTGCTCCCTCCAACGGAACGCGACAAAGCTCCTGATCTTGACCAGCCTTGTTCGAAACCATACCAGCCGCCAGCGGGGACGAGGGCGAGCCCGACGTCGCCGAACTCCTGGCGCACGCATGGCTCGCAGTTCGCGGACCATCAGCGGACAGCGGTGCGGTGGCCCTTGGACCAACCTGAACCCGACGATCTTGAGTCGTTGGCGCCTCCTCGCCGCCTCCCGCCGCGGTCTCCCGACTACGCCCGTAGAGCGGAGGGGCTCTAAAACGGGCGGTGGGCGCGGCAGCCGAGCCATTGGCCGACGACGAACTCTTGCCAGAGGCGCCGCTTCAACCTGGAAGCCAGGGCGCCTCGAGTAAGGGCTCGCCGCAAGGATCCCCCTCCTGGACCGCAACTCCTTGGACTGTTCCCTTGAGGCCGACGCCTTGGAGTCGGCGGATGCCTAAGGGCGTTGCGCATGAAGGATGTGGGCCGCACGCTGATTGACGTCCGCCACTTGCGAGGAGCTCCGAGCCCCCCGGCTGCCCTGGGCTTGCGAGGGCGCAGCAGCAGACGCGGCGTCCTTGGAGTTGCTGCAGGCTCTGCTGCACCGCCGTCGCGCCGCCGCTGCTTGCCTGCCAGCCTCGCCGCCATGGCTTCCTGCTCCACTTTGAAGGCCTTAGCCTTCGCAACAGCTTGTCCAAACATCGGCGGGGCCGCCGCCGACTGCTCCGCTGGCAGACGCGAAGTCCGCTCCTCGAGCTTTTTCTTTTCATGCTCGTCCATTTCGCACTCGCCGTCGTCGGAGCACAACCCCGCGAAGGCCAGCGGGATCTGGTCCACCGAGCCATCCAGGATACTAGCGACACTGAGCGGAGCCACCGCAGCGGCAGTCGGGTTCCAGTCCACCGTTTGCGCACTGAGCTCCATGGCCAGGTCGCGGTGCGTTTTCTCGCGAGCGTTCAAGTCCTTGGCAACCTGCGACGCCCTCAGGCGTTGGTGTTCGAGCCCCTCCTTGAGGCGCTCGAAGTGCCCTACTGCTTTCTCAAGCTTCTGCACGAGATCATGCACCTGCTTGTGGGCCGAGGTGGCCCGTTGAGTCCAAGGCGCCACATTCGCAGCATCCGTTGCCTTCTTCTGCTTGTCATGCAACGTGCGTCGGTGCTCGGCCGCGCCGTGCTTACGCATCACTGGCCGTCTTCGGCATGGCGCAGAGCTGCTCGAGCTCCTCGACCTCCATGGCAGAGATCGCGTCGCCCGGCGCCACCAGGAACTGAGCCACTGGAGCGAGAGGCAGCGGAGGAGTGCCGTCGCCATCATTCGTCTTTTTGCCGTGTCCTCATGCCTTGCTTTTGCCCTAGGGGGACCTGCCTGATTCCATCCTGCCCGAGCGTGACCAAACATGTTCGGGTTCCCTGCCCGAGGCCGGAGAGACGTCAGAGAGCTTGTGCCCACACGCCTCACAAGATAGATTGCCTGTGGAACTCTTCTGGCGTCCGCACCGAGCGCAGGCGGGCCCCAGGCCAACGGACCCACCACTGCCCAGCCTTCAGTGTCCCACGACTCCAAGTCAGGCCGCTGGTTTTGCTGCCGCTTGGCGGGGCCTTCCAGCACGGGGGCCGAGCACGCCCAGCCCGATGAGCACCAGCAGCAGGAGGGTCCATTGGGGGCAAGACTGGGAACGCAAAAGGGGCTCGAACTGCAGCGCTGGCTGGAAAACATCCCCCGAAAAGACATCGAAAGATTGCCGCGGGCCAGCGGTATCCGTTTTTCAGCCCTCACAGAAAGCCAAGAAAATTACGGATTATACTGGACGAGTTTGATCCCAGTTGTTGGGTGCCTGTTTTCAGAGAACCAGTCCCTGGCTCGCCGGCGGGCAGGGTTGGGGGGCTTCGTGGGGCAGGGGTCACCGAGCGCCTCGATCTTGGCGAGCCCAGGGCAACTCGGGCCCCGCAAAGCCCACAGAACAGGAAGGACCCTGCCTTGTGAATATGGTGCCCGTCGCACACGAGTAGACTCCCACCCGCCTCCGCATCCGAATTGGCAGCAGCAGCGGCACAGGCAGCCTCGCCCTCCACTGCTGGCGCCAGCCGAGCCGCTCGGTAAGAGCAGCAAGCTGGCGCAACATCGGCCCGGGCTCACACCTGGCCCCTGGCTTGTGCAAAGACTTGCCACTGGCTGGTTTCCGAGCAACCGCCAAACATTGCCTGCACTGCAACGCAGAGGATCCAGGAGCCAGGGGCACGGTATCGTGAACGACAACGGCCAGCCTCGGCTATTCCTCCTTGGGTCCTTGGGCGGCTGTGGAGGGGCGGGGGCGGCACCAGAAACATTTGGCCGAGCAGAAAACTAGTCCGAACCGCTCGGGCCAGAAACTGGCATGACAAGTTGAGGGTCAAGGAACTTGAGGAGGACGAACGCTAATGATGTTCCAACCCACTTCAGCTTTGATCACCAAAAAGACTGTTGTGCACCAAGAAAGTGCCGAATCTTGAGGACTTTCACGTGTCGAGCCCTGGGAGGCGATACTCGTTCGACATCGTTTCGATACTTTTCTGGGTGCTCAAAATTAGTTCTGGGATGTGGTCCTTAAGAACGACGGGAGCAACATAAACGAATGCCCCCCCCCCCCCTCTCCCCTCGAAAGCCGACGGTCGGAAACCTAACCCTCGAGCATAAAGCACCGAACGCTGCACCAGCGGCAGGCGTGGTACGGCAGCATGGCGGAGCGGAGGAGCCAGAACCTCCGGCCGATCATGGCAGACGCCCTGGACGCGGTGATGACCGTCGTGCGTTTCGCCGCCGTCCCCAGCAGGCCGCTGCGGCGTGCGGGGGCATCGGGAGAGTCGGACAGGGCCAGGACCGGGATAAATCGTTCCAGAGCGGCCTGGAACGCTCTCAGAGCGTTCCCGAGCGCTCTGGAACGGCCGCTGCACCCGGTATACATCTTCCAGATCCGCGGGATCGCAGGGATTTGTCCCTGTCCGATTTCGTCGCGGTCATGGTTTCGTCTCAGAAGGGGGCTGGTTGAGGATGTTTCTGTTCCAGGTTTGTTTTCGGCAACACCCAAACATACTTATACTACATGTGCGTCGCCCCCCCAGGGGCGACGCGCGCACCGAGCAATCTTATAGTATATGCGTCGCGGCGTGCGCTTCCTGGCCACACCGCTCGGGAAACGATATACTACAAGATGGGTATACTATATGTTTGGGTCGGACGCGCGCCTCCAAGGAGAACATCTATTACTAGTATGTCTTTGTGCACCCCATGTTTGGCGTGCCCTGCGTGCCCTGCCGTGGAGCGCTCCAGTGCGGTATCGGTTCGTGTCCTGCTGGCGCGGCAGCGGCCCTACCGCGGGCGTTGCAGGCCGGACGCCGCCAGCCGCCAGGGGCCCCGAACTGGCCACCATGGGATGATCTGGCGATCGAGGAGCCGCCGATCGTTCAGAAATCAACGCCAATTCTTGGAGGAGGAGGAGGAGGAGGAGGAGGAGGAGGAGGAGGAGGAGGAGGAGGAGGAGGAGGAGGAGGAGGAGGAGGAGGAGGAGGAGGAGGAGGGATAGAACCAAGTCGAGAGAGCGCGCGAGAGAGAGAGCGCGCGACAGAGAGAGCGCGCAACAGAGAGAGCGCGCAACAGAGAGAGCGAATGAGAATCAAGACACAAATGTATGCTCTGTCTTTTTGCCCGCCCCAATGGTTGCGTATTGGGACTCTGCCTTAAGACCTGCTCAGCTACACGAGCAAAAATGCTATGAACTACGGCGATCGAGGAGCCGCCGATCGTTCAGGGTGGAACGACCCACGCGGCTTCAGAAATCAACGCCGGGGTCTTCGCGGCACCAGCCCGCCGTGGTCGCCACCCGTCCTCCCAGACCCCAGACCGACGACGTTGGTTTTTGGGGTTCAAATCGGGAGCCTTGAGACGGGGGTCAATGCAAACGGGGGTCAGCCACGGCACCGGGATCCTGCAGGATCCTGCGAAGACCCCCTCTGGCTGACCCGGGTTAGCGAGCCGCTCGTGGCCGCGAGGCGGCCGCGCATATTGGCTGACCCGGGTTTGCGAAGACCTGCGGTGCAGTTTTTTTTTCCTGCATTGCAGTTTTTGGTTTCCTGCTGACCCGGGTCTGGATTGACCCGGGTCAGAAGATCCCCGATCAAAACGTGGATCCCCAGAGGTCTGCACCCCCTCCCGGGGCTGGCTTTCTGTTTTTTGGGCTCGCAGCGTGGATCCCCAGAGGTCTGTACCCCCTCCCGGGGCCGGCTTCTCACGCCGTTTCGTTTTTGACGGTCCCAGGGCTCGCTGAAGGCCCTTGGCGGCCGACAAATCCAACAACAAACATGTCGTGCAGAGGCGTCGGGGAGGGGGAGTGCCAGGAGGAGGAGGGGGCGGCGGAGGAGGGGGAGGAGGAGGAGGAGGAGGAGGAGGAGGGAGCGCCATCCCAGCGGTCGGCGGCGGGCGCACGCTCGGACCACTCCGCCAAGCTGCCCCGCGAGCGGCCGATTCTGCTGCCCGCGCCCGTCGTTCCTCTTGGTCCTGCTGCTGAACCACACCTGCAGGCAGCTGACAAACGGCTGCTTCAACTTGACGTACTTTTCCCTCGTCATGAGCCGCGGCCTGAGGTTGGTCTCACACACTCCCTGGCCTACGGGATGTTTGCGCTGTCGCACGCGATGCAGATGATCTCGCAGTACATGTTCATGCCGTCCTTCGATCCGCTGGGTCTGTGTGATGATGGTGATACCCCGCAAATTGCCAACTTCATTGCCAAGCTCCATGAGCCTGTCTACACCGACGTTGAGTCCGAGATGGGCAAAATAGTGGCCAAAGGCGCTGGCACAGGTTCTGCACCTGCATCCTCATCTCCGCCGTGCGTGGAGGCATCTTCTCCTTCGTTTTCATCTGCCACGTGGCATCATCCTCTTCACGAAGATTCCGTACGACCCGTTGCCGCTGCTGGTGGCGCCCGCGATCACTTTCCTGACAGTGGTCTACTTATTCGCCATGAAGCCGCTGCACGCGGCGTCCCAACGAAGCCTGATGGAACTCAAGCCAATCCCACTGCCGCTGCAGGTGGCGTTTCTCGGCATGCTGAACAACCTACCGTTGCTGACTGGGGTCCTCACGTCCGCTCTGCCGCCGCTGCGGGTGGCGTTCCGACCAAACCTGACGGTGCTCAAGATCGTCCCGCTGCCGCTGCACGCTGCGCTCCACCGCAGCCTCCCGTTGCTGTCGATGTTGATGGCGTTCCGCGCGGTCTACCTGTCCGAACTGCTGGCGGTCACCGCGGAGTTGGGCAGCCATGCCTCGTGGCTCGGTCGCTGAGCCGTTACGTCGCCATGCGCCGCCTTGGTGCCAAGAAGGCGCGATCGATCTTGTCCAAGACGTTCCGCGAGTGGTGGCGAGCCATGCGGCGCGCCGTCCTGTTGGACAACAGGCTGTTCTACCGCTGCTTCGACGCGTGCGCAGACGCTGCCGCTGGCGGCGAACGACCCCGACACGAAGACCGCATCTTGCATGACGCTGCCGCTGGTGGCGAACGACTCCGACCAGAGGATCACGTCCCTCATGCTGCTGCCGCTGGAGGTGCCCAACCCCCTTGCGCTGAACGAGTCCCGCAGTACGCTGACACTGATGGCGAGCCCCATCACCCCGAACGTAGTCCGCCTCACGCTGCCGATGGTATCGAACGTCGCCATCCCGAAGACCACGTCCTGCATGATGCTGCCGACAGTGGCGAACTTCCCCCTCAGGCTGAAGGAGGTCCGCATACCGCTGCCGTTGGGGGCGTACGTCCTCGTCTCGATGATCACGTTCTGCATGTCGCTGCCACAGGTGGCGAACAACCCCCCGCCGATGAACGAGACTCGCATGACGCTGCCGCTGGTGGCGAACGACCCTGTCGTGAAAATCCCGGCCTGCATGATGCTGAGGACATTGGTGTCGAGGCGCGCCCTGTGCATCTGCATGATGGTGCTCGCCCCGACCTCTACCCGAACTGCTTCGACGCGCGTGCGCTGGTGATGAGACCCCGTTTCTGAGGCCATTCCCGAGACCAGCCCCGTCGGTGTAGCTAGCCATGTGCACTCTGTCTTGCACACCCCACTCCGGTCCTCCCCGTCGCCTTTGCCCCCTATCCCGCCTTTTCCTGCTTATCGGAATGCTCTGCATGACAACAACTACAGGAAGCCTACGAGCGCACACTCCTCGGCACTGGCCGCAGCGAGTAGCGCAACCTCAAAGTTATAATACGAGTAGAAGGGTTGTAGCGCAACTGTCAGGGAGCAGGAGCGAACATCTTGCCCTCTTCTCGCTTCTTGTCCGCTTGCCCTCGTCTCTTCTCTTTCCAAGTACGGCCGATCATCATCATCATCATCATCATCATCATCATCATCAGCATCAGCATCATCATCATCATTCCCTCGCCCTCCTCCTCCGCCTCCTCCTCCTCCGTCTCCTCCTTCCTCTTTATCCTGCCCCTCCTCCTCCTCCTCCTCCTCCTCCTCCCCCTCCTCTCCTCCTCCTCCTCCTCCTCCTCCTCATCATCATTCATCATCATCATCATCATCCCCTCTTCCTCCTCCACCTCCCCCTCCCCCTCCTCCTCATCCGCCTCCTCCTCCTCCTCCTCATTTTCCTCCCCCCTTCCTCCTTGCCCCGAGGGTGGGGGCCTGGCACCTGTTCTCATGGTGCCAGCGCCACACACTCCTCGGGGCACACTTTCAGTGTCAATTGCATGCGGCGGCTGGGTGCAGATAAACCGGCTTTCGTCGATCTTGCACCAGGCACGTGACACTTTGCCCGTGGCAGCGGCGCGCTAGTTGCGCCCGTGACCCGGAGATGGGTACCAGGCACGGGGAGTGTGCATTTGGTTGAGAGGCGGGGCCATGTGGTCCGTAAGTCCCTTGGGACCTTGTGTCCGCTCACCCTGGGGTACAAACCCAGTTGCGCATGCCATCCGATTCGGCAGGGGTGACGGTCGGGAAGGACTGCGCGGTGGCGCGGTGAACCGGTTGTCCCCCTACGCACCACGCCGTTTCGGTTGGGCAGCGACTCGGTGAGCGACGAGGTATGCGCCTTTTCCCTGACCGTCGGTGCTGGCGCCTGCGGGCCCCTTCCTCCTGTCTGGGAGGCCGAGGGTGACGGTTGAGCCTCGCTCGCCGTTCACTTCTTGGATTTACGGCACTCATGACACTCCCCCCTTCCTCCTCCTCTTCCCCCCCGTCCTCCTCCTCCTCCTCCTCCTCCTCCTCCTCCTCCTCCTCCTCCGTGCCCTCCCCCTCCTCCTCCTCCTCCTCCTCCTCCTCCGCCACCTCCTCCTCCTTTTCCACAGTTTCACCCTCGCCCTCACCCTCACCCTCACCTCCTCCTCCTCCTCCTCCTCCTCCTCCTCCTCCTCCTCCTCTTCCTCGTCCGCCTCCTCCTCCTCCTCTTCCTCCTCATCCTCCTCATCCTCCTCCCCCTCCTCGCTCCTCCTCCTCCTCTCCTCCTCCTCCCTCTCCTCCTCCTGCCTCCTCCTCTCCTCCGCCTCCCCCTCCCTCCTCCTCCTCCTCCTCCTCCTCCCCGTCCTCCTCCTCCTCCTCCTCCTCGTCGTCATCGTCACGTCAGCATCAGCATCATCATCATCATCACCATCTCCCCCTCCTCATCCTCCTGTTCCTCTTTATCCTCCTCCTCGTCCTCCTCCTCCTCCTCCTCCTCCTCCTCCCCTTCTCCTCCTCCTCCTCCTCCTCATCGGTCCTGCCCTCCTCCCCCCCTCCTTCCTCCTCATCATCATCATCATCATCCTCATCATCATCATCATCATCATCATCATCCCCTTCCTCCTCCTCCTCCTTTTCCTCCTCCTCCTCCTCCTCCTCCTTCTTTTTCCTCCTCCTCCTCCTCGTATAGCAATATAGAAGTATTGCAATGCGAAAAAAAGGACCGGATTGGGCTAGGACGAGGATACATCCGTTCCAGAGCGTTCCCGAACGCTCCTTTAACGTTCTGGAAGGCTCTGAGAAGGGTGCGGCGCCCGAGACATTCTCCAGCGCCGCCGGATCTCAGAGAATCTCGTTTCATCCTCACCCGATGCTACCCTCGTCCTGGCTTCGTCCTAGAGGAGGGGCCAGTTCGCCCCCCTCGCCGCCCCCCCCGCCGGCCGCGCTCTCTCCGCAGAGGCTCGAGTGCGGGCACTCGGGGATCTCGGCCGCCGACTGCCGGGCGCGCGGCTGCACCTGGGCGGAGGCCTCTCCTCGGGGGCGGGCGGCGGCCTGGCAGAGGCCCGGCCGAGAGGAGGAGAGAGGGCCCGTACGATCGAAACGGGTACGGAAAGATGTGGGGACGAAGACTGGCAGCAGCTCTTTCGGGGGCGGAAAAGAGGGGGGTGATGACTAGGGAGGGGGTGGATATCATGGCGGGGGCCATGATATTTCCCTGGATTTCATGGCGCCTCTTCTTGTTTCATTACGTCTCTGGCCCCCCCGCTGGGCCGCGCACATGCCGCCGGTCATGATTTGCACCCCCCCCTCTTTGACGCCCCCCTCTTGGCCGCTCCCGAGAAACGGGTACGGAAAGATGTGGAGACGAAGACTGGCAGCAGCTCTTGTCCAGTTTGAACCGGGCCCGCTGTCGGTGTCGCAGCCGACGGTGTCCATTTGAGACGACAGGTCGCCGCCGACGCTGTCCACTCGAGGCGAAAGGTCGCCTGTCCATTTGAGACGGAAGGCCTCCTTGGGGATGGGCGGCGGCCGGGCGGAGGCTGGGCCGACAGGAGGAGAACATGGGCTCGCACGATCGCAATGGAAAAGGGAAGAGTGGCGACGAAGACCAGCAGCAGTCCCACACCAGGGAGGATGAGGAGGAGGGAGGAGAGAGGAGAGGCGGAGGATGAAGGAGGAGGAGGAGGAAGGGAGCGGAGGTGAGAGGAGGAGAGAGGAGGAGCGAGGAGGAGGAGGAGGAGGAGAAGGAGGAGGAGGAAGAGGAGGAGAACGAGGAGGAGAGAGGCGGAGGTTCGCGTGGCGAAAAGGTCAGGACGGGAGGTTGTTCGTCGAGCTGGGCCTATCGGGGCCCCCACCGGGCCCCAGTCGGGCCGAACGAAAGTGGGGGATAGGGAAAGGGGGGGTTACGAAATCTGCTGCATGCAGCTGGTTTCGGCCCCGCCGCCGGGCCCGTTCCTCGATACATGGGCGCCGGCGCTGAAAGGCGCTGGGAAAACCAGCTACGTGAGCTGATTCTCAAACCTCCCTTTTGCTATCCCCCCCTTTCGCGCGGCCCGACCCAGGACCGTCAAAAAAACCAGACAGGATGAGAGATTGGTCACAGGGAAAGGGACGGGACTACCGGGGACCGCGTACAGAAAAAATGAGGACGTCGCATGTTTGGGGTTCTTGTCCATTTTGAATAGGGCTCGCTGTCGGTGTCTCCGCCGACGTTGTCCATTTGAGACGAAAGGTCGCCTGCCCAACAGCGGCCGCTACCAGTTTTGGGCCACATTTGCCAATCGTTGGGCATCGCAGTAATTCGTGCCCGTGCCCACTTCGGACGTGCCAAGAGCAAGGAGGATGAGAATGGGAAGGGGAAGAGGAGGGGAGCAGGAGGGGGATCACGTGGAAGACCAGTCCGACCGTTCGGCTAAGCACAGCTTGTGTGCACGGATTCATCGTTCTCGGTCAGGAATTTTCGGATAGCGCTGGAATTGGCCCACCACGCTTCGGCGCGTCACGCTATCCATCTTCCAGTCTTTAACGTTCCGAGCCTTTCCGAGCCTCCCGCCCCGCGGAGCGGAGCGTCATTCGCTCGCAGGGCACAGCGTGTCGCCGGGGCCGCCGCACCGGCACGCCATGCCACAATTCCCGACCGTACTTGCCGCAGAGGAAGTGCAGCCAAGACGCCGAAACGAGAGCAAGTTTCTGGGTGTGTGAGGGGCTCTGCTTTCCGGGACGGTCCTCAGATCTAGATCGTGGCACTTGGTCGTGGCCCCCCTGCGTTCCGTTCTCGGCATCCCCCTATGGTAGCACCGTGGTTGCCTGCAAGGAGGGGCAATGATAGGGGGAGATAGGCACAGGGGGGATGCAGCGACCTCGAATGGCCGATACATCGCGCATGCATCGTCGATGCATTGTCGATCCAGACCGCTCCATGCATCGTCTACGCGTCTTCGACACACTGCCCTGATATCACCAATGTATCGTCGATGCAGTCGTCGATGTATCAATCAATCGAGGTCGATGCTTCCACCCCTATGCACATCCCCTCATCGCTGTCCCCAGTGCAACGCTCAAGGGGATCTCTCCCACGTCCGAACGTTGCATGCCCGGGGAGTGGGGCTCGAGCGTTCTGTGCTTTGGCCCGCGGGAGGCGTTCTCGCTCTTCGGGCGAGAGCGCCTGGCGGCTCGCACCAAGCCGCAGGGAGGTTCGGCGGGGTGGGTGGGCAGGCCCGTACTTCTCATCGTGTTGTCGATCGCCCTTGTGGCTCAGAGGATGGGCGGCAGGTGCACATCACCAGCGGCAGCTCTGCAGGCTGACCCTTTGCACCAAGAATCGGCGCTGCAAAGAGTGGTTCCTGGCAGCCCATCTCCTTGGGTGCGTCACGCCCGGATGCCCCGAACAACCTGGTGGAGATGCCTTTCATTCCCGAGGCGTTGTTGTCCTTTCTGTTCCTCTTCCTTCCCTAGGACTCGCGATAGCAACGCGAACGTGCCTCGTCGTGCTCTCATCGCATAATGCAGATAACACCCTTCTCCCATCCCAACTCTGGGGGCAGTTTGCTTTGCCTCCCCCCTTCGTAGAGGTCTTGGCCGATAGTGGTTAGGCCTTTGATGCGTGCTTGTCTCGACGGTTCCCCTCCTTCCTCTTCTCTCTCCTTGCCGTTGCCGCCGCCTCTGCCCCAGCCTACAGTAGGGTTTCTCCCGATGGGACCGCAGATCCCTTGGGCAGCTTGCGAAGCTCAGAGTCGACGATGATGTTCCCTTGGATTTCTTGTGGCAAGCTCTCCCGTCGTTCGTGCCTACTGAATGACTTTCCGCTGGGTGCTCATGTCATTCACGCTCTTTCTGGGACCGCCCTCGCTCTGGGCATCAGCGCCTCTTCTCGCAGACGAGTTCTCAGGCTTGCTTTCTTGGGCTGAATGTCAGTCTCTGGCATGCGTGACAATCAATGTTGACGTCCGAGTTGCCCACTCCTTCTCGTCGTCCCTCCCTCCCTCTCTCCTCTAACCATCGCTTGTGCTCGCGATGGCTTTCTTTTGTACGGGCGTCGTCCAGCCAGGCTGGCAGACGCACGCTTGGGTTTCATACTAGCCATTCCTTTCTTCTCCGTCTTTGCTGGCCCGCTGCTGTTTCAAGCCAGCCATATTCCACGTGGTCTGCGCTACGCTCGCAGGACAGCCGCTTGCAGAGATGGCATACACGTTTGCGCTCGAAGCTCAGCTCGAAGCTCAGCTCCCGCACGTTTGCGGACTGAGAGGGGCACGTGCGTTTCCTTGCGGCCACGCCTCTCGTGCCACACCGGCTGCCGTGGCCAGGGCAGGTGGTCTGGGAGCCAACAGTGAGTCCGAATGAAGGGTACCGCCATGGGACAACGAGTAGCCATCGGTCGTTGAAAGCAGGTATTGTGGGAGTCCCAGAACCCAAATCTACTTCAAGCGCCCTGCTACTTCAAGACTCGATATGGTATTGCCGTTGTTTGTTATTCTTCAGGAGGGCCCGAGCTCAATCTCATTCCTACTTCGTGTTTTTACATACAGTGGGGGCGCGCATCAAGAAACCATCTGCTTTTCGTCAGGGTACCTTTGGTTTCTTCAGTCCTCGCGCTGCGTGGTGACTTCCCGCGGCCGTCAAAGTAGCTGCTGCGTCCATTGTGCTCCAGGTTTCCCTTCAGGTGCACGTCGCGCGCGGGTTTTCAGGGTTGGGCTTCTTGCGAGGGTTTCTTGCGGCCGCGCCCGCACTGTACTTCTTCCGACCGATGGGTACAGCGGAAGTTTCGACTCAACATGTTCCGCACGATGCCGAGAGCGGGCGCGGCCGCAGCCGCCCGCGCGCGCAGAAACGCAGGCGGGGCATGCCCACGGGCGGACAGCTCGCCGCGGCCAGAGAGCCGCCGCCGCGGCCAGCTATAGCCCATGCTCGGGTCAACACTGGCAGGAGGAGGCGGAGAGGGAGGGGGAGGTAAAGGAGGGGAAGGGGGGACGAGTTGGGAGGGGGGGGAGGACGCGGGGGGGGAGAGCAGGAGAAGAAGTAGCAGGGGGCGGAGGATGAGGGGGAGGAAAGGGACGAGGAAGAGGAGGAGGAGGAGGAGGAGGAGGAGGAGGAGGAGGAGGAGGAGAAGAATGTCTCGGGGCGTCCTTCCGCAGGATCATTTGAAGACGTGAGCCGGCTGCTGGGCTGGGCTGGGCGCCTGGCCCACTGCACGCAGGGCACAGCCCAGCAGCTGATTCGGCGGACCATGTCCGACGAATGCGCTGGTTCCCAATGCAACGACATGAATCTGCGGAGCGGCTGCTGCTTCGGAGAACCGCCTGCAACGCACGCGCGAACACACCACACGCTTCTGCGTGTCGCTACCGCCGGCGCTACCAAGTGCACTTTCGCAAGCTTGTGCGCCCGCCGGGGACTGCCTGCACTGCGCAATCTGCGCGCGTTTGCGCTCTCTGCGCTCATGGGCCCACTTCTGCGTGTCTCTACGCGTTTCCTTGCGCCCATCTGCACGCTCGGCACGCTCGTGCGCGCCTCCGCACGCCCGCGCGCGCCTCTGCCGTGCGCGTTTGCGCATTTCTGTGCACCTCTGCGCTCCCGCATGCGCTCATGTGCGCGCCACTGCGCCCTCTGCAAGCGCCGCGTACCACGCGGCGCCCGCAGAGCCTGTAGCGCCGCGCGTGGCGCCCATGGCGCCGCATAGCGCCGAGTGCGACCTTAGCGCCCACAACGCCCAAGCGCCGTGTAGCGCCACGTCGTGCCGCGTAGACTCCGTGGCGTCGCGTGGCGCTCGGCGCCCACAACGCCTGTAGCCCGCGCAACGCCCGTGGTGCCGCGTAGCGCCCGTAGCGCCCATGGCGCCGCGTCACGCCCGTAGCGCCCGCAGCGTCCGCGGCGCCCGCGCCCGTAGTGCCCGTGGAGCCCGTGGCGCCGCATAGCACCTCGCAGCCGCGCGGCGCCCGCAGTGCCGCTAGCACCGCGCAGCGCCCGTAGCGCCGCATAGCCCCCGCTGCACCGCGCTGCGCCCGCAGCGCCGCGCAGCACCTCGTAGCGCCACGTAGCGCCCACTGCGCGGCACCCAGAGCGCCGCGCGGCGCCGCATGGCGCCTGTTGCGCTCCCTTCGCCCGCAGCGTCGGTAGACCCTCGCTGCGTAGCGCCCGTGGCGCCGCGCGCCCGTACCACCGCGGAGCGGCCGCGGCGCCCTGCGCAGCGACCGTGGCGCCACGCGGCGCCCGCCACGCCTCGTTGCGCCCGCGGCGCTGCGTAGCACTCGCAGCGCCGCGTAGCGCCCATAGCGCCTGAAACGCCCGTGGCACCGCGCAGCGCCTGAAGCGAACGCGGCGCCCGCAGCGCCGCGCCACCCAGCGCCAGGCGGCGCCTGCGGCGCCTGTAGCGCCGCGCAGCGCCCGTAGCGCCACGTAGCGCCAGTGGCGCCGCGTAGCGCCCGTGGCGCCGCGTAGCGCCCGTAGTGCTTGTAGCGCCCGCAGCGCCGCGTAGCGCCGCTAGCGCCACGTGGTAGCGCCCGTCGCGCCGCACACGCGCAGCACCAATGGCGCCGCGTAGCGCCACTAGCGCCGCGTAGCGCCAGCAGCGCCGTGTACCGCAGCGTCTCGTAGGCCTGCAGCGTTATGATGCACCGCGTGGCGCCGCGTGGCGTCCGCGACGCCCGCAGCGCCGGGCAGCGTCCGCAGCGCCGCCTGTAGTGCCGCCTCGCGGCGCGTAGCGCCCGTAGCGCCCGTGGCACCGCGCCGGGTCCGTAGCGCCCGTATCGCCGCGTTGCGCCCGCGGCGCCTGTAACGCCTGCGAAACGTGGCGCCCGTATGACAATCTTCAGGCTGCACGGTCGAGCCCGCGGGCACGACAACATCCACGGACCATTCATTGTGGGGCGAAAACAAGGAAGGCATCCAAACCGCACATTCAGGCGCGCAAACGCCGACGGCGCCAGGATTGCAATTCCAAGCGCGCGAGCGCGCGCCTGGGACCAGAGATTGCCAAGTGGAGGTGCCCCGAGGCAAGGACGCGAAACAGTTGGTCCTGAGACCAGCCTCGCGCTGCTCGGCGACGAAGGGCGCGGATAACGCGGCGACGCGGAAAGCCGGCAGGCTGGGCGTCGCGCCCCAAAGTTTGCTTTGAGGCAGGTACCCAGAATGGTGCGCCCTGGGGCAGGGACCGTGGAGCAGCATTGCGCCGCTGGGTTTGCCGCGAGGTGGGGACCCGAAACGGCTTGTCGCGAGACAGAAACCGCGGGTGCAGCTTTGCGCTGCTTGGTGACGAAGGGCGCGGGCGCCGCGGCGACGAGGAGCGCCGGCAGGCTGGGCGTCGCGCCCCAGTGTTTGCCCTGAGGCAGGGACCCAGAACTGTACGCGCTGGGGCAGGGACCGCGGAGCTGCACTGCGCCGCTGGGTTTGCCCTGAGGCAGGGACCCGAAACAGTTTGTCCCGAGACAGGGACCACGAGGGCAGCCTTGTGCATTTGGCGACGAGGGGCGCGGATAACGCGGCGACGAAGAGCGCCAGCAGGCTGGGCGTCGCCCCAAGGTTTGCCCTGAGGCAAGTATCCAAAACGATATGCCCTGGGGCAGGGGCCGTGGAGCAGCGTTGCGCCGCTGGGTTTGCCGCGAGGCGGGGACCCGAAACGGTTTGTCGCGAGACAGAAACCGCGGGTGCAGCTTTGCGCTGCTTGGCGACGAAGGGCGCGGGCGCCGCGGCGACGAAGAGCGCCGGCAGGCTGGGCGTCGCGCCCCAGTGTTTGCCCTGAGGCAGGGACCCAGAACGGCATGCGTTGCGCAGTGGCCGTGGAGCAGCGCTGCGCCGCTGGGTTTGCCTTGAGGCAGGGACCCGAAAAGGGATCTTCGGCATTGCTCGCGCCAGGTTGGCTCCCCCGAGCCGCGACCAGGGGTCCTCGGCATTGCCCATGTCAGATTGCCTCCTCCGCACTTCGCCACCGAACCATGTGACGAGGAGCGCTGGCGACATTGCGACGGCAGCACGCAGAGTGGCGACGAGGAGCGCCGGGCAGAATCGAGCAGAACCCAACTGCGACCGCCACCGCGCCCCTGCCAAGCGACAAGCGCTGAGGCCCCCGAGCGGTAGCCAGCACGGAAGGCGAGGTGCTGTTTAGGGAAAAAGCAGAAGACCCCCCCCGCACCCTCTGCGACCTGAATGCACCATTCAGGCCTGCAGAGAATGCCAGCGCAGCTGAGCGATGCGGAGCTGCAACGGGCCTGGCGCGCGCGCGCGCCCGACGGAAAGTAGCGCGCCCTCGCACAGCCCGCAAGAGAACGACGACTGACAGACGACAGACAGACCGACAGGCCGACGGATCGACTGACAGGCAGACAGACGGAACCGCCGCTCCGCAAAGGAGCACCAAGGCGAGCGAACAAGTGCCCAAGCACGCAGCAGTCTCACGCGAGACAAAAGAAACGAATGCCCCAGCATCACTCGCGGCCAACGCCGCATAGCAGGCGAATCGACAAAGGCCAAAAGCGGCCCAAGAGGGATAGCGGAGGATGGCTCTTGCCGCCTTCGTCAATTTCTCGCGCTGAGAACGCT
Source organism: Prorocentrum cordatum (assembly GCA_963575745.1). NCBI lineage: Eukaryota > Dinophyceae > Prorocentrales > Prorocentraceae > Prorocentrum > Prorocentrum cordatum. The sequence goes on along the minus strand of CAUYUJ010002080.1, from coordinate 596,175 downwards.
TCGCGTTTTCGCGCTGAGAAGAGGAGGAGGAGAAGGCGGAGGCGGAGGCGGAGGCGGAGGCGGAGGCGGAGGAGGAGGAGGAGGAGGAGGAGGAGGAGGAGGAAGAAGGGTGGGACCAGGACTGGGGAGATTCTGGCGCCAAAGAATACGCGAGTTTATATATACATATATATATATATATACATTCATATATATGTATATACATATATATATACACAGATATATACGTATAAATACACACATATATATATATATATGGCGGAGTCGAGGTGGGACTGGTGGTTTGGCCGATCGCCTCGAGGCTCCAGACCTGCGCGTGTGCATCCCGGCACGCCCCGAACGCTTTACCCTCTCCCCACGGACTTCCTCGCGCGCCACCGCGCCCCTCCTCCTCTTGCGGTTGCTCGGCGGCGCGCGCCGGGATGGAGGATCGAGAGGGGGCAGGTCTTCTCAGGAGGCGGCGGGGCTGCTCGGAGTTGCGTGCCCACATAGGCGCGCAAGCTGCCCGCGTCAGGTCGCGCGTGAGCGCCTTCGTCTCCAAAGTAGCGTGCTGCGGCGGCGGCCCGCGCCAGCTGGGGCGTAAGGTCGCCATGCCACCTCGCTTAAGACCCACATGTTATCTTCGCCCGTGTGGCTTCAGAGAAGGCTCAGAAGGCTTTTCAGAGGGCCACAGAGCTGAGTTTTCTGGGAGGCTCGTTCACGACCAGAGGCCTATGCCGAATCTTCCATCATTCTTCAAGCCGGATCGATCTGTGAGGGCCTCAGGGCCCGAAGCCATTTCATGATGTTTGGCGTGAAAAAATGATGCAAGGCCCGGATCTCAGGGAACCTAGGCCTCTTAGATAGGGTCGCAGTGTACGGCGTCAGAGGATCGCGCCGCATCGCGGAGGCATCGCCGATCGGGCTCGATGTGGAGCCAGGTTTGCTTCACGCCCACGTCGACGATGCATCGTGGGTGCATCGCCGATGCATCGCCAATGTATCGGCAAGGCGGCGCGATCCCCCGACCCCATCTTCTCCGACCCCATCTAGGAGGTCTCCAGGGAAGGCCCGCCCCCTCTGCCTTCCACCCCTGGGCGCGCGCCGCCGTTTTGCGGTTGCCCTCCTGCGTCCTCTTGCCCGTGTCGGGCGGGGCTGGGACAGGGATACGGTCGGACCGAGGTAGAAGATCGAGGTCGGTTCGGGGAGGGTGCCCTGATGTTTTCTGTATGTTGTTGGATGTTCTTGTGCATCCTGGGGGAGGGTGCCCTCGAATACTCTTCAGTTTGGACCAGTTGAGGGTATCATGCTCTTGAAGGATGCTCTTCTATCCTAAGTCCGGCAGCAAATCCGTTGCAGAACGTGCGGGGACCTTCTAAGATCATTCCAGAACTCTCCGAGAAGGCCGCGGCGCTGGGTACATCCTCCAGAACCGCCTGATCTCAGAGATTCCGTATCTGTTCCTGTCCAGTTACGTCTTTTTCCCGTGGCCTCTTCTTACAGGGCAGGCCCGCCCCCTCCCCCCTCGGGCGCGCCGCCGACTCGCGGTTGCCCTCCTGGATCCACCTGCCCCTGCGCGGGGTCTGGCTCGCGCTCTCGCCGCGACCGGGGAGCTGCAGCGCCACCAGGACGCGTGACGCCCACGTCTGAACTCACGCACACAGAGTCTGTGCGGGCAGGCCAGGGGAAGTCAGCGAGCGAAGAACGGTATAACATAAACTTTTTCGCTGTCGGGGGCGCCTGTCCCTGGGCGGCTGGAAACTTTCCAGCCGCCCTGGGACAGGCGCCCCCGACAGCGAAAAAGTTTATTCTATACCGTTCTTCGCCCGTTGGGGAAGGCCCGTCGACATCGAAACGCCACACAGCTTGTGAGCATACTGTCCTGGAGTGTCGCCTGGACTTCTCGGATCGACGGTGGGCCCCCCCCCGGCGGCGGCGCCTCCGGCGCTGCCCCTGGCGCGCTCCGCACGCCAGGGAGGTGGCTCCAGCGCCGATGCCAGAAATCCAAGCGGACCTCCAGGCTCAGGAGAGGAAGAAACACACAGACACAATGAATCCTCGATTCCCCCGAAAATATGAGAAAATATGGGAAGCGGGGGGGGAGACAGAAACCCAGAAGATATGGGAAAAACTATGGGCATATGTTCATCTGTGTGTATCTATTGGTGTGGCCTGGGGCCCCTTCACAGACACACCTGTGCATGCCGTGCTCTGCCCCCCATAAGGAGCGCCCGAGGAAGAAGGGATGATGCCCTCGTCTCGCACGAAGCCCTCCGCCACCTGCACACTCCAGATTTCGTAATAAAAGGGAGGGGGTCTGGACCCTCCAAGACAAGCCATTTCAGACCCCCCCCCGTGGGAGAACCCTCCAAAACATCGTCCCCAGACCCCCCCAGGCCCTCCAAGATAGCCTGGAAGAGACCCCCCCCCCGAAATGAGACCCCCCTCCCTTTATTACGAAATCTGGAGTACGGTCCTCGTGCTGCCACGGGGAGCGCCGAGTGAGGGAGCGCATGGGGCCCTCCTGGCCACGGCGAGCCTCGGCCACGAGCAGGCTATCCCTGACCCATGGCCTGAGGAGCGGCCCGAAGAGCGGAGCCCTCCTGGAGGAGGAGGAGGAGGAGGAGGAGGAGGAGGAGGAGGAGGAGGAGGAGGAGGAGGAGGAGGAGGAGGAGGAGGAGGAGGAGGAGGAGGAGGAGAGGAGGAGGAGGAGGAGGAGGAGGAGGAGGAGGAGGAGGAGGAGGAGGAGGAGGAGGAGGAGGAGGAGGAGGAGGAGGAGGAGGAGGAGGAGGAGGAGGAGGAGGGGAGGAGGAGGAGGAGGGAGGAGGAGGGAGGAGGAGGAGGAGGAGGAGGAGGAGGAGGAGGAGGAGGAGGAGGAGGAGGAGGAGGAGGAGGAGGAGGAGGAGGAGGAGGAGGAGGAGGAGCAGCAGCAGAACCCAAAGGGGCCCTCACTCCAGCGTCAAATGCATCCGGCCATCCTCGCACATGAGCTGTCTTATCAGTCCGGTTGGATGTGGCTATGAACTATGAACCAGCGTGACTCTGCAAGGGTGTGATTTGGCACGGCCGTGGCTGGAGGACCACACGTGCGTATCACTGTCTGGTTGCACCGGTGTTTCTCGTATTATTCCTCAGCATTGCCGTCCTCGTGAGCGCCACCCTCGCTTTCACACCCCTTCTCCTCATGACCGGTGTCGCTCCAGGTCGGCCTGGGCCTTTCTTCATCATTCTATTACGAAGGCCTTACGGCCGGTGCCACCCACCCTGAAGGCGGACCCTCCGAGGGGACCCCCCCGCTGGCGCCACACCCGCCGGGACCCGGGGGGGGGCGGCACTCAGACCTGGGACCACCACCCCCCAGACCTCCCTGGGACTTCCACTAGCGACCCCCTTGGAGGGGGTGGTCCCCTCGTCCCCCCTGTCCACAGGGGGGACCACCCCCTGGGACCTGCCGGGACCCCAGGCCGGGGCGGGAATTAATCTGAGCCAGGACCCCCCCCCCTTCACCCCCCCTGCCCCCCCCACCCCCCTATCTCTGGGCCTCCTAGATGGGGTCGGAGCAGATGGGGTCGGAGGATGGCGGCGCATCGCCGAAGCATCGGCCCGATTTGTTTCACGCCGATTTGTTTCACGCCGACGTCGCCGATGCGCCGCCCACATCGACGATGCATCGCCAGTGCATCAGCGATGCATCGGCGATACACCAGCGATGCATTGGCGATGCGGCGCGATCCTTCGACCCCACCTACTCGGACCCCATCTAGGAGGCCTCTACTATCCCCCCGTACCCCTCCCCGTCAGGGAGGGGAACCAGGGAGGGAATTAACTTGACGATGACGTTTATTTTCTCTGTTCGTCCCTTTTATTTTGGGACTGACGACGACGACGACGACGACGACGACGACGACCACGACGACGACGACGACGACGACGACGACGACGACGACGGCGGCGGCGGCGGCGGCGACGACGACGACGACGACGACGACGGCGACGACGGCGGCGACGGCGCCAGCGACGGCGACGGCGACGGCAACGGCGACGGCGACGACGACGACAAAGACGAAGGTCGAACGATCCACGCGGTGCAAGTATAGCAGTGGATAGTACTGCAAGAAAGCTACCGCTCTAAATCGAGGCAGCGTATATAAGTCCACCTATTAGATCACAGCTGAGGATAAGACGTAGTCGGGGCTCTATCGACCTCAGTCGGTTAGTTGTCGGCCTATACAGTCCAATATTCAAGGTATGACGCGTCGAAGCCGTCACGTCACGGGCATGCCGCACGCGCCCCTTCCTGGCGGCGCGCCGAGGGGGTGGGGAAGCGAGAGGGGCCAGGCCTTCTCCGCCTGGAGGCGGCGGGGCTCAGAAGCCCTTCGGCCTTCTGTGGAGGAGGAGGAGTCCTTCTCCGCCCTTCGGCGGAGAAGGAGGCGGAGGAGGAGGAGGCGGAGGAGGAGGAGGCGGAGGAGGAGGAGGAGGAGGAGGAGGCGGAGGAGGAGGAGGAGGAGGAGGGGGCCAGGCCTTCTCCGCCCTTCGGCGCGTCTTCGGAGGAGGCTCCGGAAACTTCCGAGAAGGCCCGCTGACGTTGCGGACCAAAAGTGCAACATCGCGAAAAATCACGACCAGAGCCCTGGAGAGCCCTAGACACAGAAAATGCAGCAGAAGGCGCATGGACTTCTGAGCAGTCTCGCCGCCTTCTGAGAAGGCCTTCTGCTTCTCACTTCCCCCCTTAGCTCGCCGCCGAACTTCCCCCACCTCGCTCGCCGCCAACCTTCATCTAAGCCTCCTAGATGGGGTCGGAGTAGATGGGGTTGGAGGATCGCGCCGTATCGTCGATGCATCGGCGATGCGGCTCGATGTGGAGCCCGATTTTCTCCACGATGGCGTCGCCGATGCATCGCCGATGTCGCCGATGCATCGCCGACGCATCGGCGATGTATCGCCGAAGGATGTATCGCCGATGCATTGGCGGTGCGCCGCGATTCTCTGACCCCACCTACTCGGACCCTATCTAGGAGGCCTCTTACAGCGAGCGGCTTGAAGGGGCTCGGTCGCTCCTCAGGTTTGCATGCGTTCCGCCACCTTTTCGGCGGCGAGCCCCCCTAGCATGCCCTCAGGTCTTGGATGGCGGGTTGGCCGCTCCTTCGGACTCCGCAGACTCGCCTGGGCAAAAGAGGGGCTCCGCTGCTCCCGTACCGCTCCTGAGGTCAGACCCGTAACAGTAGTCAGGAGGGCACCAACTATACACCAGCACCGATCCCGGCCAGGATCACCCTGGGCCCAGGATCGGTGTATACGCCCTCCAGCCTGGGGCAAGAAGGCACATGCACCGATCCTGGGCCCAGGATTGGCCTGGCCAAGATCGGTGTTGGTGTATAGTCGGCACCCTCCGATGTAGTCCTCTGCCCCCCCCTCCCGTGGGAGCCCAGGCGCACGAGAGGCCGGACCACGGCCTGCGCGCGCCGGCCTGCCAGCGGCACGCGCCCGCGCGGAAGGCCGGCCGCGGGTGCAGCCCGCTCCGTGGGGTCTCGTGGGCGGCTTCGGCGGCAGGGCACGGTCCGGGGCAACGGTTAGGGGGGGGAGGAAGGGAGGAGGAGGACGAGGACGAGGACGAGGACGAGGACGAGGAGGAGGAGGGGAAGGAGGGGGAGGAGGAGGAGGAGGAGGAGGAGGAGGAGGAGGAGGAGGAGGAGGAGGAGGAGGAGGAGGAGGAGGAGGAGGAGGAGGAGGAGGAGGAGGAGGGGGGGATGTAAAACGACGCGAAGATCGGGACAAAGTCGGATCGGGATAGCTCGAAATCTCTGAGGATCAGCGGGTTTGGAGGATGTATGGGGCGCCGCGGCCGCTCCAGAGCGTTCCGGAACGCTCTGAGAGCGCTCCAGAACGCTCTGGAGCGATTTATCCCGATCCTAGCCATGTTTTAGGATGGGCACAGGCGAACCCCACCCCTAGGGGGGGGGGATGGGCACAGGTCCGGGCCTCCCAGGTGGGGTCCGGGCAGGTGGGGACGGAGGATGGCGCCGCATCGCCGATGCATCGGCGGTGCGGCTCGATGCGGAGCCCGATTTTCTCCACGCTGGCGTCGCCGGTGCATCGCCAGTGTCGCCCATGCATGGGCGATGTATCGGCGGTGTATCGGCGATGCGGCACGATCCTCCGACCCCATCTACTCCGACCCCATCTAGGAGGCCTCCAAGAGGGGTGGTGCTTCGATCGCCAATCGCCCATTGATCGCCGCCCCAACCCGCCCAGGAAGGTGCGGAGTCACTATCGGGGGCCCATGGCTGATCGATCGGCGACGTATCGCCGATTCCAGGTCGATGCATCCCCCCCTTGTGCTAGCCCCCTCCCTATCGTTGCCCCTCTCATGGGAGCCTGAAATACCATTTTAATGCAGTCTTTAGCGCCGACTAGCGTCGATCAGCGTCCGGGAGTCGATGAGACAGTGCCGAACTAGCGTCGGCTAGCGTCGATGTAGCGTCGATTAGCATCGAATTAGCGTCGACCAGCGTCGATTCGCAACAGCCCACGAGATGGTATGGGAGGCTCCCATGAGTTGCCACCGAAGGCGGTGCCACAGCTCGGCGGCGAGCCCAGGGGGATTGCAGAGTCAGAGGAGGAAAACGTACCAACACCGCCGCTCGTCCTGGAGATCCCTCGTCGCCGCGGCTGGATTCCCCTTGAAGGTATGGTCAAAAGGCACCCAGGAAAGGTCCAGGGGGGTAGCGGATTGTAGTTCGCTCTGCTCGATTGGAGAGGCCTGACGGCCGGTGCCGCCGACCCTGATCGAAAGGGCTAGGAGCGGGGGGAGGAAGCGGAGGAGGAGGAGGAGGAGGAGGAGGAGGAGGAGGAGGAGGAGAAGGAGGAGGAGCAGAAGGCACCTGGGAAACGTCCAGGGAGGTAGCGGATTGTAGTTCGCTCCGCTCGATTTGGCGGACGGTGCCAAAGATCGGCGGAGCGCCCAGGGGGGAGACAGAGGGGGCGGGTTCTCCTTGAGATCCGGGCGTTGCATTTTGCGCCGCGCGCAACGCGTTGCGCGCGTTGGAAAACGCCTCACGGGAATGAAGCATGCCGTCATGTCGCCAGGCATCTGTCTCGTATTTTTGCGAGCACTTGCAAGCAGCATGCACGCATGATCACTCATGTGATCCTTCTCTCTCGTAGTCCTGTTCACACCTCATCGTGGTGTCACGTGGGCACGGGCCCTCAAGTCAAAATCACACGTCGGGCACGGGCCCTCCGAGCGGGCGCACCAGCGTCCACTACGTCATCTGGGCAAGGGCCCGAATGATTGGCAGGAGTGAGCTTCAGCGTTGTCCATAATACATTCTTTCGGATTGCACTGGCACGGGCCTAATCGGGCCCCAGAGGCAGGAGCTTCAGGAAATGGACGGGCCAGGGCCCTGAGTTTGCGCTGTCTCGGACTGTTGGTGCAGACATAGACCTGGAAGTGGCGAGCGCGGGCCCTTGTGCAGGGGGAGTTGCACATGCGTGGGGCACGATCCCGATATGGAGACATGTCGGAGCTTTGTTCACATCGTGGTGCATTGGCTCTTGTCTATGCTTGTTATTATTATCTCTATTGTTGTCTTCTTCGCCTCTTTTGCAGTACGTTGTAATGCCTTCTGTCAACCTGCTGTCCATCGGTTCGGGTCAAAGCGCACACAGGTTGTGAGGACATGGCTGAAGTGCCCCCGTTCACGTCGGCTGCGTGGACGGCTAGGCCGCGCGGGCGGCAGCACGTCCTACAGGAGCACAGCAGCGGAGAACATACCGTTCCACCTTTCACTTCTGCGGCGTGGGCCGCCGCACGTTCTGGTGCGCAGGGGCAGGTATGCGACAAGAAAAGGAAACCTCCCACTGGCGCCGGTGCCATCGGTGAACGTGGTGAGGAGGTGCTTGCCCTCGTGGAGCGCCCTGTGGCGCGTTCAATCCCGCCAGTGGCGGAGCGAGCCCAAGCCTTTGCTGAATTGGTCGCGGGGCCGCCCCCGCAAGACTCGGGCGCTGTATGGTGGCTATCCCGCCTGACGGCTTTGCTTCCAGAAGAGCGTAGCGGCTGGGTCGTGGCACAGGCCATGCACGAGCATGACAAGGAGCAGTCAATTGCACAAACGCTCGGACGGCAAACGTTCGCGGAGCGTATGAGCACAGCAGGTCTGAGCCGCCTGGTCACAGAGCGACTGCCTCCCCAGCAGGCGATTGCTGTCTTGGCGGCTGCCGGAGACGGTCGGGACACACTTTTGGACGGATCGGGTCACAGGAACATGCTTGCTGCAATCTCGCGTTCTTTGCCATCGTACATCGCTGGCGTGCGCTGCTTGTTCCGACAGGCTGGCACGCTAAAGACGTACTTCACACACCTTCGCTGGGCCCATCGGTTTTTGCGTTTGCGCAAAGATCGGTTCACCGACACTGTGAGGCAGGCGCACCGAGGTAGTGCAAAGTCGGCAGATCCTCCCCGGCAGCGGCTGGAATTGCAGGCTCCGCGGGTCCGACATTTTGTCGCGCGTGCAGAAGAAATGGGGGACGTCGAACAAGCTGCGCTGTACGCGTTAGGCCACCTTTGCATGTTCAGAATACAATCGGAGTGCATCCCCCTAGAGATAAGCGGCAACCACCCCCGGATTAGTTTCGAGGGTGATTCGTCTTTTAGCATCGTTGCTGCAGACAGTCCGGAAGACTGCTGTGCGCCTTCCACCACCTCCAGCCTCTCGTTGCCTTAGCGCGACACCAGGGTCGACAACGGGTGTTCACGAGATCTCCGTCGGTTTTCCTACAGCGATTGCGAGAGCACGCCCGTCTGCTAAGATTTGCAGACGCAACCCTGCTCGGCACGCGCGCACTCAGGAGGGGCATGGCCCGCGACATTGTTGACGCCAGCGGCAGCCTGGCCACGTTGCTCCGAGCGGGCGACTGGACCAGCTCGGCGTTTGTGCAATACCTCCGGGACCACCAGGTCGAAGAAGCAGCGGCCCGATCACTCCTAATTGACCACCCTGATTCAGTGTAAAAGAATATCTTTCGCAAGTACGGTCGGTCAGTAGTCGAGTCCGCGCCAATCCACTGCCGACGTGGAGTAGTCCTGCGCCGATCACGACGATGTGTCGGACAAGCGATCGCCCCACGGTGGGCGCGAAGCCGCGGCGACCAGCTTGCCCTGGTCTCAGATCACCGACCCATCGCGCGACCAGCGCGGGAGTGCCATTAGGCCGTGGAATGGGAGTGCGTGCGTTTTCCGCCGCGCGCAACGCGTTGCGCGCGTTGGAAAACACCTCACGGGAATGAAGCATGCCGTCATGTCGCCAGGTATTTGTCATGTATGATTGTGAGCACATGCAAGCAGCATGCACGCATGATCACTCATGTGATCTTTCTTTCTCATAGTCCTATTCACACCTCATCTTGGTGTCACGTGGGCACGGGCCCTCAAGTCAAAATCACACGTCGGGCACGGGCCCTCCGAGCGGGCGCACCAGCGTCCACTACGTCATCTGGGCAAGGGCCCGAAAGGAAGGCGAGTGCTCGCCCCGCCCACCCACATCCATGCGTTGCCACACCCAAACGCACACGATTTTACGTGTCTGTGCACTATATATGTGTAGGTACAAAGGGGTGTTGCGGGTACGCTTCGACAAACCAAGAAGACAACACGTCGTGCCCGCCCTCCCGCCCGCGCCTCCGCGAAGCCGCGGCGACCCGCTTGCCCTGGTCTCAGATCACCGACCCATCGCGCGACCAGCGCGGGGGTGCCGCTAGGCCGTGGAATGGGAGTGCGGGCGTTTTCTTCACGCCGGGCATTTTCGCCCAGCTTCGGGCCCTGGGGCCCTCACGGATCGATCCAGCTCGAGCAACGTTGCCGAAACATTAAGTCTATAGGGTTCTGAACGCTTTTACGTAACAGCGAAGACTGATAGGTTTCTAGTAGGGTCAAAAGAGAGCATCATGACTCCCCAGGGGGGTCTGGGCGGGATCCGGCGATCTGCCGGCGCTCTGCCGCCGCCACCCAATTCGCTTAAGACATCCTCGCAAAATCGCTCTTGGCGCTCCCAAAACTCCATTCCCGGGCCACATTTTGAATGCCCGGAGCCAACCGTACGCCACTTCGTATTCTTCGACTTCCCAGAACTCCATTCCCGGGCCACATTTTGGATGCCCAGAGCCAACTGTAGGCCACGTCGTGCTCTTCGACTTCCCAAAACTCAATTCCCGGGCCACATTTTGGATGCCCGGAGCCAACTGTAGGCCATTTCGTGGTCTTCGAGTTCCCAGAACACCACTCCCGGGCCACATTTTGAATGCCCGGAGCCAACTGTAGGCCATTTCGTGGTCTTCGAGTTCCCAAAACATTGTTCCCGTGCAACATTTTGAATGCTGAGGCAGGCTGAGGCTGAGGCAGGCTGAGGCTGAGGCAGGCTGAGGCTGAGGCCGAGGCTGAAGGCAGACTGAGGCTGAGGCTGAAGCAGGCTGAGGCTGAGGCTGAGGCAGGCTGAGGCTGAGGCTGAGGCAGGCTGATGCTGAGGCCGAGGCTGAGGCAGGCTGAGGCTGAGGCTGAGGCTGATGCAGGCTGAGGCTGAGGCACGCTGAGGATGAGGCCGAGGCTGAAGGCAGACTGAGGCTGAGGCCGAAGCAGGCTGAGGCTGAGGCTGAGGCAGGCTGAGGCTGAGGCTGAGGCAGGCTGATGCTGAGGCAGGCTGAGGCTGAGGCTGAGGCTGATGCAGGCTCAGGCTGAGGCAGGCTGAGGCTGAGGCCGAGGCTGAAGGCAGACTGAGGCTGAGGCTGAAGCAGGCTGAGGCTGAGGCTGAGGCAGGCTGAGGCTGAGGCTGAGGCAGGCTGATGCTGAGGCAGGCTGAGGCTGAGGCTGAGGCTGATGCAGGCTGAGGCTGAGGCAGGCTGAGGCTGAGGCCGAGGCTGAAGGCAGACTGAGGCTGAGGCTGAAGCAGGCTGAGGCTGAGGCTGAGGCAGGCTGAGGCTGAGGCTGAGGCTGAGGCTGATGCTGAGGCAGGCTGAGGCTGAGGCTGAGGCTGATGCAGGCTGAGGCTGAGGCAGGCTGAGGCTGAGGCCGAGGCTGAAGGCAGACTGAGGCTGAGGCTGAAGCAGGCTGAGGCTGAGGCTGAGGCAGGCTGAGGCTGAGGCTGAGGCAGGCTGATGCTGAGGCAGGCTGAGGCTGAGGCTGAGGCTGATGCAGGCTGAGGCTGAGGCAGGCTGAGGCTGAGGCCGAGGCTGAAGGCAGACTGAGGCTGAGGCTGAAGCAGGCTGAGGCTGAGGCTGAGGCAGGCTGAGGCTGAGGCTGAGGCTGAGGCTGAGGCTGATGCTGAGGCAGGCTGAGGCTGAGGCTGAGGCTGATGCAGGCTGAGGCTGAGGCAGGCTGAGGCTGAGGCCGAGGCTGAGGCAGACTGAGGCTGAGGCTGAAGCAGGCTGAGGCTGAGGCTGAGGCAGGCTGAGGCTGAGGCTGAGGCAGGCTGATGCTGAGGCAGGCTGAGGCTGAGGCTGAGGCTGATGCAGGCTGAGGCTGAGGCAGGCTGAGGCTGAGGCCGAGGCTGAAGGCAGACTGAGGCTGAGGCTGAAGCAGGCTGAGGCTGAGGCTGAGGAGGCTGAGGCAGGCTGATGCTGAGGCTGAGGCTGAGGCTGATGGGGTGAGGCTGAGGCAGGCTGAGGCCGAGGCTGAGGCTGAGGCTGAGGCTGAGGCAGGCTGAGGCTGAGGCTGAGGCAGGCTGAGGCTGAGTGAGGCTGAGGCTGAGGCTGAGGCACGCTGAGGCTAAGGCTGTGACTGCGACTGCCGTTGCCACTGCGACTGCCATCGCGAATGCGACTACGACTGCGAGAACAGCAGAATTCTACAACAGGACTCTCATCTGAATCTTTAGGGGAATGCTTCCAGATATGCTCCTACACATCGCTGTTAGGTTGCTTTGCCGGGATAATTTTAGCGACGTTGCATTTTTCGGTCGCAGCGTCGGATCTCAAGGGAAGGGGTGTTCGGAAGGCTCGGAAGGGTTCGGGCCTTCTGAGAAGAGTTCTGAGTATCTCAGAAGGCCGCAGGGCTTCTGAGAAGCCCCGTCGCCTTCTGAGAAGGCCTGTTCCCTCTCGCTTCCCCCCCTCGGCGCGCCGCCGAAAACGCGACAGATCATGAGATGGCAGACGGCCGCGCGGGTCTTGCCAAAAGTGCCCCTGGCCCAGCTTGGACCAGGATTTCCAAGGAGGCCCAAGGATTTCCAAGGATTTCCAAGGAGGCCACCCTGAGGAAAGGATTTCCAATGATTTTCAAGGAGGCCCCTGCGGCCTTTAGAGCACCCTGCACGAGGCCGAGAGGGCCCCGGAGGCCCCCAAGACGGAGCGAGAAGCTAGGAGCACCTCGGGCCAGCGACACCCGCAGCAACCCGGAGCGATGCATTCGAGTGTTGTCCTTTACGCCTTTGGTACTGGTTGTGGACGTTGCCGCGTTTGCGACCGGACTGCGCCCGACACGTCGATCGGGGGGTACAGCCCCCCCCCCTGACGTGGACGACCTACCCAATGTCACCCGGACCTCGGTGACACCGAGCCCGGCCCGCGCGGAAGGGGCGTTATTGTTGACGCTTCGCGAATCCCCACCAGCCCATCCAGAAACGATGCCCAGAGGAATTGCCTCGATCAGAGAAGCGGGCAGCACACAGAGGAAGGGTCCCCCAATGGAGGCTTCTTGGAGCGTCTTGAGGGCCTCTTGGCGGTCCCGGACGCCTCTTAGAGCGTCTTGGGTGCCTCGGAGAGATTCGTGGGGCCTCTTGGGGTTTCTTGGGAGCCTCTTGGAGGCCTCTTGGGCGCCTGTTGGGGCCTCCTGGGGCCTCCTGGACGCCTCTTGGGGCCCTCTTGAAGCGCTCTTGGGAGCCTTGGGAGCGCTCTTGGAGCCCTCTTGGACCATCTGCCATCTTGGAGCCATCTTAAGGCCTCGGCGGGAAAGCCAAAAACATTGATTTCCCGAAGGTTGTGGAAGGATTTTGACCTTTTGGGGGGCTCTTTGGCCACTTGGAGCCGTCTTGGAGCGGTCTTGGAGCCCCGTGGAGCATCGTGGGCGCCATTGGGATACTTTGAGCAATCTTGGAGATCATCTTTGGCTCTCCCAGGCGCTCTTGGAGTCATCTGAAGCAGTGCCCCCCCAGGAGGCCAAAATCCGTTGTAAAATCAGCGATTTGGGCATTGTCGCCGAGGCCTCTTGGAGCGTCTTAGGTGCCTCTGGGGGGCCTCTTGGCTCCTCTTGGAGGTCTTTTGGGGTTTTTGGGGGTGCCTTTTGGGGGCATCTTGGGGGCCTCTTGGGGGCCTCTTGGGGCCTCCTGGCCACTTCTTGGGGCCCTCTTGGGGCACCCTTGGGAGCCTTGGGAGCGCTGTTGGGGCCATCTCGGGGGAGATCGACCACGGGAGGGGGGGGTACGGATTAGAGCCACCCCCCCAGAAGGCCAAAATGGGGCCGAAACTTTAGTAAAATCAGTGAGTTTGGCTTCCTCGCCGAGGCCGTTTTGGACGCTCTGACGACTCGCGACCCGCCCCCGTCCAGGTCCAGGGGAGGGGGTAGGGGGAGGTGTCAAGACCCCCTCCCCGCCCGCAAACCGTTTCGCTCACTCCCACCCGCCCTCCCAACACATACGTAGCACCCGAGTCTGGCCCGAACCTCAGCTGATTCAGCAATCGTCTTTGGATGGGCAGCTACTGGGGGCCAATCCGCCGCCGCCGCCGCCGCCTCCGCTGCCGCCGCCGCCGCCGCCGCCGCCGCCGCCGCTGCCCGCCGCCGCCGCCGCCGCCGCCGCCGCCCCACGTTGCCGAACCGCCGCCGCAGCCGCAGCCGCAGCCGTTGCCACCACCGCCGCCGCCGCCGCGCCGCAGCCGCCGCCGCCGCCGCCGCCGCCGCCCCCCCCCCGCCGCCGCTGCCGCCGCCGCCGCCGCCGCAGCCGCCGCCACCGCCGCCGCAGCCGCCGCAGCCTCTGCCGCCGCCAAGTGTGCTCGGCATTGGTTTTTTACAGGGATGGTGGGGGGGAGGCCGCATCGGGTTGGCTGCGCATGTTCCGAATTTGGAGGCAGAGTGTGTTTTGTATTGTTTTTGTTGCCAGGGGTGGTGGGGGGGTGTTGTCATGGATCCTGGTTGACCCCCAGTCGCCTGGGGGAGGGGGTGTTTATTAATAGGGAACAGTGATAAACCCTTCAAGGAGGGGTGGAAGAGGAAACGCTGTAAATCACCGACGCCGAGGGGGTTGGTGGGATTCTGACACTCTGGCGCCACATTTGTCTCGGACTGATGCTGCGGCTTGAGCGTGGGCCACATCTCTGAGAATAGGCTCGACTGCCACCTCTCTCGTCGGGTCTTGGCTCAAGCCTGCTGCCGCCCCCCAGGCCCGCGCCCGTTGATGCTGGACTGGGCGTTTGTGGGGGTCGATCGCCGCTCCCCTTGGCTCCGCGGTCTCGGCCGCCTCCAGCTCGTACTGCTGGGGTTCGAGCCAGTCCCACGCGTGGCTGCTGGTCGGCGGCCTCGCCATCCTGCTCAAGTTCTTGGTCGTAGTGTGCCTCGCGCGCTGCTGCGGCCTCTGTGGGTTCGCCGCGGGCTTCGCGGCTGCCCGCGCGGGGCCCCGAGCCCTGCTCCCCGCTGCCGAGGCGGCGGCCGCCGCGGGGGACGCCGCCGCCGCACTGGCGCGCGTCTCGGCCGCGGCCGCACGGTGTCGCCTCCAGGGCTACGCCTACGGGGTAGGGCTGCGAATGCCCAAAGCCACGCTCGAGGCCATCATTGACGCGCTGGCCCCTTTCAAGCTCGAACCTGAAGTGGAGCACGACGAGCGCAGGCACCCCGTCCTCATACGGCGGCCCTTGCCGGGCCCAGAGCACGGGCAGGAGTGGGAGCTGGTCGACGAGCCCGAGTCGGACGACTTGGACGTGCCCGTGGCGTTCGAGGAGGTCTCCGAGCGCATCCAGCGGCAAGCCCACCGCCTGTGGCCCGCGCTCCGCCGAGCGCCAGGGCGCGGCGTGCTTTCTGGCGGGGGCGCTTGGACGGCCGCCGCGAGGTCGACGACGAGTCGCCTCTCGCCGTGGTCGCGCTCAACGTGCCCGCGAACCGACTCTACGTGGTGCTGCGGGCTGCCCCATCGTCATTGGGCCTGTGCCCACTTTCGGGCCCTCCTCGCCGAGGGCAACGGCGGCGCGGCCTGGCTCGCCGCGGCGGGCCACGGGTTTGCCAGCCTCGAGGAAGCCGAAGCCTACCTCGAGGGAGCTGGTTTTCCTCCCTGCCTCGCTGATCACGGATGTCGGTGGCAGCCCCCCGCTGCAGATAGGCGATTTGACATTGGCCACCTCGGGCGCGGCGGAGCCATGGCGCCTCAAGCTCAGTTCGACGCACTGCGAGGCCATTCCCGTGATGGCGAGAGCCGATGGCCTCAGGATGGCGGCCCCCAGCGATGATATCTCCTTCTCAGTCGAGCCGAGCTGGCGTGGCAGGCCCGCGGGCACTGGCGGGGCCCTGCTGGCTCACGACGGTGCCGCTCGACGCCGGCGGGGGCCCGCCGAACGGGGTTGAGATCTACCTGGTCGATTTCACGCTGAAGGTGCTGAAGCAGCTGCAGTCCCTGGCGGACTCGGACTGCTTGGAGGAGGAGCTGGAGGCGCTGCGCTTCAACGCGTCGGAGGCCCTGCCCGAGGCGACGGCCCTGGTGGAGAGAGCCGAGGAGCGGCTGCAGACGTCGGGGCTCGCGCCCCGCATCAGCTACCACGCCGCCTCGGAAGGGGGGGGGCGCGGTGCCGAAGGCCAGCGCCCTCTCCCCGACCCCGCATTCAGGGGCGGTGCCGACCGAGGAGCTGGCCGCCCTGATCACTTCGACAGCGGCCGCAGCCTTCGCCCCAGTCACGGATCGGCCCATCGCGTTGGAGAGGCAGCCGACAGGCGCCGCCGCCCCCGCGGACTGCGGGGGCCACGCCAGACACGGCGCCGCCCCCAGCGGCGGCGAAGGCCGCCGTTGGGGGCCGTGGCGAGGCGCCATCTTGCGGCCGCGCCGAAGCGCCCGGGCGGGCCAGGGCCCCTGCGCCCCCGCAGTCGCCACCTCCTGTGCCGATCGACGTCGACGCCGAGGACCTGAACGACACCCAGGCGCAACTCCTGCTCCATACCCAGGCGCTGGTGAGACTGACGGGGGCCCACGTGCGGCACGGGCGCGAGCGGGGGCGTGGCGGGCCCCGCAGGAGGAGGGGCAGGCGCCGACATGCTAGGCGACCTGGCGCGCTCCTCGACGAGCTCCGTCGGCGCGCGCGGCTCGGCCAACCGACTCAGGCCCCAAGGCCTCCTGGAGGCGCAGCCTGGGGCGCTCTCGACGCCGGTGATCCGCAACATGGCGAGACGCCGCTTGGGCCCTGTTCGCGCTCCAGATGGGGCGCCCGATGCGCTGGAATACTCGGAGGTTTCGGGGGGCTTCGCCGACAGCTTCGCAGGGCGACCCGCGGCGTGCCAGGCCACGTTGGCGGCTGCCGCGCTGAACCACTTGATGCGCGGGGTGTGCGACCAGGCCGCGGACGTCGCAGCCCTAGCGATGGCTGGGGCAGGCCACGCTGGACCACGGGTGGTGGACCACGGCCTGGCTGCTGACCCTGCAGGAGGACCCCCTGCCCGCCAAGCTGAGTCGCAGTGTCGAACGGGCCCCGCTGCGCGGCTTCCCTGCTTTAGCCGGCCCCGAGTAGGCAACGCTGGCCCTCGCCTACCTGAAGGAGCTCGACGCGCCCCCCAATCGCCGGCCGCCGCCGCGCGCCGCCCAGGCCGCAGCGGCGACGGCGTCGGGGGCAGAGCAGGCTGCCGAGGAAGAGGACGGACGGCCTCGCCGCCCCCCAAGGCGGCCGAAGGCCAAGGGGGAGCGACGACCCCTTTCAGCTGGTGCAGGGTGTTCACCAGGATGGTCCTCCGCGTCGGCTGTTCTTTTTTCGCGGTGCCTGAGGGCCGCGCTTAGCGCCGAGCGCAGGGCTGGGCAGAGCCTCGCTACCGCGCTCTTCCCGCTGCCGCTGCCCTACGCCGAGCAGGAGCAACAGCGACGCGCCTCCAAATCTCGCCGCAGGCGCCGTCGAACGTGCTGGCAGGAGGCCAGGGCCCGCGTCTGCAACGTCATCGCGATGGCCCTGGGCTTCGCGCGCAGCAATAGGCCGCGCTACCCCTCCAAGCGGGACCTCGGGAGACAGCTCTCCCCCAGCCAGAGGCTAATCGTCGAGCTGATCGAGCTGTTCCTGAGCGCGTGGGGCCGCTGGAATTTTCGAGGAGATTGCCCAATTGGCGGGGGCCAGCGGTGACCTCCTGCATGACTTGGACCCGTGCCATCTGGCGCCGCTACCTGCTGTCCGTTCCAGGCCTGCGAGCGCGGCGGTTGGACCGCTAGACCCTTCGCGCTTGGGGATATCCGAGGGCCTCGCCCACTGGGGCGCCCATGACTTCGCGCCGCCCGATCTGTGGCTGCCCTCGTCGAGCTTCGCTGCCTGCGCACGCGGTCGCCTTCGCCGCCCTCGCTGCCCTGGCCCTCGGCGCATATGGCGAGGGCGGAGGCGGACTTGCAGCTGCAGCGCCTGCGGGGCGCCGCGGGCCTTCTGCGCCCACGCCCGCGCGGACGCCCACGCCCGCGCGGCGAGCCAGGTCGGCGACGTTTTCAAGGGCGCGGACCGCGACAGGCAGATCTTCGACCGCAGAGGGCCAAATTGGCTCGAAGGACGGCTGCCCGAGGGCCCTACGGGAGGACTCGCTGCGGGCCCGCGCATGGCCGGCCTTCGCGCGGCGAGGGGGTCAAGCACGCCGCGGGGGCCGGCGGTGGATCGGAAGGATTTCTACCACCAGCTCGCCTTCAGTGACGCACGAGAGTCAACCGACGCCTGCGGCCTTGCCCGCGAGTTGAGGGCCCACGCGGACTTCCCGTCCGACCCCGCGAGGGCGCTGGAGGAGCGGGGGGGCGCCGCCGTCCGAGGCGGCGGACAGCCGCCAGGCAGCGCGCGGGGGCGCCGCCCGCTCGGCCCAGCATCGCGCGCCCGAGGGCGGGCGCTTCGCCACTCCCCGTGGGCGACCATGCTGCGGTGGACTCGGCTCAGGGGGCCCACGGCGAGTTCCCCCGCCGAGGAGGCTGCCTCGCCGACTCAGAGACGATCTGCGGGATGGAGCTCGCCCCCGCGGGCCCCGCGGCGCAGGGGCTCTGCGTCGGCGACCACTTCGTGGTGGAGCGAGTTCATGTGCAGAGCGCGCGCTCTGAAGCTGGGGCGGACGCGGCCCTGCTGGCCGCCGCCCGCCAGGCCTACGCCCGAGAAGGGTTGCCCGGGTCGACCGCGAAAGCGGTAGCTCAGGAGCTGTTGGCGACGCTGGTGGGCGCCGAGATGGACGGCAGGCAGGGGCTGGCTCAGCGGGGGCTTGTCACCGCGGGGGCCCCGCTGGAGCGCCGCCTCGCCCTCTCGGCGCTGAGCCTCACCGCGGCTCGCCTGAAGGCCGCGAGCAGGCGCTTGCTGGCCACCCTGGCGCCTTCGTGGATGGCGGTCTTCGCCGACCGCCGCCCTCTCATGGCGGTGCTGGACCACATGTTCAAGGTACTTGGCGTGGCCGAGGCGGGTTTCAAGACGCGGAAGGCTGAGGCCGCCGCCAAGCTGGGCGCCGTCTACGGTCTGCCGAAGCCCGTGAAGGATGAGCTCGCGTTGGCGCCCGTCCTCGCTCCGATGGCGGTCACCGACATCTCCGCCCCGTACGACGACAGGATCAACGCCGTGGATGCATCTCAGTCGAAGGGGACCGCGGTGAGCACCCCCGCTCCTGCCGGCATGGTCGCCCGCCTCTGGCGGTGCGGGGAGCGGCGCGGCGGGTGCCCCCGCCTCGAGTCGGCGCCGAAAGTGGCCTCGAGGGAGATCGGCCAGCTGCGCGCCAGCGCTGAGCCAGCCCACTTCGATGTCCTCGACGAGCCCGGGCGAAGGCATCAGGCAGTTGTTTCTTGGCACTGCAGTGGTGGACGACTTAGAGGGGGAGGTGGAGGAGCAGCAGGTGGGGTTCCAAACGCCGTCGGCTGGTGCTGCACGAGCGTCGCGCACGATTGGTGCGGACGGAGCTCCTCAGGGCATCGTTGGATGCTTGCTTGGCCTAGGAGAAGCAGTTGGCGAAGGAATAAACGCTACAGCGTGCGCTCGCGACACCTCTCGCTTCAGCGCTCGCTCATTGGAGCCGGAGAGGGATACGGGATACACTTTGCACGTTTGCATTGCGTGTTGTTGTGTCGCTCTACGCTGGCGCATAATTTGCTACAGCGCGCTCGTGGCGCTCTGGTGTCGCCAAGCCGTTATTCACGTTAGCTCTAATGGATCAGGTTAGCTGTGGCGCAGTGCCGACAGAGGCTGGAGCAGGTCAGAATAGGGAGCTGCCTGGTTAGGAGGGGGGGGGCTTGTACTTTTGAGATGAACTATACGCTCTGTTGTGCGTGATTTGTCTGGAGGGGGGCTTGGATTTGGGTGCGTCAGTCATCCATCGCTTCTAAATAATGATGTAGCCACAGTTGAATTGCCTTCACGTTGATCCTCGCCCGTGATGAAAGGTCACTGGTGCCACCGGTAGTCACTGGAGTGCTCGCTTGCGCGGTTATTCATGGAGCTTGGGTTCTCTAGCGGGCGGCGTCAAACAAAAAATCCTTCACGTATTTGCCAGCAAATGGACCCATATATCCTTCCAGACACTGGCGGGATGAGATGAGCTCTGTCGAATGGGCGCCGTCCCTGGCCGGCGATGCGGGGACCATGTGCTACAAGGGTTCGCGCACGAGGGTCAGGAACAGGTGGGAGAGGAGGGTATGACGGACACGGAGGGAGGGGGGAGGAGGGATGAGGAGTCAGGGGAGGAGGTGGAAGCGGACAAAAATGGGAGAGGGGGAGCGCGATTAGGTTGAGGGCGAGGAAACGCAGATGTGAATGGGGAGGACGGTGACGAAGACAACGCGGTGGGGGAGGGAAAAGAGCGAGGATGAGGAGTACGAAACGAGCAGTAGGAAAAGGAAGTGAAGGAAGCGGGGGGGGAGGTGCACGACGACGACGATGTGGAGGAGGGCGAGGCAGATGCAAGGAAAAGGGACAAGGAGGGAAAGGAACGGAGGAGGCCGAAGGAGGTTCAGGGCATGAACGTTACTCGTAGGTGTTATGGGTGACTATTTTCAGGAGGAGGAGGAGGAGGAATAATAATGATAAGCATGGCACAGTCAAACCGCACAATAAGGGTGAACAACATTCCAAGGATTCCCTTGCATCCTTCACCTTCGGCCCATCCTTGGCCGGTTTCGCTGGCCGCGCCCCGCTCGCAAAGTGTCGGCGTGGCCTTCCAAGGCACTTGCATCCTTGTCGTGCGTCCTTATTATACAGCTTGATCGGAATAGCATAAACAAAACGAGAGGAAGAGGCCAAACATACGGTGATTTCCAGTGGCTGTTCTCTCCAATCACCGGGGAGGGACCAAGGTCGTGGCGGTGACCTTCGTGTGGGGCAAGAAGTGGGCCAGGCTCATCCCGCGCTTCGCCGCATGGGCCATGAGATTGGCGATGGGCGTCGTGATCGTCGCCATCCGGGGGGCCACAAGCGGGGACGCCCGAGACGCGCCCAAACCTTTTAGGTAGGCCCCTTCTCCGCTCTCTTATCCTGCTCCTCCCTCTCCCCTCACTTCCCCTCCGACTCCCCGACTTCTCTCCCCCACCCTTGACGCACACCGTGCCCTTCTCCTCTCGTTCCCCCTCTCCCGCCCGCTCACCCAGAGCTGGGCGCATAATGGGAGCCTCCTTTCATGAGGAAATAGAAGGAGGAGGGCGAGGAGGAGGAGGAGAAGGGAGCAGGAGGAAGGAGGGAAATTCAAACGCGAGGGGCAGGTGAGGATGCGGAAAAGGAGGAATACGAGGAGGAGGAGGAGGAGGAGGAGGAGGAGGAGGAGGAGGAGGAGGCGGAGGCGGAGGGTGGTGGGCGATGTGTGAGTAAAGGAGTTGTTCGAGCTACGATGGGAGCGCCAAGCCCAGGGGAGTGGGGGCATCACGCGCCCTCTTGCTTTGAGCATCGCCGAACAGCCGGGCGATTATAGCCCGGCGTCACGCCACACTCAGGAGGAGGAGTTCGACAGTGACGACCATGATGAGGATGACGAGGAGGACGAGGATGGGCATTAGGCAGAATAGGAGGAGGAGGAGGACGAGCATCAGGAAGAGGAGGAGGAAGAGGAGGAGGAGGACGACGACGACGAGCAGGAGGAGGAGGAGGAGGAGCACCCAGAACTCCGACGCCGTGAGAGACCCCAGAGGTCTGGACCCCTTCCCCAGGACCAGGTTTCATCTCGTGCCGTGTTGTTTCGGTCCTGGAGCTCGGCGAGAGCCCCCGGATCGTGGATACGTAGAGGGAGGTTCGCCCAAGGTGGGGTTAGGGGCATACTCAGCTTGAGGCTGGCGCTTTCCCTCTCCAGGGGCCGTCCAGTGCGATTTTCCCATCACCACATCTGCCCTAGCCCCACCTCTGCGTACCCCCCACTGGAGACGGAAAACGGCCAAAAAGCCTTCTGTCGTGACTCGTGCTTGCAACGCGAGGGGGTCTGGGCTTCCTCGTGGGCGACAAACATGTCCGTGTCCGCGGCCTCGCGGTCCCGACCCTTGGGCCGCGACCCCACT
This sequence comes from Prorocentrum cordatum, assembly GCA_963575745.1. Lineage (NCBI taxonomy): Eukaryota > Dinophyceae > Prorocentrales > Prorocentraceae > Prorocentrum > Prorocentrum cordatum. Next base: position 574,567 of record CAUYUJ010002080.1, on the reverse strand, counting down.
GATACAGGGCGCCTGTTCGCGGATGCCCCGCGCGGGGCGCATCCGCGAGACCGCGCATCCGCGGGATCGCGCCCCGGATGCGGATGTGCTCGCCGCTCGTGATTTCCTCATGGGCGCCGCCCAGAGCCGGCGGCGCGGCAGTCGCGAGGCGGGCCCCGCTCGGGCAAGCCCCCGGCGCCGTGGGCGACGCCTGCCGCACCGCGTGTGAGGCTGCTGCGCGGGCGCTTGGCGGCTCCGCACCGGCGCCGACGGGGGCGGCGGTCCTCCTGCTCCTGCTCCTGCTCCTGGTCCTCCTGCTCCTGCTTCTCGGCCGATGGTTTTTCCTCCTCCTCCTCCTCCTCTCCTCCTTCTCCTCCTCTTCCTGTTGGTCCTCCTCCTCCTCCTCTTCCTGCTCTTCCTTCTCATATTATTCCTCCTTGTCCGTCGTTTTATGTGTATTATTTTCCGAGTCGTATTACTACGATCATCCGTTCCAGCGTTATGTGTACTAGTAGCATGAGTTTTAGTACTGTACGTATCAGTCGTATGCTCATTAGTTGTAGTATTACGATGAGTATTAATCATATCATGAATATGATATGTTTGTTTGTGTGCCGTCGTATTATGATTATTGTGTTTGTTTTATGGATGATGGTACTGATGATACTTATTATCGGCGCTATTACTCGTTTGTTGAGTACACCTCCGTAGTAGTATGACGTGCTGTTTGTTCGTGTTTTGTTTTAATACGGGTATCCGCATTTGTAGTTTTACTATTTTTCCTCCTCCTCCTGCGCCTCCTCCTCCTTCTCTATCTCCTCTGCCGTCAGGCCAGTGCGGTGTTCATGTGCACTGCTACGGCGACAAGCCGTGCAGCCTGGGCGCCCGCTGGCACCGCGCGGTCATGCGGTTTATTGCCGATGATCCCAGTGTGTTGTGGTAGTCCCCTCCCTTCCCCCCCGCCCTTCCACTCCAGGGAGCGATCGTCGTAATGGCGTGAGCCAGGAGGTCCCTCCACCCACTTCCCTTCGGACCCTCATTAAAAGAAAGGCGGCGCGGCCGATGTGTCAAAAAACACAGGGGTGGACGTCGTGCGCACCCTTATGGCGCCCCAGCAAGATGTCCTTCGCCCTGGCGCCCCAGCAGGATGTCCTGCGCCCTTGTGGGAGTTGCAACCTGCGTTGGGGGGTCACACGTAGACGTGCTTGCGGTGTTTCGGGCGCAGAGCAAAGCTGCGTTTCTTGCGGGTGGGATGGGCCTTCGCGTCCCTTAACGGGCTTCCCCCTAAACGTGTTCAGGTTCGGTGTCTCCCCTGGCGCGACTAGGCGGTAGCTTGCTGAAGGGGGGCGGAGGCCGGTCTCAGCCAGCGCCCCCGCGTTGATGCGCGCCGCTGGCGCGGAAACGGAGTTGCGCCTCTATTGAGACTGCAACCGTAATATTATTTCTTGGGCCTTCATTTATCCATTCCTACATACATTTCCTACTGTTTGTCCTCCTCTTCCTCGTCTTCCTCCACCTCCTCCTTCTCCTCTCCTCCTCATCATTGGAAGAATCTGTCTCATCGCCTTCATCATCATTATGATCATCAGCCTCACCCCTACAACCGTCACCAAAATCATCATCATTTTCAGTAGCGTCATCCTCAGCATCATCACCATCTTCAGTACCAGCACCACCATTCTCACCCCCATCACCATCACCTTAAACCATTTTCATCATCACCACCAGCAGCAGCACCATTACCATAATCACCATCGCCATAACCAACATCAAAATGGACCATCGACATCATCATCACCATCCAGCCGCCTCCGGGCGCGAGCATGGGCCCTCCTGGAAGAGTGCGCGGCGGTGCATGCCAGGCGCGCGCACCAGAAGGGCCGGATGAGGCGATTCTTTTCGCCGCTGGCGGACGCAGATCGACGCGATGCTCATGCGGGACGTCACGGCGCAGCTGCTGGCGGCCCGCTGCGGGGTGCCCAGCCGCATTCTGAGGCACTTTGCCCCGCTTTGCGCCTAGCAGCTGGAGATGCGGAACCTGTAGCAGGAGATTTGTTTGATCACCTTTTTTTATCACCTTGAGTTGTAGTTGGGCCTCTTCCTCCTCCCTCTCGTCCTCATCCTCTGTTTCCTCCACCTCCTCCTCCGCCTCCTCCTCCTCCTCCTCCTCTTCCTCCTCCTCCAGGCGGTTCAGCAGTTCGGCCATATCCATTCTGGCGTGGCCCGCGGAGCTGATGCCCCCAGCGCCGCCGGCGCGACGGGAGCCCGTGCGGGGGGCAGTTGGGGCGCGAGCAGCCGCCGACAGGTTGGTGCAGCGCCTCAAACGCGAGGTAAAGAAGTGGAAGGCATGGGCGGAATGGCTCGAGCGAGCGAGGAAGGAGCCCAACGTCGTCAGTTGTGAGGGCGCGCGCGGGAAGACGGGGCAAGGGCAGCGGGAAACAACGAGGGTACCGCCAGAGTTCAGGTGGAACTGCGAGGCGCCAGCGTTCGTTCCTAGCTTCAGCCGCCAGCCGCGGTGGGGCCCGCAGTGGGCGCAGGATTACGGGGACGGGCAGCGGCAGAGAGACGGGCAGTGGCAGCCTCAAGTGAACAGGCAGTAGCAGCATCGGGAATGCGGAGATTGCGCGCGCGAGAATGGCGGACAGTGGCAGCTTCCAGATGCCGCCATCTACTGCGGGATGCTGAGGCGAGGACGGAGCCAAACGCCACCAGCTACGGCGCTGCGAAGGGGATCAGTAGCGCGCGCGAGAAACGTTAGGCGAGGACGGAGCCCAACGCCATCAGCTACAGCGCTGCGACCAGGGAGGGCGCGAAGGTGATCATCAGCGCGCGCGAGAAGTGCGAGGCGAGGACGGAGCCCAACGCCATCAGCTACAGCGATGCGATCAGGGCTTGCGAGAAGGACGGTACGAGCAGGGCCATGTGGATGGTTCGGGCAGTGATTGCCTCGACGTGGCTGGCGGAAGGCGAAGGGCCCCGCGCGCGCGAGAAGGGCAGGCAGCGGCAGCTTCGAGCGGACGGGAAGTGGCAGCCTCAAGAAGACGGACCCTGCGCGTGTGGGAAGGACGGGCAGTTGCAGCTTCAGGAGGGCCAAGACCGCGAACGCGAGGAAGACAGGCAGCGGCAGCCTCAAGCGGGCGAGAAAGACGGGCAGTGGCAGCCTCAAGCGCGCGTGAAGGGCGGCGGCAGCTTCAAGCGGACGGGAAGTAGCAGCTTCAAGCGGACGGGCAGCGGCAGCTTCAAGAAGGCGGACCCTGCGCGCGCGAGAAAGGCGGGCAGTGGCAGCTTCAAGAGGACGCACCCTGCGCTTGCGAGAAAGGCGGGCAGTGACAGCGCGAGAAGGACGGGCCGCGGCGGCAGAAGGCGAAGGGCGAGCCAGGGCACAGCGCGCGCGAGAAGTGGAGCGGGGGGGCGAAGGTAGAGCCCGACGCCATCAGCTACAGCGTTGGGGCTAGGACGCGCGAGAAGGGGCCGGCAAAGCTCCTCCTCCTCCTCCTCCTCCTCCTCCTCCTCCTCCTCCTCCTCCTCCTCCTCCTCCTCCTCCTCCTCTTCCTCGGGCCCCAATATCAGCTACAGCGCTGGGAGCAGCGCGCGCGAGAAGCGGGGGGCGCATCCGGGGCCCAATATCGCCAGCTTCAGCGCCAGAGCGGAGACCGAGCAGGCGGTCGAGGGCCGGCTCGCCCAGCTACGCGGCGAGGCCGGGGCGCGCTGAAGGCAGACCACCAGCGTAGATGAGTCGGAGCAAGATAGTGCGCGCCAGTTGTTTTGCTTGGGGCCACGTCCCGCTCTCTGACGACCTCGGGACTCAAGTCGAGCGAAGGCCACAGAGGCAGAAGGCGAGCAGCTAAAACCCCCAGGGCCCTGGCAGCAGCATGTTGTCTGTCTCGACGATCGAGCTTTCCAAAGGACGCCGAAGGGTACGACGGCGCAGCGAGCTTGGCAGAAGCATCGACATAGTTGTTGCTTGAACGCAAGAAGCGGCCACGGTCGTCCACCGCTTCCTCAACATTGCAACAAGCTTCATTTTATTCACAGCAAGGGCGGCGACAACGTGGAGGTCAACAAACACGGTGGGAAAACGACATCCGGAAGTTTCTCCACAGCTTGGACGGGCACCAGTGCGACGACGACGCCGGGCAGGAGCAGATACTAGCAGCGACCAAACCACGACAACATCAACCCAACAATACAAATGACTTGCGGTGGCTGTCGGCGGCCAGGCAGACAGAGTGGTGATTATCTTGTGAGCCCGCCTACGTAACACATTTTTGAGGCAACGGCCTCCACGCCATGCCCTAATTGGCACGGGCGGGCTCCCCAGTGGAGCGCGCACGACTCTGGCGTTCGCTTCGCTTCGCTTCGCTCGACTCATAATGAGGGAGGGGAAGTTGGGGCGAACGAGCTGGGCACAGCTAGAGCACAGACGTTCGTGCTTGCATTGTTGAGAACAGTGCAATTGGGCATAGACAGCCGCATGTGGGTACCCCGAGTACACAGAGGAGACCTGGACAATAAGCTTTGCAGCAGCACGACAGGGATGGTGCTCAGCACTCGCGTTGGATCCAATATTCGATGTCGCAGGCTCGAGCCATAAACAAATATCTCACCCCTCAGGTCCTGATCGAAGTCGGGTTCCTCTTAAATCATCCGCATAAATCCACAACCGCCCATTATTCGAAGCGGGGCAGGGGAAGGTGTTCAGTGGGGCAAGGGGAAGATGCCATGACAAGCGAGAGCATCACAGGCTTCAGCTGCCCAAGTCCACACTTGAGCTGGAACTAACTCGCCCTCGTGGGCGGAGCTGTAACGGATGCTGTCCGCATCAGATCGGTACAAGTCACCATCCGTATCGATCACGTATCCCTTGGAGGAACGGGCTTTGTCACGAGTCCAAACACCATCACAGGAAACAGACGTGCCGTTCTGGAGTGGGGACATTGCTTAGACGTGAGCCAACAAGGAATGTCATCCGTGCAGGCGCGATTCATGTTCTGGCGAACTCCCAGATCCCATTCCAGAACCCTGGTCGGAGCTCGTTTCAAAAGAGCCCGAATCATGGCAACTCATCGATGCCATGTTCATCTCTCAAGATAGAGAGCGACCGCATGGTCCAAGAAATTCCTTGAGCGTCGTAGCCCACCAATCCGTTTGATCGGCTTGGTCTCCGCAGCAGGGGGAAGAGCATCAAGAGGATGAAGCAGAGGGACAAGTAAAGGAGGAGAAGGAGGAGGAGGAGGAGAAGGAGAAGAAGTGAGAAGAGGAGGAGGCGGAAGAGGAGGAGCAGGGAAGAAGGAGGAGGAGGAAGAGGAGGAGGAGGAGGAGGAGGAGGAGAAGGAGAAGGACGAGGAAGGCGGTCCCGACCTCCCCGGTCACGACCTCGAGACTGCTTGTGTTGAGCCATCTCACGGTGGGCGACGGCTGCTTGTCGGCTTGTCTTCCGAATCTTGTTGGGGATTGCCGTCCTCCCCAACCGGCAGGGCGCGTCAACGGCCCGTCTCGGGACCCCAAGCGGTCAGGGGCAACGTTCGAGGGGGACAGGTTCAGGGGGAACGCATCGACCCCCCGTCACGCAGTGATCGCCGATGTGTGTGCCTGGCAACCTTCCCCGCCCAGGAGCGTGCGGATTCGGTTTCTCGGTGGCGCACGTCGCCGATCCGTCGGCGACGCAGAGCCGATGTTCCAGGTCGACGTGCTCCCCCCTGAGCCAGTGCCCCATCAAGCGATGAGCGGGCTCCCCGGTAGAAGTACACCTTTCAGAGTGACTGAGACACTACCTTCGTCTGTTTCGACGGAACTCTGGGGGAGGAGGAGGAGGAGGAGGAGGAGGACGACGACGACGACTACGACGACGAGGGGGAGAAGGAGGGATACATAGAGACGTTGGGGAGGGAGAGAGGACTAGAGACTGGGAGGAGATGCAGGAGGAGGAGGAGGAGCAGGAGGCAGAAGAACCCGGAGGAGGAGAGCGGGTAGTTCGAGGATCAGCACCAGGAGGAGGAGGACTTGGAGCAGGTGCACTGGCAGCAGCAGCAGCAGCAGCAGGAGAGGCTTGCACGTGCCCTCGGCGCTTGCGGGGGGGGGGGCAGGGCGTCGCCTGCTGGGACCCGCTGAAGGGCGCCACCGGGGCGGCGGAGGGCAGCTCCCAACGCGGCTCCATCCTGCAGCGGCACGCGATGGTGCGCGGGGCCGCCGTCCTGCCGGCCCCCCCCCGTCTGGAAAGGGGGCCTCGAGGAGGGAATGGCAGGAGGAGGAGGAGGAGGAGGACGACGACGGAGGGGAGCACGAGGAAGGGGAGGAGGTGGAGGTGGGACACGGGAGGGGGGGGTGGAGAAGTGGGAGGAGGGAGGAGGGATTCGAGAGGTGGGAGGAGGGTTGGGGGATGTGGAAGGAAGAGGAGGAGGCAGAGGAGAAGAGGAGGACGAAGACGAGGAATCCTCCTCGTCCTCTTCTCCTCAAGCGGAGGAAGGGACAGAAGGAGGTGGGGGGAGGGAGGGGGCGATCTGATGCCCCCCACCATCGGAGAAAGGTGGGAGGAGGACGGGGGGGGGAGGGAAGAAGAGAAAGAGGAAGAGGAGGAGGAGGAGGACGAGGAGGAGGAGATGCAGGAGGAGGAGATGCGAGAGGACCGCGTGCGGTCAATTAACTCCAAGTCTTTGGGCCCGTCGGGACCGCCCAGGGCCTGGCAAGGCCCATGTTCTTCGGGTTGCCCGCTCTCTGGAGGCAGGGGTTGGCATTGTTTTCTGCAAGAGGTTTGGAGCTTACTGCTGGGGCACCCCTCCTCGTCTCCTGGGGCCTTGTGACAACGTCTTCAAGGCCCAGAGGAGACCCCTTGCCTCGGGAAAACTCCCGTGGCCGAAGGGCACCCTGGCCCCTTCAGGCGGGGGCGGCGGAGTGGTGGTGGGCGGTGACCACAGGGGTCTCCTGCTGGCCCTAATGTTTCTGTCATCTCAGCCCCTCTCTGGACTTGCTCGTCGGTGGGTGCCGAGGCGGCGCATAAGAGGAGGGCGAGGAGGAAGAGGGGGATGAGTATCTCCTGGGTGAGGGGGATGAGGGGACAGGGAGCAGGACGGGACACTGTCCTCCCGTTCTTCCCCCTCCCTCTCGCTCCAGCTACTTCGGGCCGCCTGGTCCTCGCGCGTCTTGGACCGGCGTGGACTCTCCTCCGTTCCTCTCTCTCTCTGTCTCTATCTGCCCCCGTGTGTGCTGCAGTGCTTTGCAGCAGCGGCGTTCTCGCGTGCATCGTTCCTTCATCCAGTGGCGTCAACAGGATGCGAGGATGTCCGACAGAGCTTCTTCTTCATGCCTCCGCCTGCTGTTCCATCCTCCCATTTCAGCGGAGGGAAGAACGTGGCGAGTTGAATTGGACGTTGTGATCGCGCGCGCCTGTTGCTCCCACGTTTCTGTGACATGCGATGCGTCCACCTCTGCCCGCCAATTCAAAGTTGAGTGGCCACTTGTTGTCCATTCGTCACCGGGGGGTGGGCGCACATGGTCAGCATTGTATATGTGTCAGGGGCTGTATTGTTCTTGCTTGTATTCGTATTTGTGTGCCGTCATTGCGTTCGCGATTTACTTGCCACTTGTTTCATTTTTCATTCGACGTGCTTCATCATGTTCCCCATCTTCTTAATATTTTCCCGCTTCCTCCGCCCCCTTCTCCTAAACCATGTTCCATCCTTCTCCTCCACCTCCCGCTCACCATCATTATCCACCTTTTTTGTGAAGCGCGTTGATGGAGGTTCTGTTTCAGACAGGGTGATTTGCGAGTTGCCTGTGACCAATCACTGCCCATGGGATTGGGAATCATTCGCACATACAAATCGCGTGGCGGTTACGCGCATGCATTCAACAGTGGTTGCATCCTGCATTTTGCATGGGGATACCGTGCACCGTTTGGTACGCATACTTTGTTAGACTCCCACACCTCCTTCTCTACTCTCCGGTCTTCCCTTCCCCAACGGTTCCCTCATCTTGGCGTGCCTGCTCTGCCGCTCTTTGCATCGCGTCGTTCTGCACCTCCTCCGTTCCCGTGTGCATGTCCCCCCCTCTGCGGTTTCCGACCTGGCGCCCCCCACACACAATCACACACACACACACCACGGCGTGCAGCTGGCTTTTGGAAGGTGCATCTGTTGCTGCACCTTGGTGTTGATGCACTGGCGTTCGACTTCGACACGTTCTTTTTCGAAGATCCCCGCATGTACCTGGAGGCTCCACCGTCGGTCGGCGGAAGGGAGAGGCCGACGAGGGCCGGGAGGAGGAGGAGGAGGAGGAGGAGGAGGAGGAGGAGGAGGAGGAGGAGGAGGAGGAGGAGGAGGAGGAGCAGGAGGAGGAGGAGCAGCAGGAGGAGGAGCAGCTGGGCCCTTTTTCACGGCCTCGAGCGAGAGCGCGAGAGGCACATTGAGGGGAGGGGCGCGAAGCGAGGGCCGCCACGGGGGGGGCGAGGATCTTCGCGGCCCGCGGCGCGCGACTCCTCGTCTTTATCCTCGTCCTTCCCTCCTGCCTCCTCCCTCCCTCCACGAGGGAAGGAGGAGAGAAAAAGGGGGGAGGGTCCCCCCTTTTTCTCTCCTCCTTCCCTCCTGCCTCCTCCCTCCCTTTTCTCTCCTCCCTCCCTCTCTCCTGCCTCCTCTCTCCCTCCCTGCCTTTTCCCTTCCTCATCTTTATCCTCGTCCTTCCCTTCAGGTGTCGCAGCAGGAGGCGAGACTCGGGCGAGGATCGGGGAAACGTAAGACGCGAGTTCGCCAGCGCTCGGGTGTGAGGGCGCTTTTTGGTGGTTGGATGTGTGCAATGGCAGTTCGTGCCAAATCTGAGATTGGGTCTCGTCATTTTGTTGTCGGCCCTGTCAGGCCAACTCGAGTCCTCCAGATTCGAGTCATACGTCTCGCCGAGAGGGGGAGGAGAAGGATGAGGCGGAGGAGGAAGGATGATGAAGATGCGACGATTCGGAGGAGGAGCGGCACGCCAGGCCTGCCCGTGCTGCACGCCGTGCCCAGAAACCGTCGGATCCAAACGGCTGTCGTCAGCCTCCGGTCCAGGCTCCGAATGGCCCGTCTCCCCAGGGCAGAGGAGCGATGCCGTCCGGCTGACGGCCGGTGGAGTGTTGCCCGACTGCGCACGATGTCTGCTGCGTCCGATCCATCCAGCAGCGGTCATCGCGGCAGTCCTGCTGTGGCAGGTTCGAGTTTGGCGCTCAGGTGGAGCCCGTTCGATTATGGTGCTTCGATTGCTGATGCTCAGGCCAGACGTCGATCTGGTCGGTTTTGCGCATATAGCTCTGCTCCCACCAGGTTCGGGTCGGACGAAAGGGGGGGACAGGGAAAGGGGAGTTGCGAAATCTGCTGCACGCAGCTGGTTTCGGTCCTGTCGAGGGGCCCATTGTTCCGCGCCAGGAGGCGCAGGGAAAGTCAGCGACGTGAGCTGATTTGCTAACACCCCCTATGCTATACCCCCCCTTTCGTCCAGCCCGACTGGTGAGCTCGGGTGCGATTGGGACCTGTCCTCCATCAGCTCCGCACGAAGGGCAGCAGCAGGCCTCAGATCCTTCGTGCTCCCCATGGCTTCGCCAGGCTCCTCTCATGGGCCAACTCTGCAGGTATGAGGCCTCGCATGTTCAATCAGTCTATTCTTGTGGCTGTGTTTCGTCGGCGAGCGAGGGGAGGAAGTCAGAAGTAGACTTCTCAGAAGGCGGCGGCACTTCTCAGAATTCCTCGCGCCTTTGAGAAGTTTTCCGTGTCTTCGGGGACGTCTCAGAAACATTCTCAGAAAGCCCGAGGTTTTCAGAGCTTTCTGAGAAGGCCCTTCCCGTCTCACTTCTCCCTGGTCGCGCCACCTAGTGTTCCTACGCTCTCTGGTGAAGTTTGCCTCCGTGGATGCACTGCGCTCGCAGAAACGCATCTGTTTTGCGCCCAGACCGTTGGAAGATTGAACTGGCAGATTGGGGGGCTCACTCACCTCAAGCAGTGCAGTGAGTCTGCTGCATGCTTAAACCTGCGTCTGCGATAAACGCAATCATGACCATCGCTGTCGCGTGAATTGCCACCTTTACAGTCGCTGTCATCGTCTACATCGGCCCCCTTCGCTCCAATGCGCACGAGTGGTGCAAAAAGGCTTCGATTGGCAGGTTCATCAGAGAGTGTTGCGCAAGGCGGGGTCTTTCTTTCGCCTTGCTTCCCGGAGGCCATCGCGAGCGCCGAGGATGCCCAGGTCTTAATGGCGCGGCACCTGGACGCAGATTGCCTCAACATGGGTCTGATCTACATCCAGGCGTCCCCCCTCGTGGAGCCGCTCCCCCTCGTTCATGGTTTCCTGCGTTTCCTTCGGACGAGGAGCAAGAACGGCCCACGCAAGATCCACTCGTTGAGCCACGCCTTCGTGTTGTGACACCTCTGCTCGGTCGCTCCTCCCCCCCTGGCAGCGCGTGCACCAGGAGATTCGGATCTCTCGTTGGATGGGCTCCGCGGGGTGTCGCCTGGTGGCTGGCCCGCGGGCCGCCTCGCGGGCTGGCCGCATTCACCAGAGTGCCACTTGGTGGCCGCCCGCCGGGCGGGGCTGGGACGAGGGTGAATCCGAGGAGCTGAAGGCACACCCATCGCTACCCTTGCCTCGTTTTCCCCTTTCTGGGCCTCCTCGAAGGCCCTCGTCGCCACCATCGGATTCGCCTCGAAATCCTGGTCAGAACGCACCCCGGGAGAGGTCCGGGGAGTAGCGGTATCGGTACCTTATGGCCTCCCCAGTAAATCTGTTCCGGAACGCTCTGAGAAGGCCCGCGGCGCCCGAGGCATCTTTCAGAGCCGCCAGATCTCAGGGATTGTCGATCAATGTTTGTCCTCTCCCGATATCGTCCTCGTCCTGGCTCCGTCGTAGCCCGTGGCCACCTCGCGTGCTGGCCGAGTTTCTTGGGCTTCGCCCCGAGGCCGCCCCACAGCCGCCTCCCGTGCTGGCCAATGCTCTCCGGAGTTTCGCCCGGTGGCCACCCGTGGCTCCCTCGCAGTCGCCCCGTGGCAGCCTCGTGTCCGCCACGCGTGCTGGCTGGGTTCGCCTGTGATTTGCCAGGTGCCCGCCCTCAATTGCTGGCGGTCAAATGGTCGAGGCGGGGCACTGACCGGAGAGGACATTGGGCTTCTGGGGGGCGCCAGGAAGAGGAGGGTTTCTCCGAAGGGCGGCCCTCTTGCTGATGGAGGGTTTCTCCGAAGGGCTTAGGCCACCCCTCCTCCTCCTCCTCCTCCTCCTCCTCCTCCTCCTCTCCTCCTCCCTCCTCCTCTCCTCCTCCTCCTCCCTCCTCCTTCCTCCTCCTCCTCCTCCTCCTCCTCCTCCCCTCCCCCTCCCTCCCCCCTCCCCTCCCCTCCCCCCCTCCTCCCCCTCCTCTCCCTCACTCCTCCTCCACCTCCTCCTCCTCCTCCTCCTCCTCCTCCTCCTCCTCCTCCTCCTCCTACTCCTCTTCCTCGGGTCCCCTACGGCCCCAGGAAACCGTGCAACCCGCCCTCTTGCTGGCGGGACTGCTGGGGAGACCCAAAAAGGGCTTTGCCTTCGAGGATCGAAGGAGTTGTTATTTCTTCCGCCGCGGAAGGCGGCGGAAGGTCGACGGAAGCAGAACGAGGCCGCTTCCGGCGGTGGAAGTCAGCAGAAGGGCGGCGGAAGGCGGCGGAAAACAAACGCCTCCCAAGAGATGAAAAAACGTTTCTGAGCTCAGGGTTTCCGAAAGCGGCCAATTCGGAATGCCGTAGCCTGGGTTGTTTGAAGGCGCGAGCGGATCGCTTCTGTCGCGCTGCGACGTAAGAAAAGTGTTTTGCCTGGTGCCCGCCCACGATTGTCCCTTGGCCGCATCGTGCGGTGATTGGGTTCGCCAGTGTTGCGGTCGTTCCTGGCCCGCGGTTTCCTCGTGGGTGCCATGCGCGCTGGCTGCATCTGCTCTACCAGGTTACACCGCATGGCTTCCACCACACAGCTTGTGCCACACAACTTGCACCACATATTCCACCATATCTTCCACATCGCTTGCACCACGCATTTTGCACCACACAGCTTGCACCACACAACTTGCACATGTTGCACCGCATGGCTTGCACCACACAGTTTTGCACCACATATGTTGCACGGCATAACTTGCAATTCCACAGTGCACAAACTCACTGGTCGGGGCCCACGCTGGTAAACGTTGTCGTTGGATGAGGTGCTTGGCGCTCGGGCGTGCCTCCAGCACCTCAGAACCATGCAGAAGGGGGTGTCAGAATTGCAGGGCCACCTCCGTAGGGGCTCTATTTTTGGGGGGCGTGGCCGAATCCCTCCCTAAAGTCCAGCCTCAGTCCGTCACGATCCCCCCTCTATCCTTCGATCACCCCACCCCCTCCTCCCGCCGATCCTGGCGGTGTGGGAAGGAAGTGTCCGCCCGATCAGACACAGCTTGCCGCAGGGCGAGCCTTTCCTTCTCCACCCTCTCCCCTCGCTACGTTCGGGTTCTGAGGGCCTGCCCAGTCTCGGGGACGGCGCGCGCGGGGAACGGCGGGAGATGTGCAGGACTTGAGCCAGAGAAGTTTGAGAGAGAAGAAATGACAGACAGAGACAGAGACAGAGACAGAGACAGAGAGAGATTGGGAGACAGAGGAAGGTATGGGGTGAAAGAAGAGATGGATGAGACAGGGACTGAGGGAACCAGAGGAAAGCAGGATTGGAAATTGTCAGGCAGGCAGCGGATAGCAGAGTGAGAAGAGGGCCGGTAGAAGGGTACCATACAGATCGAAGACGCCTACGGCGAATCACCGCCTTGCCTTGCCTTGCCTTTTGAAAGAGCTTATGTGGCCGAACGTTGCGGCCAGAGCTCGTCCAAGCTAACGGGCTACGTGTTCCTTCAGCCGTCGTGGAAGCCCTTCGGAAAAGATGTGGGGGAGAAAAACGATGGAAATCAGAGGGAAGAAGGAAGAGGAGGAGGAGGCCTCTTGGGAGCCTCTTGGGGCTCTTGCGTGGGCACCTGGGAGTTTGCAGAGATGCCCCTTGAGGTTTCTTTGGGCCTGTTGGGGGACTTTGGAGGTTCCTTGGGATGCTCTTTGGCTGTCTGGGCGCGTTACTGGCCCGTCTGGCGCCGTCGGATGCTGTCTGGCCGGCCGGGCGTCTTGGAGATATCTTGAGCCCTTTCGGGGCCCTCTTGTGGGAGCCGTTTGGGTCTTCAGCCTTCGGAGGCCACTTCGGCTCTGTTGGGGCCATTTTGGTTGCGTCAGGGGCCGTCTTCGGGGCGACGGAAAGCCGAAAATAAGTAAACGCCAAAACAGCGTCAAACGGTTTGGGAACATGTCAGTTGTCACGACGGTAGTATGCTCGCAGGCTGTTGTTTTTTTCGGCCCTGCGCATGAGGCCTGAGGTTGGCCTAGGTGCTGTGGCTGCCGCCGTAACCAGAGAGTTCGTTTCCCTCGTTGCACATTCTCGTTCGCGTTGCTTGGACTGCGTTTGTGACTCTCCAGAGGCAGCCACCGTGTCGGATTGCCCTGGCCGTGTCTGTCCTGCGCCCCTTGAGCGTCGAGAGCCATTTTTGTGAACTGCCCGCGGGCTTCCTTAACGCCAGCCGCGAAGAGAACCCCCAGTGGCCTCATCGGGGCCGCGCCTGGAGTGCGGATGGGAGTACTAGATACCGCCGGGTCGATAGGATCGAGCAGCGATGTCAACCGCTATGGACGAAATCTCCAAGTGTATACGGCCCTCTCTGGCATGAGGGTGATGATTACGGTCGCGAGAAGCTTGTCCGAGGGAGGCGAGGTCAGACACGGGAGAGCAGGTCTGAACCATAACCACGCCAGAAGATGATGCGTACCCACCCGAGGTAGTCATGTGGGGCGATCGCGGATCATCAAAGTGGCGTTGGTGCGTCGCCGCGCTGCCCCCGATCATTCGCCGTGGACTCTGCATCATTCCGCGGGGGCGGCGGAGCGGAATGCGCTCTTGGAGCTTCGCGACGAGGCAAAGGCCATCGTCGAGCCGGAACGCCTAATAGACATGCGTCGTTCACGAAAACAGGATCATGATGGTGCTGTCCGAACCTCGCGAGTTCCTTCCTTCCCGATGCGCCAGGGCCGCATTGCGATGACGGATGCGCAGCTTGTCTCGGTCTTCCTCCTCCCCAGCTGCTTGCGAGATCGTCGTCTGGCCTTGCATGGCGTCGTTGGTGGTCTGGGGCCCACGTAGACGGCGAACCTCGAGCGGCGCCCATCGGATCGAGGCCCGGCTGAGCACGCCGACGAGGGCGCGCGCGGCGGCGAGGATGACGCCGGAGCGTTGGTGGCAAATCACAATGGTCAAGGACGACGAGAGCGTGTCTGGGTCGAGGCGATGAAGAAGCGGGTCGCGGACGGCTGCTCCGACTGGCCACTCGACGGGCCGCGTGCTTCCGCGCGGTTGATGGCGTCTGTCGCGCGGCTGGCCACGGCCTTTGCGACGCGCCTGGAGCGCCACCTCCAGATGGCGGGCCGGGGGGGGGGCGACTGCTCGACGCGCGAGCTGCGGGTTGTGGTGGAGGTCTTCGATCTGGCCATCATCTATGACCAGCTGGACGCGGCCTCCCTCGCCTGCCCTGGGAGCCCGGGCAGGCTGCGGCAGGCCATTCTGCAGGCGCGCGCGCGCGGGGAACGCCCGGCGATCCCAAATATGAGATGGCTGGCAAGTCCTGGGGCGGCAATCGCAGACGTCAGTCGGCAGCCCCTCGTCGAGGACCGCCGCGGCCGAGGAAGCGCGCGGGGGGCTGAGATCGACGAGCAGGCGGCGAGAGCACAGCACACGCGAGAGAATAACATCAGGCGAAGGCGAAGGCCGACGACAGAAAGGGGCGGCTGCGAGCGATGGGCGGCAATTATGCCCATCGGGGCGCCCAGCGCAGTCGCCGAGCGCCGCGCGGGCCCATGAGGGCGACGCGCCAGGCGATGCCGGTCCACGTCATTGCGCCCTCCCGCGCCCCCCCCCGCATCTCGCGCCAGGCGAGTTGCCTTCGCGACGACGCGAGCGACGTCTGAGTGGCAGGGCGCGCCAGATGCGCCAGCAGCCCTGTCATGGGCAGGGGCTCGCCCCCTCTCTTCAGAGCGCGAGACGACAGCGCGAGGCTACTCGGAGGCAGTCGCGGTCGGGCGCAGGCTGCTCTACATGATATCAATATCGCACAGAGCGCCACTGAAACGAAATGTTGCGAGGCCCACGACGCCGGTCGGGTTCTCGAGGCAACCGGGGTCGAGTTCAACGGGGAGTTGCGGCGCGCCGGACCGTTCGGCCGTTCGGCGAAGGGCGCTGAAAGGTTAGGCGGCCCTTCGAGGCTTTCTCGTGAGCGCCGGAAGTCAGCGGCGAGACCTTCGAGATCCTCATTTGGAGTTGTGCCTGTATCAGAGCGAGGGGGCCGAACGGTCATTCACTGCCCCTGGTCGCGCGGCTAAAGAGGGATTCCGCGATTCGGATTCTCGTTGTTGTCGTTGCTTCTCGCTGTTGTTCGGCGCCCCCCCCCCCGCGACCTAGCCGGCGACCCGCCCGCGACCCGCCTCGCGACCCGCCCGCGACGCGGCCGCGACCCGCCCGAGACTCATCCGGAAATCCACCCGCGACCCATCCGCGACACCCCCCCCCCCCCCCCCCCCCGCGACCCGCCCGCGACCCGCCCCGCGACCTGGCCCTCGACCCGCCCGCGACCCACCCGCGACCCACCCGCGACCCGCCCGCGACCCACCCCGCGACGCACCCACGTTGCCTCAACGAAACATCGGCGCCTGCGGCGGGCCCGTGAAAGAATCTGCAAAAATTAAACGCCCGCGGCGGGCTTCCTCGGGGCCTCGCAGACTGCAGACGCCCCCCGCCGGCCCTTCACTCTTATCCGCAGCTGCGGTGTGTTGCGTATCTCTTCTGCAGAGGCCCGCGTAGTCCTGTCGCGCATCTCCGCGTAAGCTTGCTCTGCGCGCCATCGAGCACGCGCCCCTTTGGCCGCCATTGCGTCGTGAACTGCAGGGCCGCTCTCGCGTCGCGCCGCCTATGCGACTGACTGGGCGCGGCCCTGGACCCCCCGCGCGGCGACCCCCGATTCCCGCCCCGCGGCGGCGGGGGCACGCGTCGCCACGGCAAATTTCGGACTGGGCAAGCCTCCGCGGATGGGCGAAGGAGCGTTCGCGACGCGCGCAGAGAGGCGCCCCGCAAGCCCGAGGGCGCGGGCAGTCCCACCTAGCTCCCTCGTCCATCGACGACGCGAGTGGGGGTCGGGAAACGACCCTCGCTTTTCCTGAGATACGCGCGTTGGGCCTCGTTGGGAAGGATTGGAGGGTTCAGTTCTGCTGCGCCTGAAAAAGCACAAAATGACAGTTCACGAGGGGGGATGCCAGGGCTGGCGCTTTGGGTGCCCTCATTGTTCTGTTGGAGCCGAAGGGGAATTATTTGCGCGTGCTGGTTTTCGTGGATAACTTGGACGAAACGCCCTGCGCCTCTCGGTCGCGGGCTCGATCCCCCCCCTCCCTGCCCGCGCATGCTAGACGCGCCGCGAGCGCGGCGCTGCCCCGCAGGGCACCCCCAGGCGTTTTTCGGGCCCCTGGTGAGTTAGTTCAACGTCGCGGACCAGCCCTCTTGACGCATAATTATTCCCAAATGCGACGCGCGCCCCCCTTGCAACTGTTTCAGCGCAGCGCGAGGGGCGCCGCGTTGCCCACCCCCGCGATCGCCGAGAATGGGCGCGGGATGTCCTTGGGGAGGATGGCGAAGAGACCCCGCCCCGCGCTTGCCCTCAGGAGGTTCGGCGTCTGCTTCGGGTTTCAGATCCGCTCGATCGCCGCCGGGCGGCAAAGCTGCAGACCTGGTCCGAGGAGGCCCCATCCAAAGGGGGGGTCGCCGAGAGACCCGGAGGACTCGGGCGGGACGACGTCTGCGGGCGACGGCGACCCACGGACAGAGGACCGAATTCTCAAGAGACGACGACATCCTGCGACCACGGGGAAAGGGACCTAACGCTTCGGCACCCGAACGAAGCCTGGTCGGCGAGCGCGCGCGGACGCAATGTCGAAAGCTCCACGGCGCCCTCGCCGACTACACTCAGGAGCAGGAGCTAGGCGACATAGGGACAGCGGGTTTTGACCTTGCGGTCGTCTCGCCCATGGCCCACGCGCGCCTGCCTAGGCGCGACGCGGCCCAGAAGCCCATCGCGGCCACGCCCCCCCCCTGGCCAAGTTTCGGCCAGATGGGGGGCCTCTCGCTCCTCGGGCCACGGCGCGCAGTTCGAGGCTGGGCCGAGCTGGCGCCTCCGCGAAGCCGCCAATCTCTGGCCTTCCCCAGCCCGTGCGGCGCTGGCCTCTCCGTTGATCTCCGACCGTCTCGGGGGCCTCCCGGGCCGCGTTGGAGGCTTCCCGGGCCGTCGCGGGACCATCAAGGGCAGTTTTGGGGCCCTCTTGGAGGCCCCGTCGGCTGTCTCGGGGCGACATCGAGGGCCTCTCGGGCCGTCTTGCAGCGCCGGGGGGCCGAGAAGGCGAGAAGGCCAAAGTCGAGCCAGAGCATGTTGGGAGATCGTTGATCGGTACCTCTCGGGGCCGCGTTGGGAGTGCTCTTGGAGGCTTCTTGGGGCGCCTTCGAGGCCCCTTGGGGCGCCCAGGGGCCATCTTGGGCGTCTTGGAGTGATGTTTCGGCGACGTTGCGCCCTCCTGGACCGTCAGAGCAGCCCCCCGCGGCCCCCCCGGCTTGTTCTGGGCCCCCTCTGAGCGAGGGGGCCATCCCAGAGGTCCACGCGACGCGCCCCGAGAACGCCCAGGACCGCCCGAGAAACTTAGGGTTTGGGCCTGTAAGAACCTTACACACATTCTTCCTCTTAGGACTGCATGAGCCTTTGGGCATTCCACTTCGCGCCAGAGGCGCGGAGGCGCAGTCTACGTGGTGAAATTAATTTCTGTTCGCAGTGAGTTGTCCATTCCACTGCTTGCGCAAACATCCCACCCACCCGCGCGCAACTTGGTTTGCAAAATCTCTTAAGACCTTGACGGTCACTTGGCAACGACAGCGACGCCGACGACGACAGCGACAACGACGACGACGCCGCCGACGACGACGACGGCGGCGACGACGTCTCCAACGACTTCGACGACGCCGACAACGACGACGACGACGACGACGACGACGACGACGACGACACCGACGACGACGAGGACGACGCCGACGCCGACGACGACGACGATGACAACGACAACGACGATGATAACGCCGACGACGACGACAACGACGACACCGACGACGACGACGACGACGACGTCAACGACGCCGACGACGACGACGGCGGCGACGACGACGACGGCTGCGACGACGTCGCCAACGAAGACGACGACGGGGGAGGAGGGAGGACGACGACGGCGACAACGACGACAACGACGACAACGACGAGGGAGGAGGGAGGACGGCGACGACGCGAACGACGAAAAAGGAGGAAGGACGGCAACGCCGACGACGACAACGACGAGGGAGGAAGGAAGACGACGACGACAACGACGACGACGACGACGACGGCGACGAAATAGGAGGGACGACGACGAGACGCCGACGACGGACGACGACGACGACGAGGGAGGAGGAGGAAGGACGACCACGGCGACAACGACGTCGGAAACGACCACGACGCCAAAGAGGACGACGACGACGAACACGAGGAAAGACAGAGGACGACGCAGGCGACGACGACGACGGCGCGGGAGGAGGGAGGACGGCGACGACGACGACGACGACGACGCAAGAGCGCGCGCGCACGCTTTTGTTGAAAAACCGTGTTGCGAAACCTTGTGTTTTCGTTGGTTTTTTGGACACACGATGTTGAAATATTTCCGAAGTCGATGGGTTTTGAAGGATTTCGGCGTACGCGCGCGACGGCACACGCGCAATGGCGTTCGACAAAAATTCTGCATGAGCGCGCGCGAAGCCCGTTTGGTATGATTTTTTTTTTTTTTTTTCGAAAATTCGCAAGAGCGCGTGCGTAAGCCTTTTTTGAAACAAAAAACAGTGTTGCGAAGCCATGTGTTTTTGTATGTATTTTGGAAACTCGATTTTGAAAGCATTCCGGAACCGAAGGTTCTTGAAGGATTTCGGCATGCGCGCGCGACGACGCGCGTGCGCATTTCGTCTCATTCTTGGCCAGGGATTATTGAAATCTTATGGCTTTTGATAAACGAGAGTGCGCGCACAGCAATTATGTTGCAGAGGATGGCGGGGGGGAGTGGTACTGGTTTGGCTGGGATTGCAATAACTCATATTTTGGATGGAATAGTGTGTAACATAAAAACGAAATCGCAATACCCCAGGCGGGATCGTTGACTCCGGGGGGGTAGAGTCTATTCTTCTTGTAGAATGGAGAATAGATGCGGTGCGGTCTACGTTGTGCAATTCACCCTGCCGAGCTTGAAGTTTTCCTCTCCGCTGCTCGTGCAAACATCCCACCCTCCCACCCGCAACTTGGTCGCAAAACCATTTAAGACTGTGACGGTGGGTACCAAATTGCACTTGGCAAAGACGCCGACGACGACAGCGACAACGACGACGACGATGCCGACGACAACGACTTCGACGACACCGACGACGTTTCCAACGACTTCGACGACGACGACAACGACGACGACGATGACAACGACGACGACGAAGCTGACGCTGACGCTGACGACGATGACGACGACGATGACAACGCCAACGACGACGACGCCGCCGCCGACGACGCCGACGACGACGAAGACGACGACGACTCCGACGACGACGACGACGACGACGACAACGGAGACGACGAAGACGACAACGAGGACGACGACGTCGCCAACGATGACGACGACGACGCCGACGACGACGAGGGAGGAGGGAAGACGACGTAGGCGACGACGACAACGACGAGGGAGGAGGGAAAACGACGACGAGGGCGATGGCGACGAAATAGGATGGACAACGACGAAACGCCGATGAAGACGACGAGGGAGGAAGGACGACCACGGCGACAACGACGACGGAAACGACGATGACGCCACGACGACGACGACGAGGAAAGACAGAGGACGACGACGGCGACGACGACGACGACGACGACGAGGGAGGAGGGAGGATGGCGACGACGACGACGACGACGCAAGAGCGCGCGCGCACGCTTCTGTTGAAAACCCGTGTTGGGAAATCATGTGTTTTTGTTTTTTCTTTGGGCACACGATTTTGAAATCTTTCCGAAAGCGAAGGTGTTTGAAGGATTCCAGCATGCGCGCGCGACGATTCGTCTTGTTTTTTGCAGAGGGTTCTCGCGACGGCACGCGCGCAAGGGCGTTCGAAAAAATTCGGCATGCGCGCGCGAAACCCGTTTGGTAGTATTTTTTGTTTGAAAAAGATTTAAAACATTTTGGTTTTCTCAAGGTTTTCGCAAGAGCGCGCGCGTAAGCCTTTTTAGAAAATCAGTGCTGCAAAGCAATGTGTGTTTGTATGTCTTTTGGAAACTCGATTTTGAATTCCTTCCGGAACCGAAGGTTCTTGAAGGATTTCGGCATGCGCGCGCGACGACGCGCGCGTGTACAGTTCGTACCATTTTTGCGCAAGGGATTCTTGACAACTCATAGCTTTTTATGCACGGGAGCGCGCGCACAGTATCTGTTGCAGGGGATGGCGGGGGGGAGTGATACGGGTTTGGCTGGGATAGTACGAATTCTCATTCAGGATGGACGATGGGGCTGAATCATGTGTCGTTAACTCCAGGGCGGCTAGAGTCTATTCGTCTTTAAGGAAGGAGAATCTAGGTGGTGCAATCTATGTCGTGCGACCCATGTCGTGAAATCTACGTAGTGCAACATATGTGGTGCGATCGACGTTGTGTGATCTATTTGGCAAAATCTGTTTAATGCCATCTACGTGGCGCAAAACAGGAGGTGCGACCTATGTGGAGCAAGATACGCCGTGGAATCTATGCTGCGCAAGTCACCCTTCCGAACTTGAACTTGCGAAGTTTCTTGCCAATCTTCCCACCCACCCACCCCGAAGTGGGCTTGCGAAGCCCACGCGGCGGCGATTGCCATGATTGCGTGGCCCTGGCTGGCGCATTGCTGCGGCCGCGCTAGCTCGCGCTGGGGGGCCAGCGAGTCTGGCGCGACCGGCGCGGCCGCGGTGGCGCTGACCGCCGGGCACGTTTCAGCGCGTGTCGGAGGCCTCGGAGGCCGCATTGACGCGCGGGCACCTCAACGCGAGTGGGTGATCCGGACGGGCGTGGTATCATGGGGACGCTGACAACGGCAGACACAATGATGATAGTAGCGATGTTCGAGACGACGATGACGATGACGACGGCAAAGCCAATGACGGCACCGATGTGGATCACGCCGATCACGATGATGGTGTCCACGTGTCGGTGACGAAGTGTTGAGAAGGATTTCGACATGTGCGCGCGGCCGACGCGCACGAGTGGCCCGCATGGTGTTACATAACAGAGATCGCGCCCCCCCCCACCCCCAGCACGCGCGCAAAGGCGCTCGAATAATTTCGACATGCGCGCGCGAGAGGTTCGCTTGGCCGCACGTGATGAGCATGTAACGAAAAAGCGATGCTGTACCTTGAGAATTGGCAAGAGCGCGCGCAGTTTCTTGGGAACAAACATGCTGCAACATAATGTGTTCATATACGTTTCGGGGCACTTGATGTTGAATTCCGTACGAAACCTGGAGAAAACATTGGGTTCGGTCATGCGCGCGCGACGACACGCGCACGTGCAGTCCGCCTTTTCTTGTGCAAGGAAATCTGGCAAATCTTATGAGTTGTGTTGAACGAATTTACGCGCACGGTGCTTGTTGCAGGGGATGGGGGGGGTCGAACCCAGCATGGTTGGGATAGTACGGGTTCAGATTTAGAGCGAACGATGGGGCAGGGCCATACGTAATTTGCACATCTCCAGGGCGTACTGATAATCCAGGCTCCTGGGGGCGGCGGACCCCTTCAGTTCCTGCGTAGAAAGGAAAAAAAGAACGGATGCGGGGCGGCGACGGGGCGGTGACGGGGCGGTGACGGCGACGACATACCCGCCAGACTGGCAGACAGGCCCAGACGACAGGCGGCGACGAGGCCACAACGGGGCGGCGACGGGTTGGCGACGACAGAACATAGCCGCCAAAGCGGCAGACATGCCCAGACGAGAGCGGCGAAGGGGCGGCGACGGTGACGACATAGCCGCCAGAACTGCAGACATGCCCAAATCTTTGGTGACAGGCAGGAACCCCATAAGTGTAAACTCTGTTCGGGGGACAAAAACAAAAGGCAATTAGCGGGGATAGAGGGGTTCTGTGTGTAACATGTGATTGTGTATATTCACACATACAAATACACATACGTACATACATCCATGCACGCATGCATGCATACATACATGCAGGCATAAATGCGTGCCTACGTACGTACATACGTACATACAAACATATGTGAATACATACATGCATGCATGCATGCATGCATGAATGCCCGCATGCATACATAAATACACATATGTACACATATACACGCACATACATACATACCTACCTGCGTGTATACATACATGCATGCACGGCTGCATACATACATGTATGAGTTCTTGCATGCATACACACTACAAGCACACATGCGTACATCATACATGTACTTACATACATGTGTACATACATCTTTACATGCATACATACATACGTACATATATACATACATACATGTATACGTATATGCATGCATACATACATACATACATACATGCATGCATACATACATACATACATACTCACATGTACACAACGCATAATAACCAAACCTACACACATACATACACACATGCATACAGACAGACAGACAGACAGACAGACAGACAGACAGACAGACAGACAGACAAACAGACAGACTGACATCCATGCATGCAAACGTACATACATACACATATAGGAAGAGGGAGGGGACACGTGAGCGAGATGGAGCACGGAGCAGCGTACGAGACAGAGAGGGAAACAATGAGAGAGAGGGAGATATGTAGATATCTCTAGACTACGAGAGAGAGCAGGGAGCAGACGCCCTCGAAGAGCCTCTCCGCCCCGACGAGAGGCATCGGCTCGCGCGGCCAAGTGGCGCGGGCCTCGGAGCGGCGACAGCAGGGCCAGGCGGGGGCGCCCACCCCGCGGTGCCTCTGACACGCTATCGGGGCCGACGGCTCCGCTGCGTGGTGCCGGGATTCCGCGGTGGGTCGATCAGCCCTTGTGCAGCTGCCTCTGCCGGCCGCGGATGGCCATGGCGGCGACTGCGCTGTGCCATGGTCGCCACCTCAGAGGAGGGCGAGGTGAGACAACGCGGCACGTGGCCTTCGGGGGGGAGCCCTCGTCTCCACGGCTGGACGCAGCCGGGACAACTGGTGCGGTCGGACCAGGGAGGGGTCTTGGAGCCGAGTCTGAGTCGCCGTTGCCCCAACTCGCCCTGCTCTGACCACAGCTTTTGGGCGATGCGCAGGACGCGATCTAGCCCAGCGTGTCGTCTCATCAAGGTGGAGACACAATCTTGATGCACGGAGATTCGCGAAGAACTGATTCACAAGATCAAGGCGCCCACCAGAGCCGTTGTCCGTGTCTGCGGCGATGCTCTGGATGTGATGCCAACTTCAAGGCTGTCTCCAAGATTGATACAATACTTCAGTTTCGACTGGAACCTGCCAAGATCAAGGCCCTCGCCAGAGCCGTGGTCCATGACTGCGGCGATGGTCTGGATGTGATGCCAACTTCAAGGCTGTCTCCACGACTGATACTATACTTGAGTTTCGACTCCAACCCTATTCGGTCCCGCGTTGACGCAAGGTTGCCACTGTTGTAAATATTAGTTTCGTCATCGTGGAGACGTCAGGGAATCATCTAGACGATTCATTCAAAGGACCTCCCAACGCTCTTCGATAAAACGGTAGGATGGCTGCAAGCACCCAAGTTTGAAAAGAGGTGTGTGATGAGTGCCATTTGTTGATGGTACTTAGCGTCGGTACTATTTGCCGCTCTCTGCTTAGTGGTAGGCGAGCCCGTCAGTTAGGGAGTTGTTCCGGTGGTTATTCATTCCCGAGTTGGTGCAGTTTTTTGTATATGATGTTTGGTTAATCGCAGCTCTTGCGGAATCCATGTTGGATCCCAGGGGCTTAGTCCTAACTCCCTTTGCTCCTCTCCCCTATTCTTCCTCCTGTTTCATCCCAGCTCGTCCCCAGCAAAGTGCGCTCACCCGCCCTCCATGGCAGTCCGTTTTTGTTGCCTGGGGCTCTTGCGAGGTCTCTCTAGATCCCTAGCTTTTATCTCTTCCACCACCACCACCACCAGAAATTGGAGGGGGGAATGATGAGGAAGACGAGGAGGAGGAGGCGGAGGAGGAGGAGGAGGAGGAGGTGGATGAGGAGGAGGACCCCCTCCCCCTCCAGCTTATGGTGGCGGTGGTGGTGGTGGAAAGCGGGCCCATCGTAGGCAGCTGAGTTTTTCGGGAGCGGCCACGGGGGGGCGGTGCTGACCCGGTTGGGGGTTGGACCTCATGGCCAGGGCCATGGTGCCCCCCCGATGTCACGGCCCCGTCGTCTCCTTTCGGTACGTCCCTTGGCCTCCCCTGATGGGCGTGTCTTCCACCACCACCACCACCACCACCATAAGTTGGAGGGGGGGGGGTTCTCCTCCTCCTCCTCCTCCTCCTCCTCCTCCTCCTCCTCCTCCTCCTCCTCCTCCTCCTCCTCCTCCTCCTCCTCCTCCTCCTCCTCCTCCTCCTCCTCCTCCTCCTCCTCCTCCTCCTCCTCCTCCTCCTCCTCCCCCCCTCAAACTTCTGGCGGTGGTGGTGGAGAACAGGCTCCTCATCCCCCCCGCGTCCACGCACGTGCCTCGGGCCGTGATCTGCAGACACCCTCCTCGGAGCCCCCGAATTCTGTGATCTCGCTTACTCCAGATTTCGTATTAAAGGAGGGGGAGGAGGAGGAGGAGGAGGAGGAGGAGGAGGAGGAGGAGGAGGAGGAGGAAGGAGGAGGAGGAGGAAGAGGAGGAGGAGGAGGACCACGGCCAGCCTCGGGCACGAGCAGGCTCCCCGACCTCGCTCCACGGCACGGCCCGAGAACCGGAGCCCCCCCTTTCTGAGCCCAGAGTGGTCCTCACTCCAGCCGTCCTGCTGGCGCGTACTCCAGATTTCGTAATAAAAGGGAGGGGGGTCTCATTTCGGGGGGGGTCTCTTCCAGGCTATCTTGGAGGGCCTGGGGGGGTCTGGGGACGATGTTTTGGAGGGTTCTCCCACGGGGGGGGTCTGAAGTGGCTCGTCTTGGAGGGTCCAGACCCCCTCCCTTTTATTACGAAAGCTGGAGTATGCGCGCCAGGCGCTCGCAGTGCTCGGCCTCGATGTCCGCACAGCTCCTGGCAGGGGGGGGCTCGGGCCGCACCGCCCGAGGCACAGCTTACTCGTATGGCGCTCTCAAGCCCGTGCCTTTTCAGTACGCGTGTCAACGTTTCGCCCCTGCTGGGGCTCGTCAGGACTCGAATGAAGATGGCAGCGGCATGCGAACACAGCAAGTGCATGATCGACACAATACTGCGTGCATGAAAATGGCAGCGGCATGCGAACACCGCCCGAGGTACAGCCAGTACCTCGACTGGCTGCACCTGCACCCCTTCGAGCGAGAGCAGGCAGCACCTTTGCATGGGGCACCCGCGCTCACGAAACAGCAGCAGGTGGCCGACCTCGTCTTCAGGGGCAGCGACAGAGAGGGGAACAAGCTCAAGGGGGAACGCATCCATCCCCAATCGCCCATGGTTCGTCGACAGGGGCTTGATTGCCCCACCCCCGCCCAGGAGCGTGCGGATGCCCGATCGGGGGCCGACCGCCAGAAGACTGGCGATGCATCGCCGATTCCAGGTCGATGTTTCCCCCCGGAGCCAATTCCCCCCGATCGTTGCCCCTCACGTGTGTTCTCACATGCGCTTCATGCCCTCAGCTCCAGGCGTTGCAAGTTTTCCGCCACGGGCGATTTCGGTCACCCCTTCTCGGGCCCCTGGACGCTTTCAGATCGATCCGGCTCGAAAAACGCAGCAGAAGGATGTGGTGCAGGGCTGTGGTCGCGGTTATTCGCGATGTCGCATTGGATTCGCAGCGTCGGATCTCGGTGCAGATCGGCGGCGCACCGAGGGGATGACGCGGGCAGAGGGAGCGGGGCCTCCCAGAAGGCTCCGCGGGCCAGGGCCTCTCCGAAGCCACGGAGGGCTCCTCGGGAGGCCGCAGGGCCTCTGGGAGGCCCTTCCGCCTTCCCTTCTGAGAAGGCCTGCCCCCTCTCGCTTCCCCACCTCGGCGCGCCGCCAAGTGGAGTCGCAAAGAGGCAGTGGGGCTTACGAAGGTTGCGCCGTATCTTGTATCCTGTATTCTGTGCGGTTGGGACAGGAGCAGGCAACGAAAGCGTCAAGACCCCAAGACACAGACCTGCGCCAGGTCGTGTCTGCTTCCGCGAGTCGTCGTCGCCCTTGCCAGGAGAGGCGTTGCGTGCGGCTGCGCGTTTTCTCCGTCCAATGCCCGCTGTTGGTCGAACATGGCTGCCAGAACTATCGGGGAGCTCAGTCGGATTGGAGTTTGGGCCACAGGGGGTTGCACGCCAGCGCGTCCAAATCAAAGCAAAAGTTGGTCCGATTGCGACAGTCTCGTACGATCTTCAGAATAAGAAGTTGTCCCGAACAACACGGCCGAGCCATTCGCCGAGCGAGACGGCCAGGCAATCGCCTCTGAGCTCTACTCCCTCGGAGAGTGGAGCATCAGAATATGTACTGGTGGCCTTCGGCCGTTCTGGAAGAGCACGAGGCAGAATCTTTTAGAAACCTCAGGGGGATCAATGATTCTGGCCTTTTCGGGCCCTCCTGGAGGACCTCTTGAAGGCCTCTTGAGCCGTGCTGGTAGCCTCTGGGGGCCTCTTGGGCCGCCTTGGAGGCTTCTTGGGCGGACTTGGAGGCGTCTTTGACCCCCTTGCGCCGTCTAGGAGGCCATGCTGGACTATCTTGGGAGCCATTTGAGGCCATCTTGGCCGTCTTGGATGCCGTGTATTGGACAATATTGGACCCATCTGGAGCAGAAAAGTGGTTGCCAACCGGCTCCAGGGCGTTCCGGATGGCTAGCGCAATGAGCCGAAGCCCCACAGGGAGTTCGAAAAAGAGCCAAGAATCATCAGAATTTGAGCACGCCAGGCACCTTTATGGCAAGCCAACAGGGGACGGCGGATTATGAGACTATGTACTAGTGACCTTCGGTTCACCGCGCCACCGCGCATGGGTTGTAGGTCAGAAGGCCCTTGGACGCGTGTGGGGATCTCATCGGAGGCCTCTCGGAAGTCTCTCGGAGGCGGTTTTGAGGTGTCTTGGCGTTTCTCGGTGGCCACTTTGGGGCCCATTGTGAGACCTTGGGGCTTCTTGGGAGCTTCTCGGGGCCTGCTGGCGGTCTCGGGGGTCATCTTGAGGCGGAGGGCAAATTTCTATGTGACTGGAAAGTTTTATGCCCGCTACGACCCGATCCCCCCGAAGGATCATCCAAAAGGAACCTTGGAGAGGCACAGGGCGACTCGTCAAGTAATGAATGCGAAACCTGTCTGTGGCGGAGTATGGAAAGGAGGATAAGCAGTGCAGTCAAAATCCATAATAAGGATGCGCTGTTTCATCAAAGCTACCCTTTCATCTCTGCTTCTTCGGCCCATCCTGAGCCAACGTTGACGTCTAAGGAGCTCTGCATGGCCAACGAGATGTCCCAGTGCCTTGCATCCGTAACTTGCATCCTTACTATGGATATTGATCTCAGGATGCGTTATGAGTGTAGTTGCTTTGATTGTACAACAACATTTGCATTCAGCGCTTGCACTGAAGGGGTCCTAGCGGGTGTTGGAAGATTTGGCGGAAGTGTCCGGCCGATTTCGGTGGGCGGCTGGGTTCCTGGGTTATGAGGTTCCCGGTTCCCGGGTTCCCGGTTGTTGGTTCCGTGCCGATTTCGGTGCGCGGCGGGGCGGGTTCCCAATTGGTTCTTGGTCGATCTCCTTACCGATCGGTCTCACCATCGATCTCATTTTAGGCCCTCTTGTGCCGTTTTGCGGGCCTCTCGGGGATATCTTGGCCGTCTTGGGGCGATGTTGGAAAACTATGGGGCCCTGGTGGAGAGCCAGAAACCCGGAAAAGCGAGAACGCGAACATCCGCAACAAACATTTGAGGACAATCAGTGATGGTTGCCTCCAGGAACCCTCCTCTACCGTCTTGGAGAGGTTTTGGGCTCTCTTGGACCATCGTGGGAACCTCTTGGGGCCCACTCGACCTGTTTAAGTCTAGGCCTCCAAGATGGGGCCCGAGTGAGTGGGGTCGGAGGATCGCGCCGCATCGCCGATGCATCGACGATGCGGCTCGATGTGGAGCCCATGTTTCCCCACGCCGACGTCGCCGATGCATCGCCGACGTCGCCGATGCATCGCCCATACATCGGCGATGCATTGGCGATGCGGCGCGATCCTTCGACCCCATCTACTCGGACCCCATCTATGAAGCCTCTACTAAGGGCCATCTTGCCTCCTCCGGGAAAGGCACGCGGGGACACGCGACAAGCCCTAAGAACGCCCGGGAGCGCCCAGAATTTAGGGTTGTGGTCTTTGTCCCAAATCGTATTCCA
This sequence comes from Prorocentrum cordatum, assembly GCA_963575745.1. NCBI lineage: Eukaryota > Dinophyceae > Prorocentrales > Prorocentraceae > Prorocentrum > Prorocentrum cordatum. The sequence continues at coordinate 545,979 of CAUYUJ010002080.1, read as the reverse complement.
ACGCTTCATACCTGAGGATTCGGGGGACCTCAAGACACTCCAGTTCCTAGTTCGGGGCACGGTGGCGGATACATCTATACATACATGCACACAGTTCTAGATATACATACCTAGATTGATGGAGAGCCAGAATGAGAGAGAGAGAGAGAGTAACCCAAAACATTGTCTATCCTCCTAGGAGGGAGGAGGAGGAGGAGGAGGAGGAGGAGGAGGAGGAGGAGCAGGAAGAGACGCGGCGAGGAAGGTAGCGAGAAGGAATGTGGGTGAAGGTAGGATGGGAGAGGAAAGGGGATATCGAGGAGGGTGGGGAGCAACAGGAGGAGGAGGAGGAGGAAGTAGGAGGAAAAGGAGGGAGCAGCGACGGAGAGACGACGGAAGGGTGAATGGGAGAGGAGGTGCAGGAAGGAGTGAGCAGGGAGGCGCGGGAGGGGCGGAGAAGGGAGAAGGGAGATTGGCGCTATCTCGTCCTTTCCTGGGCTCCTTGGGGCAGCCTTGAGGGCCCTTTGGGCCACTTTGGGCCGTCTTGTGTCCCTGTTGGGCAGTCGTTGGGTTCTCTTGGGCCGTCCTGGGGACCTCCTGGCCGTCTTGGGGTCTCTTATGGCCGCCATTGGGCCGTCTTGCGCCATCGAGTGGCTCTCTAATGCCGCCTTGGGCCCCTCTCGCAGCCCTCTTGGGCCAGCTTAGGGCTCTCTTGGGGCCGTCCAGGGCCATCTAGGGGTCCCCTTGCGCTGACTTGAGGCCGTCTTCGATACGAATTCGTCCATTCGGGCGCGTTCTTGGGCCAGCTTGGAGGCCTCCAGGGCCGCCTGTAGATGCTGGAAGCCCGAAAAGGTGGAGATGCCCGACAGGTGGAGAAGCCCGAAAAGATGTCTGGGAGGAGCCCGAAAGGGTGGAGATGCCCGAAATGGTTTAAGCTCAGTCTGGCCTTACCGGGAGTCCTCTAATGGCCATCGTGGGTCGTCTTGGGGGCCTCTTGGGCCATCTTGAGGCGGTCGCCGTTGGGCCTGATTGGGCTGTCTAGGAGGCAGATGGCCCATCTTTGAAGCTCAGGAGCGCGGTTCCTTCGTTGTTGGTTAGAGATATCGTGGCTTGTGGAGCGCAGACCCATTGCCCATTGCTTTTCAGAAGGGGTCGTGATCTCAGGCGCGTGAATTCATAGTTTTGCTCTAAGGACCGTGACCTCGGGATGACCTTGGGAGCGCGGACCCACTCTTGCTTTACGAGAGGTCGTGGCCTTGGGAACGGGGTCGGTGCATGCAGCACTCTGCGATGAGAGGAGGGGGGCATCAGAAGACTACGGACACCTTGCCAGGCAGCCTTGAGCATTATACCACGCCTCAGTGTGCCAGTGGGAAAGCAATCTGTGTGGTGGGGCCTCGGTGGTCTGATCCATCGGACACTGCATGTGGTGCAAGTTCTGTTGTGTATGTTGTGGGGTACCACTTGTGTGGTTGGTGCTACGCTACAGTTGCAGGCTACTCTCGCGTGATCAGTCTGGGTGCAAGCTGTGACCTGCGCTCTATGCGAACATCCTGGAGAGCCAGCGAGCGCACGAGGCGCCCACGGACGCCCACCGGCCGAGAGCCTTGAATACCGTGCCAGCGCGCGGGATGCCCACGAGGCGCCCACCGAGCGAAGATTCAGAAGGACGTGCCAATGCTTCGAACACGGGTGAGAGCCCCTGAGGCAAGCGATGTGCGCTGACTTACGCAAAGCAGCTTGCGAACACCAACGGGGCATTCTCACGGTGAGTCAGATGCAACACACGAACAACATGTCGGCCGTGTTCGGTTACATGTTTTAAACTATGATCTAGGTTCGTTCGAAAGTATGGCATGGCATCAGACGGCATACAGTTTGGTCTCAAGTTGAGTGTTAGTTGGCCCAGAGCATATGCAGATGCAACGGCGCTGTTGCGCACAAAATCACGTAATGACGTCTTCAGGTCAAGAGAGTGGCCAAGCTACGCAACACCTACAAACCCTGGCAAGTAGAGGTGAGCGCCAAAGTACAGACCCTTGCTGCTACGCTTATGTCAGCATGGCCATCTGCCCCTGCCTCCGAAGACAGGCACGACCTCTCAGAAGGCCAGAGGGCCTCCAAAAAGCCCCGCTGCCTTTGAGAAGGCCTGCCCCCTCTCACTTCCTCCGCCCCCTCGGCGCGCCGCCGAACAGTATGGTGGTTTCGGGGGTTGTATCGGATTGGCCCTGCCAGGCCAAGCGAGGTGGGCAAAAGACGGCCATCAGCGCGGGATGAACTCGCTGCTGGGTTTCACGAAGCAGCGAGTCTCGCGCGGGCCCTACGCAGCCCTGCATCGATGCAGGATCACGGGTGGCCGAGAGAGAGAGAGAGAGAGAGAAAGAGAGAGAGAGAGAGAGACGAGTTGATTACACGCGTGCCTTGGCTCTTGCACGAGGGAGCCGCGGCCTGGAGGGGGACGGAGCCAGGGTGGAGGGCTTCGGGGAGGACTGGGGCGGGACCAGATAGGAAAGGGGAGAGCTTGAGGGACGACGAACGAACGAGCCACTAGAATGAGTTCTTCATGCCTCGCGTATCCTCGGCAGCCCATTCAGAAACGCTGCCCAGAGAGTTGACGGGAACAGGCACGAAGGGCCACATGTAGTGAAACAAAGCGGGCAACCAGGGTGAACAGCGAGATCTTTGGGAGCAAAGGTAGCCTTGGACGCCCTCTTCGGGCCATCCCTGGGGGCCCGAGTGGGGGCGAGGGCAGGAGGAGGAAAAGGAGAAGGCGGCGGCGGCGGTGCGGTATTGGCCCGAATGTCTCCGTGTCATAGCAAAATACGCAGAGATATACCTATACGACCACCCTTCGGGTGATAAGGAGGTTGAGGGGGGTGGGGGGGAAAGGAAAACCCACTGACAGCAATTGCGATGACTGTGATGGCGATTAGATGGCGCCGTCGATCACACGAATTTCACAATCAATCTCACCATCGATATCACTATCGCTCTCGATATTTATCGCACGATCGATCTCACAAGAGATCTCACGATCGACCTCACCAGAGATGTCACGAGACAACATCGGGACACCACAATGGGGCACCCCCGGCCACGGTGGGGCACCCCGAGCCGAAGACCTGCCGAGATCGACATCACGATCGATCTCGCTATCGATCTCACCATCGATTTCTCGCTCTCACGATCGAGCTCACGCTCGCGATCGATCTCACCATCGATTTCTCGCTCTCACGATCGAGCTCACGCTCGCGATCGAGCTCACGCTCGCAATCGATCCCACCATCGGTCTGACTATCGACCTCACACGTGATCTCCCGGGCTACCATCGAGCCGCCACGGCGGGGCACCGTCGGGACACCGGGCGCCACCGACGGGGCACCCTGCGCCGCCGACGGGTTACCCCCCTGCCACCGACGGGGCAACCCGGGATCGATCTCACGATCACGATCGATCACGCAATCGAGCTCAGCATCGATCTCACAGTCAGTCTCACAATGGATCTCATGAGCTAGGCAGGACACGCGGAACCACCGTCGGGGGACACCCTGAGCCACCGACGGGGCACCCCACGCCACCGACGGGGCACCCCGCGCCACCGCCGGGATACCCCCGGCCATCGGGGGGGGGGGCGGACAACCGGCTCCACAGCCCCTAGCCACGGCGGCGTCATTCCTCTTGCGTGTCCACGCAGGATCGCCACGCCCGCACACACGACACGAGCATGAAACCGAAACCGATTTCTCGGTGGGGGGCTCTCCATTCCACTTCGATCTCACCCACCAACCACCGAGCAACCCATGTGCGACCTACCGTGCGCAAGAAAGCTGCGTCTAGTCCAGGACGGCCCCCGAGGGTGGGGAGCCCCGAGTGTGAATCGCTCAACCCATGCAAGGTTGCGATAAATCTCAGTGCAGACGGACGGCGGAGAGGAGAACACCGCAACACAACACGGAGAGAGGCAGAGCGAGGGAGGCACAGGGCGACGAGGGAGAGGAGGGAGGCCACCCGAGGAGGGAGGAGCAGAAGAGCGGCACGGCAGGCAGCGGGCAGGGAGCAGCTGTCTCCTTCAGAGTTCCAGGGGCGGTAGGACTCGGGATCGCACTGGAGGCACCATGAGCAGCGACGAGGCCGGCACCGGGCGGCGCGCTGAACACGGCGATCGCATGTCAAATTTCCGCAGCACGCATCGGAACGTGCAAACCTCCAAGAGGCCGTCGCAATCCCCACATCGCACGCCTCCAGCGGCCGTCGAAAGCTCGAGGAATTCAGCAGTAATACGATCACCATCGCCAAGAAGCTACCCACGACAAGGCCCAGAAAGCATACCGACGAATGGTACTTCTAGGAAGATGCCCGCGACGAAGCTCTCCATCTGGAGGATGTTCCCGACCACGCTCATGATGCACACCATTCCCAGGAATATGCCTGCTAGCCTCGCGAAGCTCTCCGTCATCATAAGGACGATCACCATCACCAGCAAGATGCTCACAACGAAACGCATGAGGTTCACGACGAAACTTTCCATCAGGACGATGCACACGTACAGGCTCGGCAAGCGCGCCCTCTGCAGGGAGGCACGCACGACGAAGTTCACGGATGACAGCAAGAATGCGATCACCATCGCCAGGAAAATGCCCAGGACGATGCACAAGAAGCACGCGACGACAGTCACCATTAGGAAGAGTTCTGCGACGAGGCACTCGATCAAGAAGATGCACCTGATGATGTTCACCATCGTCTGGAAGATGCTCACGATCACGTTCAGGACGCGCACTATCTCCAGGAGTAGGATCACGACATCCATCGCGAAACTTTCCATCACCAGGTAGGCACACACGACAGAACGCACGATGTTCACCAGTGTGACGACCAGAATCACCAGGACGATGCTCACAGCGAGGCACACGAAGCTCACGACAAGGCTCGCTATCAGAAAGTGCCCGACCTCACCCACGATGTGCAACATCGTCCGGCCGATGTCCTAGAGCAGGGTCAGAAGACCTGGCATCACGAGGAAGGCGCTCACGGCGAAGCTCGCCAGGGTCAGCAGGAATAGGCTCGTCGCCATCCCCCGGAAGTTGTCCAGGACGAGGCCCATGAGGCACACATCCATCGCGAGACTCTTAATCATCAGGCAGGCGCACACGACACAGCGGACAAAGTGCATCAAGATGCCGATCACCCTCATCAGGAAGATGCTCACCACGCTCTCCATCAGGAAGGTGCGCCCGACCGATCACACTATGCACACCATCGCCAGGTACCCGAACAGGTTCAGGAGGCTCCGCGGTCACGGATGCGGCGAGCCGAATTTAAGCACGACGTCGAAGCCACCGTCGTTCACGCGCCCGAGAGAGTGCAAGTCCAGAGGGGCACGGACGGCCGACGCCCGCGAAACACGCGGCAGCCGCATCCATCATCAGAGGAAGTGTGCCGCTCGCTTGCATGACACCAGCGGGTGACAAAACCAAACAAGTTCAGACACACACACACACACACATACACTTTTTGGCGTCGCAGCCACGCGCGGCTGCGCGGCGCAGAACAGGTCGAGCGAGCGGGCATATCGGCCTGGCTCACGCAGCAGGGAGAAGTTGGATCCACCTATAGAGGTTCGGCAGCGACACCCACGGGGGGTCAGCCGTGAGGGAACAGAAGGGGGAAAGAGGGAGCAAAAAAGGAGGGAAATGGAAAGACGAAACATCGCGACAGTGCCCAAACCGAAGCAGAAGCGGGGCGCAGGATCGCTTTGGATCCCACAGGCACGCGACAACGGCACCGACTTAGGATGAATCTAAAGAAAAACGACTTAGGATCCCACAGGCGCACACACACACAACCACACACACACACAAACACGCGCGCGTTTACTTCGCGGCCGGACTCAGCGAGGGCGTTGGCGGATTGCGCTGAGCTGATTGCCGCCGAGCGTGTGCCGACGGGGGGCAGCCGGCAGGAGGAGACCGTCAACGAGACGAGCCAGCGCACAAAGCTAGCCCCCCGGGGGAAGGGGTAGAGATCTTCGGCGGCCCGCCCAGGGGCCTAAGGGGTAGGAGGAGGACCGATGAGGAAGAGGGAGGAGGAGGAGGAGGAGGGGGAGGAGGAGGAGGAGGGAGGAGGAGGAGGAGGAGGAGGAGGAGGAGGAGGAGGAGGAGGAAGAGGGAGGAGCAGGAGGGAGGAGGAGGAGGAGGAGGAGGGGAAGGAGGGAGACGAGCACATGCAGCGCCGCAGGCGGTCCGCTTAGGCGCAGCAAGATGCGGCGGTGGAGGGCAGACGCAGTGCGGCCGGCGCCAGCGCCCAGGCGGACGGCCCAAGAAGCACAGCAGGAGAGGCATCGAGTGGGGGAGCGACTACAACACCAGCTTCTCCCAAACTTCACTTTCTCGTCGAAGCCACGAAGGATACGTAGAATGCGCCGTAGATCTGCGGAGCATTCTACGCATTTGTTGTAGATTCGATGGGGAATCAACTGTGGGTTAAATCAATACTGTAGTCGACCCCGTCATCGAAGGCAGGAGGAGGCGACGCCCCGGGACCGGGACGAACCCGAGACCGGGAGAAGGAGAGGAGACCCCCCGGGCGACAGCCCGAGGCGCGAGCAAGGGGGGGAGCAGGGGAGCGACGCACGACGGCGGAGAGCAAGGCGAACGCCCAGGGCAGCCCACTGGAGGAGGGGGGAGCAACGAGAGGAGGGGAGAGCAGGAGAGCCAGGGGGAGAGCAGGGGAGAGCAGGGGAGCCAGGACGGCCCACCCGGCAGCGCAAGCGGCGCAGGGGGCCCAGCCGGGCCACACCCTGCACTGCCAGGGGGGAGGCCGGCCGTGCAGGGGCAGAGCCAGCGCCCCCACGAGGGGCCGCAGGCAGCGTGGGTTCTGCAGGCTGGGAGCCGCACCAGGAAATCGAGGAAGAAAGAGTCGCAGGCCTAGAGGTTGAAACCAGCACCGATTTCGGCGGTACGCCTCCACCGAAGGAAGAAGATCCCGATCTCGGCGATGGTAGTGATCAGAGTGAGGGGGCCGAACGTTCATTCATTGTCCCTGGGTGCGTGGCTCTAGTGGGGATCCGTGGTGAGGATTCTGCTTGTTGCGTTGTTGTTGTTGAACATTATTACTTCTAAAGAATAATTATTGTTGGGACCCCTGGTGCACGACCCCCCCGCCGCGCCTAGGCCGCAGCCTCATTTTCATCATTTTCGTGAGGAAGTCTCAGGCAAAACGGGTTGGTCCGGATCCGGTTGTGTTGTTACGATCGGTTTTCCCTTGCAAAAAATAAGCTAAAGTGGACATTTCTTGTTCTAACATAACCAAACTTCAAGAATCCCTTGCAAAAAATAAGGTAAAGTGGACATTCGCGCGCGCAAGACGAAATCCTTCCAAAACCTTAGTTTTCGTAGCGATTTTAACATAAAAACATCAAAAAACCAATGGTTTTTCAAAAAAAATTGTCAAAATTTCATCCCGCGCGCTCTTGCGGATTCGTAGGAAACCCAACACTTTTTAAACATTTCTGTCAAACGGGCTTTTGCGAGCAACTTTTTCGAACTTCTGCAACAACGGTTGCGCACCTGCCAGGGCCATCATCCCTGTCAAATAATACCATGCGGGACACATTCGTTTTTTCTTCGCGCGCGCACGCCGTCGTCGTCGGCCGCGGGGCCCTGAATAGTAGCCACGGTCGTCCGCATGCCACGAAGTGAAGTGTCCGAACGTCATAGGGCGGGAAGCTGGGTGTGGGTGGTGGCGAAGAGTCGTTTGGAAATTTGGTAGAGCTTGAACCGGCCCCCCCACAAAGTGGGGGTATTGCCCGCCTCCTATGAAAACCCTGGCACTGGTGAGAACGGTGTGTGTTGTTGTTGTTGTTGTTGTTGTTGTTGTTGTTGTTGTTGTTGTTGTTGTTGCTGCTGCTGCTGCTGCTGCTGCTGCTGCTGCTGCTGCTGCTGTTGTTGTTGTTGTTGTTGTCTGTTGTCGTCGTCCCCCCTGCGACCCACCCCGCGACCCCCCCGCGACCCACCCCGCGACCCACCCCGCGACCCACCCCGTGACCCACCCCGCGACCCACCCCGCGACCCACCCCGCGACCCACCCCGCGACCCACCCCGAAACCCACCCCGCGATCCACCCCGCGACCCACCCGCGACCCACCCCGCAACCCACCCCGCGACCCATTCTGAGATATATATATATATATACATTCATACACGCATGCATGCATGCATGCATTCATACATACATGCATACCTATATATACACATGTATATATATATATATATCAGAGTGAGGGGCCGAACGGTCATATACATATATATATATATATATACGTGGTCTGCCCCCCCCCCAGCAAGCCGTGAATCCCTATCATTTCTCCTCTGTCTTCTTTTCTTCTCCTCCTCCTCCTCCTCCTCTTTCCTCCTCCTCCTGCCCCCCTCGTCCTCCTCCTCCTCCAGGACTGCCAAGAAACCATGCTATTCACATGTTTGTGTTTGGTCGGTGATGCCACCAAACGCTGCTATTCACAGTTTTTTGTTTTTGTGTTTTCAGAGGATCTGCAAACTTTGCCTGGAGGCTTGCGGACGCAGAAAAATACCACAAACTGTGAGTAGCAGTGTTTGGTGGCCTTGGGGGGGCACGAAACCATGATATTCACATGTGTTGTTTGTTTTCTTTTGAAACCCAGACCAAAAAACACATGTGAATAGCAGTGTTTAGTGGGCTTGGGGGGCACGAAACCATGGTATTCACATGCTTTTTGGTTTCTGCTGAAACACACAAAACCAACAAAACCTGTGAATAGCAGTGTTTGGTGGCCTTGGGGAGCCCGAAACCATGGTATTCACAGTGAGGGGGCCGAACGGTCATTCATTGTCCCTTGTTGCGTTGTTGTTGTCTGTTGTCGTCGTCCCCCCTGCGACCAACCCCGCGACCCACCCGTGACCCACCCGCGACCCACCCCGTGACCCACCCCGCGACCCACCCCGCGACCCCCCCGCGACCCCCCCGCGACCCACCCCGTGACCCGCCCGCAACCCACCCGCGACCCACCCCGCGACCCACCCCGCGACCCACCCCGCGACCCACCCCGCGACCCACCCCGTGACCCACCCCTTGACCCCCCGCGACCCACCCCGCGACCCACCCCGCGACCACCCGCGACCCACCCCTGACCCCCGCGACCACCCACCCGCGACCCCCCGCGACCCACCCAACCCCCGCGACCCACCCCCACCCGCGACCCACCCCGTGACCCGCCCGCGACCCACCCCGTGACCCACTCTGATTGATAAATATCAGATTACCTATATATGTGTAAACATATACACACATATACAAGGCTGCATTGGCGCTGCGCGCCATGCACCTTTGTCCTCAGAGTTGCGCACGCAAGCGGGGTGCGTGTGTGCGTACATGCGCGCATGCATGTATACACGCGTGCGCACATGCACGCTCTGCACATATATCTATGTGTATACCACATGTATACTGATGTATAGGTGTATACAAAGTACATATGAACATGTGTGTAGCTGTATATGTCAATCGCAGGTGTTTGTTGGTGCACGCACCTATAGGTAATTGTGGGTGCGCATACGCGTGCGTATCTCAGGCGGTAATGGCCTGACCGCCTGCTCAGGGCATCTCGCAACTCAGAGGTGCGAGGGTCTCAAGCGAAAGTAGCCAGACTACTACGGGGCAGTGCATCTCCGATGTCAGCGTTGCGAGGATGTTTCAAGCGAGAGTGAACTGACCACCTCAGTTGAGGACATAACCGTGTGCCCATGATAAAAAAGGACCCCCCTTTCCACGCTAGAGTTGATTATCCACGGCCAAGAACAGTTTGGTCAGGGGCGCGGGGCGCGGAGGCCGAATTTTTTTCACTGTGAAAAGTTCACCATCGAGGTTGACTTCCTTTTTATGTTGAGATAGCAACATCAAACGAAGCGAAGACGTTGTCGAGGATGTCTCAAGCGAAACCAACAAGTTTGAAGGCAGTCTCAAGCGAACCGATCGATGTTTCAAGGATGTCTCAAGCGGAACCAACATTTCTTCGAGGATGTCTCAAGCGAAGCGAGAAACTTGTCGATGAGAGACTTCTTCCTCCTCCTCCTCCTCCTCCTCCTCCTCCTCCTCCTCTCTCGCTTTCTTGTTCTCTCTCTCTCTATATATCTATATCTCTCTCTCTTTGTCTCTGTCTCTCTCTCTCTCTCTCTGTGTCTTTCTCCTTCTCCCCCTGGCCCCCTGAACTTTTTCATCGCTGTGGTTTACTATCCACGGAAACCGAGGCACATGCGGCACCCTACACGAGCAGATGAAAATCTTGATTTCCATTGGTTGTGTACAGATTAAATTTAATAGGTTTGGAACTGTGGCATTTCTCCTCCTCCTCCTCCACTCTCTCTCTCTCTCTCTCCTTCTGTCTGTCTATATTTCTCTACTGTCTTCCTTTTCTCTCTCTGACTCTCTCTCTCTCTCTCTCTGTCGAACTATCTCTATATTTGTGTCTCTGTCTCTATCTGCCTTCTTCTCCCCCTGGCACCCTGAACATTTTTATCGCTGTGGGTTACTATCCACGAAAACCGAGGCACGTGAGCTACCCTACACGAGCAAATCAAAATCTAAATGTCCATTGTTTGTTTACAAATTAAATTTAATAGGTTTGGAACTTTGGCTTTTCTCCTCCTCCTCATCCTCCTCCTCCTCTCTCCTTCTGTCTGTATATCTTTCTCTACTTCTTTCTTTCTCTCTCTCTCTCTCTCTAACTGTCTGTATATGTCTGTCTCTGTGTCTCTCTGTCTTCCTCCTTCTTCCCCTGGCACCCTTGACCTCGATCCTCGATCTTCGATTTTCGACCCTCGGACCTTGATCATCGATCCTCGGACCTCGACGCCGTCGATCCTCGGACCTCGATCCTCGACTCTGGGATCTCGATCCTCGATCCTCGGGCTTCGATTCTCGATCCTCGATCCTCGGCTTTCGGTCCTCTTAACATCATCTCTTTCTCCTCCCACATGCTGGCCTCCGGTAGGCAACATTTATTATCCCCCAGCAACCCCGAATTTTATTATCCCTGTGGCATTAATCTCGGCAGCACAGGGTTACCCGAACCCGGAATTGCGAGGATGTCTCAAACGAAAATGGCTTGAACACCTCAGCTCAGGGCATCCCTGAATCCAAAGTTGCGAGGATGTCTCAGGTGAAAGTGATGGACTACTCTGCGGCAGGACATCTCGGAATCCAGAGTTGCGAGGATGCTTCTAGCGAAAACGGCCGGAACAGCTCAGCTCAGAGAACCTCGAAGCCCAGAGTTGCGAGAAGGTCTCAAGCGGAAGTGGCCGGACAACCTTGGGGCAGGGCTTCTCTGGGGTCAGAGTTGCGAGGATGTTTCAGCCGACAGTGGGAAGGAGGAAGGCGAAGGGAAAGAGTAATGGGAGGAGTCCCGCGGACCCGAGGACAGAAAGGCACGAATGCTCAGGATCGGAAGTCATTGCATGGAGGCTGGAACTGACGCGGATGCAAGATGCTGGGAGCTGGCCTCCGAGCGCGTTGAAAGACAGGAGGACCTGAGAGGGACTCAACGACAGGCGCCGCCAGAACTTTTGGGAAGAATCCGGAGGCCTTGTGAATGTGTCGGAGTGTTACGTGTCTGATTGCTACGCGGCAAGGCGTATCCGAGGTTGACGTTGCGAGGATGTCTCAGGCGAAACTGGCCCGAGCACTATGGGGCAGGGCATCTCCGAAGTCAGCTGCGCGAGGGAGTCTCAAGCGAAGAGTGGCTCTTGCCAGTGCCGCGCCGCGCACATTCGTTTAAGAAATTTGCAAGAGTTTGACGGATTGGGGTAGGTCGTTGTCGAAATGTGGCTCTCGCTTCAGCGTGGCGCACATGTGCTTTCATAATTGCAAGAGCTTCACGGATTAAGGGCGAATGGATTTCAAAATGTGGCTCTCGCCCTAGCGCCGCGCACATTCGTTTTAAACATTTGCAAGAGTTTCACAGATTGAGGGCGAGTGGTTTTCAACATGTGGTTCTCGCCTTAGCACCGCGCACATTCGTTTTAACAAATTGCCAGAGTTTCACGGATTGAGGGCGGCTCCTTTTCAAAATGTGGTTCTCGCCTCAGCGCCGCGTACATTCGTTTTGAAAGTTTGCAAGAGTTTAACGGACTCCCATCATCAGCGTACCAGAGATAGTTCTGGAAGGATTCGGGATTATGCGGGTGCAACAGTTACGTTGGTTCTCTATGGTGAAGTCCTAGAAATGGCGTTCTGGCAAGACGCAACAGTCAGGTTGATCCGTGGCGTTGGAATCCCGAGAACAATGCTTTGGCATGCTTCAGGGTCTTCAAACGGGTGTCTTCCAACGAGGCAGTTCCATCAATGAAAATGAATGAACCGTTGTAGGGGCCTGTGAAGAGGGAGCTTGGAGGGAGGGCTCACTCCAACATCGTTGATGACTCTTGGGTTTACACTGGTCCTACTCCTCCTCTTCTTCCTCCTCCTCCTCCTCATCACGCCTTTCCCACTCTTCCCTCCTGCCCATCCTCCTCACCCTGCTCCTCGGCCGTTCGCCCGAGCAGTCCCGATCCCGGCCCACGAACCCCGGCTGGCCCGGGCCAGCGTGCGGCCGCAGGCAGATCTGTGCCGCCTGACCCCGCGAGTGCGCGCCGCCCTCTAGTCCTGCACTTTTTCCTCGCCCGCCGCCCATCCATCATCATCATCATCATCATCATCATCATCATCATCATCATCATCATCATCATCATCATCATCATCATCATCATCATCATCATCATCATCATCGTCATCATCATCATCATCATCAGCAGCAGCAGCAGCAGCATCATCGTCATCATCGTCATCGTCATCGTCATCGTCATCATCGTCATCGTCATCGTCATCGTCATCATCAGCACCAGCATCATCACCATCATCACCAGCATCATCGTCAGTATCATTATCATCATCACCAGCATCATCTTCAACAGCATCAACATCATCATCCTCATTATCATCTTCATCATCATCGACATCATCGTCACCATCTGCATCGTCAGCATCATCAGCAGCAGCAGCATCATCGTCATCATTATCACCATCGCCGTCAGCATCATCTGCATCAGCATCAGCTGAATCAGCATCATCATGGTCATAAGCATTACCATCATCATCATCATCATCCTCATCATCCTCCTCATCATCACCATCATCACCATCACCATCACCATAATAATCATCATCATCATCATCATCATCGTCATCATCATCATTATCGTCATCGTCGTCAGCGTCATCGTCGTCGTCATCCTCATCATCATCCCGCCTCAGGTGCCCGCTTCGCCTTCTATATCGGCCCGCGTCTCCGCCTTCTCCAGCGGCAGTTGCACCCCTCGCCGCCACGCCAAGAGCCTTTGCTGATGATATTCATATCTCGGCTGCCAGCCTCCTCTGCAGTACAAGTGGTCTTGAGGACCACCATTAGAGTTAGCAAGTGCACGGGCCTGCTGGTGAACCTTTGCAAACGTACGAGTGTGCACATCAACCCGATGACGGATGCCGAGCTCATCAGAGTTTGCAGCACGGCATTTGTGGGAAGGTGTTCGACATTTTTGTGGGGCTTGGAGGGTGTTCTAGAAATTGGGAGGAGCCGATCAGGAAGTAGATGAGTAGAGTTCGGCGCGTTCGCTCCTTGAGGCTCGGTCTTACCCATCACAGGAATGCCTACAACTCGTTCGGTTTCTTGGTGCATTCCTTCGTTGGGCAGCTACGTTTCGCTCCGTCCAACGCTCTCGCTGTTGAGGTCAAAGGTCTTCAGGCTTTATCTGCGTGCCCCTTCTAGGGTTTCCCGGCTGAGATGCGGAATAATTGGGAGTGTTTATGGTGGCCGTTTTCTCCCCTCAACTTGCCGGTTGAGAACCAAGCCGTTCTGGATTGTGTTGCGGCCCGTTCCAGGATTGTTGATTGCATCCAGGCGCGAATTGCCAGCCTCGAGGATGATTCATGGAATGTGTTGGTCGCAAGCAGTTATCCGCAACGGAGGAAGGAGAGAGCATGGTCATGCAACGCATTCGGAATTGATCGCTTACCTGGAATATTTTCGATGAGGACATCCACAAGCATCCTAACGGAGTGTTGAGGAACCGTAGATGTGAGGTTCTCTTCAGGCTGGGCGCGGCGGTGCTTTCTCCTCGGGTGCACCACGCTGTTCCTCATGTCAGTGCTATTGCTATGGACCCGGTGGTCCTACGGTTAAGGTTGGTTTTCACCCAGTTGTCGCCGTTTGTTTGTTTCGCCAGGCTCAAAATCCTTTGTCATGCTTGGGCGACCTCCGCCAGCCACAGGAGGTGATGCGCTCTTGCATTAGGTCGAAAACCATGTTGTGTTCCTTCTTCGGTCCTCCGTCACCTCCCAAGCACATGTAGCATCATGTCCATTGCTGGTCGTGCTCTGTATACCTCTGCCGATTGTTTGGATCGCCGCGAGGTGCAAAGTACATCCCTCTTGCATGCCCTTTTGTATGCCACGTTCCAGTTTTCCGGGGCGCAGAACAAGTGGGGGCCAGCGTGTGTTCGTCCGTTCTTCCTAGCCATGTTGGCTCAAGCCATTCTGGCTCAAGGCTCAAGTGAGGCTCAAGCCCCAAGCAGTCAACAAACATCCCCTTCATTCACTGCATCTGCGCCATGGCATGGACCAAAAAGCAATTGATTTAAACGTCGAGCAGCAAAAGTTGTGTTTGGAAAAACGATGGCAATACAGACCGGAACCGCGATGGGAACGCAGAAAGTTCGCAGAAGTGACCCTAGGAAACCAGTTTGATATAATCCGCCGGTTGGGCGAAATCGATTCCCACATGTTGCGTGCAGAAGTGCAGGCAAATCAATATTGTCAGTACCCTGTCCCGATGGAACGTATTGTAACAATGCAAGGGACAACCTGGTATGTTGAGGTACCTGAATTTGAGTACGTCCAGAAGGTTGTCGAATTTCCCAAGGTTTTACGTGTGGAAAAGATCGCAGAGCAGACACTTGTCATGCCAAGCACTCGAAATAATGCCGGCAGTGGTGGAATGGGTCGAGACGGCGCCCCTTCTTGTTGGCGAGCCACGTATCTAGTGAAGATGAAACCATCAAGGAAGTGGAGGTCACAATTGACGGTCGAATCTCGAATATTCAAACAGACATAGATTTGTTCATCGATGCGAAAGACGAAACAAGTTACATAGGTTTGGTGCTGCATACGCTTGGGAACGAAATTATGGAATGCAAATCAACATTCCCCAATCCAAACTGCGCGAAGTTACCAAGGATTGAAGTGGAGCAGCGTTATGAGCTCATGCATCGATATTGTCTCTGGCGGAGTGTATGCGACAAATTTCACAATGGGACTGGAGACCCGCTGAGCAAGACAAACGAGTTTTTGGAACTGATGTTACTTAACAGCGAAGACTGATAGGTTTCTAGTAGTGTCAAAAGAGAGCATCATGACTCCCCAGGGGGGGGTCTGGGCGGGATCCGGACGGGATCCGGGGGAATCCGGGAATTTTTTATTGACCAACAGTAACGCACTTCGTGGCCTTCGAGTTCCCAGAACTCCATTCCTGGACATGATTTTGAATGCCCGGAACCAATTGTAGGCCACTTCGTGTTCTTCGAGTTCCCAGAACTCCATTCTTGGGCATGATTTCGAATGCCCGGAGCCAACTGTAGGCCACTTCGTGGTCGTCGAGTTCCCAGAACTCCGTTCCTGAGCATGGTTTTGAATGCCCGGAGCCACTTGTAGGCCACTTCGTGGTTTTCGAGTTCCCAGAACTCAGTTCCTGGGCATGATTTTGAAACGGAGCCAACTGTAGGCAATTTCGTGTTCTTCGAGTTCCCAGAACGTCATTCCCGGGCCACATTTTGAATGTTGAGGCAGGCTGATGCTGAGGCTGAAGCGGGCTGAGGCCGAGGCAGGCTGAGGCTGAGGCCGAGGCTGAAGGCAGACTGAAGCTAAAGCTGAAGCAGGTTGAGGCTGAGGCTGGGGCAGGCTGAGGCTGAGGCTGAGGCTGAGGCTGATTCTGAGGCAGGCTGAGGCTGAGGCAGGCTGAGGCTGAGGCTGAGGCTGAGGCAGGCTGAGGCTGAGGCCGAGGCTGAAGGCAGACTGAGGTTGACGCTGAAGCAGGCTGAGGCTGAGGCTGAGGCAGGCTAAGGCTGAGGCTGAGGCAGGCTGAGGCTGAGGCTGATGCAGGGTGAGGCTGAGGCAGGCTGAGGCTGAGGCTGAAGCAGGCTGAGGCTGAGGCTGAGGCAGGCTGAGGCTGAGGCTGAGGCAGGCTGATGCTGAGGCAGGCTGAGGCTGAGGCTGAGGCTGATGCAGGCTGAGGCTGAGGCAGGCTGAGGCTGAGGCCGAGGCTGAAGGCAGACTGAGGCTGAGGCTGAAGCAGGCTGAGGCTGAGGCAGAGGCAGGCTGAGGCTGAGGCAGGCTGATGCTGAGGCAGGCTGAGGCTGAGGCTGAGGCTGATGCAGGCTGAGGCTGAGGCAGGCTGAGGCTGAGGCCGAGGCTGAGGGCAGACTGAGGCTGAGGCTGAAGCAGGCTGAGGCTGAGGCTGAGGCAGGCTGAGGCTGAGGCTGAGGCAGGCTGATGCTGAGGCAGGCTGAGGCTGAGGCTGAGGCTGATGCAGGCTGAGGCTGAGGCAGGCTGAGGCTGAGGCCGAGGCTGAAGGCAGACTGAGGCTGAGGCTGAAGCAGGCTGAGGCTGAGGCTGAGGCAGGCTGAGGCTGAGGCTGAGGCAGGCTGAGCTGAGGCAGGCTGAGGCTGAGGCTGAGGCTGATGCAGGCTGAGGCTGAGGCAGGCTGAGGCTGAGGCCGAGGCTGCAGGCAGACTGAAGCTGAGGCTGAAGCAGGCTGAGGCTAAGGCAGGCTGAGGCCGAGGCTGAGGCTGAGGCGGGGTGATGCTGAGGCAGGCTGAGGCTGAGGTTGAGGCAGGCTGAGGTTGAGGCAGGCTGAGGCCGAGGCCGAGGCCGACGGCAGACTGAGGCTGAGGCTGGGGCAGGCTGAGGCTGAGGCAGAGGCAGGCTGAGGCTGAGGCTGAGCAGCTGAGGCTGAGGCTGAGGCTGAGGCTGAGGATGCAGGGTGAGGCTGAGGCAGGCTGAGGCCGAGGCCGAGGCTGAAGGCAGACTGATGCTGAGGCTGAAGCAGGCTGAGGCTGAGGCAGAGGCAGGCTGAGGCTGAGGCAGGCTGAGGCTGAGGCTGAGGCAGGCTGAGGCTGTCACTGCGACTGCCATTGCCACTGCGACAGTCATCGCGAATGCGACTACGATTGCGAGAACAGCAGAATTCTACAACTGGATTCTCATCCGAATCTTAAGGGGAATGTTTCCAGATATGCTCCTACACATCGCTGTTAGATTGCTTTGCCGGGATAATACAAACTACACAAACGATTGCCGAGGTGATGGGTTTCGCACAAACGCATGCGAGGCAAACGCGCCCCTTTTTTACGACGCTACAGGTTCAAACCCATGGCAAGGATTGTACCAGTGGAGCCAACAGTACACACTCGAGATCATAAAGTGACCACGTACTACGACATTTGAGTTTCGGCGCTACGGCGCCCCCGCCGAGATGTTAGAGGGCCGCCCCCCGGGGCGCACATCGGCGCCTGTCCTGTCCTGTCCTTACCCGCGCATGTGCAATTCCCAAGAATAGGGATTCTGCGCGTGCTGCTCTCACCCAGGGATGGACTGGGCCTGAGGAGGGTGCGATCCTCCTCCCCCTCATCATCATCATCATCATCATCATCATCATCATCATCATCATCATCATCATCATCATCATCAGCATCATCATCATCATCATCATCATCATCATCATCATCATCATCATCATCATCATCATTGTCATCATCATCATCATCATCATCATCATCATCATCATCATCATCATCATCATCATCATCATCATCATCAGCATCATCATCATCATCAGCAGCAGCATCATCATCATCAGCATCAGCATCAGCATCAGCATCGTCATCATCATCGTCATCCGCCTTCCTCCTCCTCCTCCCCTTCCTCCTCACTATCCGTTATCCTCCTCGTCCTTTTACCGCCCTCTACCTATTGCTTGTAGTTTTTCCAAACCTCCTCAGAATCATTCCTCTTCTGTCCTCTGTGTTCCTCCCCGTCCTCCTCTTCTCTTGTCCTCCCGCCCCCTATTTCTCATCAGTTCTCATCGTCGTCAGCCTCATGTTTCTATTCCTCCTCGTCCCACTCCCCGGGCACCTCCCCCCTCCTCACACCCGTCTAAGGTTCCCGCCGGAGGAGATGCCTCAGCTGAAGGTCGCCCCGCCCCTGGTTCTGCGCATCTGTTCCTTTTTCTGCCCCCTGCTCCTCATCATACCCATGTTTTTCGTTAGGCTTCTCTGCGCAACTTATTTGCGTTGCTGTGCGTAGGAGGTCGCCGACGGGTCGACGGGCAGAATGCAACATCGAGGCATTTGGGGAGCGTTTCCCTGGCCTACCGCAGCCACGAGATGCTGACACCAGCAGGTGGAGATTTGTCACTGCAGAAGGGCGCCGTGCAGCGTGTCGACCACGTGGAAGCAAGAGGAGCCGCGGCCCGCCGAAGGCCAAGGATCGATACCCGCCACGGGCCGTTCACGAGGGGGCTTCGACGGGGGGCATGTGGGGGGCATGGACCACGGGCGACGAGGGGTGCACGGGCCACCAGGAGCCAGGGGCGACAAGGGGGCTCGACAAGGGGCACGATAGGGGGCATGGGCCACGTGGGGGGTGCAGCACTTGCCGCGGGGGACGCGGGAGAGGGCCACAGAACGGGGGATCACCAGCCGCGGGCCGCGGAGGCCAGTGCGCAGCACCCGCCGTCGTGCTCGCACGGGGCCTGGGGCCTCGGACGCGGGCTGCTGTGGATGACCACCACTCCGGGGCAACGATAGGGGGGGGATGCGCATACTCCAGATTTCGTAATAAAAGGGAGGGGGTCTGGACCCTCCAAGACAAGCCATTTCAGACCTCCCCCGTGGGAGAACCCTCCAAAACATCGTCCCCAGACCCCCCCAGGCCCTCCAAGATAGCCTGGAAGAGACCCCCCCCCGAAATGAGACCCCCTCCCTTTCATTACGACATCTGGAGTAGGGGGGAATGCACCGCTCGGCCCCCAATGGCCCACTGATGGCCGAGAGGGGCCCGCTGGCCCTAGCCTTACCAGCGGCGCGCGGGTTTTTACCATCGGGGCGGCCCATCGCCGATCCGTCGGCAGTGTGTCGCCTCACCTGCAGGGCCAGAAGGGAGGCCTGGCCCCAGACTGAGTAGTCGAAGGCCACGCTGTCAGATTGGATTGGGCCCCAAGGGCCAATCTGGCCTGGCCAAACTGGATGACTTGGGTTATTCGCCAGACTGGATTCGCGTTGGCTCCCTCGCCACATTGCCCCCGTTTGCCAGATTGGGCCTGCCAGATTGGCGCCAGATTGGCTTCGACTACCCAGCCAGAGCTGGAGGGCTCACGAAGGGGACCTCCTGCGGGTGCTGGCCGCCGAAGCTGAGGCGCGGCCACCGTGCGAATCACACAGTGGGGCCGCCAGGGAGCGACGGGATGCCAAAGCCAAGGTTAAGCACCCACCACGGGGCCGGACGAGCATCGTCGCCGCCGAGATTTTAGGGTTCGGGGTTGCGGGAAAAAACTGTACTATGCAGCGTTGGTGGTGAGGAGGTGTTCAGCAGGCGGTGTCGAAGGTAATACACCGAGGGTTGCGCAGGGATTAGAGGAAGTGAACGTTGCCGAAGGTTGCGCGATGAGTCTTCTCCGCGCGGCACAGGGCGCTTCGCGTGACGAAACGGTGTGATGCGAAAGGGGTGTGATGCGAAAGGGACGTACAGCTTGCTGGATAATTATAGAATTCATGCGAGGCGGACCGTACGTATTACATTGTATTGGCCTCACCGTTGTTCTGGTCCTGAGGAGAAGGAGATATTCGAAGCTACTTCCAGCGAAAGGTACCACTATGCGTAGCTCCTTCAAGACAGGTTATATTGTCTATGTATATATATACACTTCAATGTTTGGGGTGAGGTCGCAGTGGAACGGAGAGCCCTCCACCGGGATGTCGGTTTCGGTTTCGTGTTCGTGTCGTGCGTGCGGGTGAGGCGAAGTTGCGCGGGCACGCGAGAGGAATGATGCCGCCGGACGCGCCGGTGCCTAGGGTGCCCGGTCGGTGGCACGGGGGTGCCCCGTCGGTGGCGCGGGGTGCCCAGTCGGTGGTTCGATGTGTCTCAACGATGGCTCCTGCGTGATCGATCGTGATCGTGAGATCGATCGTGAGATAGCGATATCGATAGTAAGATAGCGCGATCGATCGCAACAGATCTTTGGCTGGGGTTGCCCTCCCGTGGCTGGGGGTGCCCCATCGTGGTGTCCCGATGGTGTCTCGTAAGGTCGATAGAGAGATCTCTTGATGAGGTCGCCACCTCATCGCCATCACAGTCATCGCAGGTGTTGTCACTTGGTGTTTCTTTTATATGTGTCAGGCGACTGAGTGAGCGGCGCCCCGGTGCCTCCTCCCGTCCCCACGCGCGGCCGCCCTCTGGGGCGAACTGGGAGTTGCCTCTTGCCCCTTGCCCAACCTTCTTATCACCCGAAGAATGGTCGTATACTTACACATATGCATGTTTGTACATGTATTTCTCTTCCTACATACATGCATATACGAATTGATACACACGTGTGCGTTCACACATGCATGTGTATTATATGTAGATGTGTGTATGTTGCATGCACACAGATGTGTATACAAAAATGATTACTTGTATATCGGTGTCGTTTCTGCTCCACCTCACCATCATCATCCGTAGCGTCGTCTGTCTACGACTTCATTGCACGAAGAGCGTTGCTGATGTGTCAAGGGCGATTGATGCTATTACAACCACCTTGATTATAACCACATGCGCAACTCTATTCATCCTAACATTCATTCCCCTGTTCTTCACCAGCGAAGAGTTCCTGATCAGCGTGTTCCTATTCCTCTCAAGCTTTACTTCACGGGCTTCAGTCACCTAGTCATTCTTCATGTGCACGCCGATGTCCGCTCTAGGCTGGACGAGGCGTTCACGTGCCACTTGCATCAGTGGTCTCGACATTCGCGTTGCTTCTTCGATCGGGTCTCACTGTGATCATGTATTTCGCCGCCAGCATCTACGATTACATCGCATGTACAGTCATCATTCAGTTTCGTTGCCGCAGCTCTTGATACTGCAGCCCGATCGCTGCTGGGCAACCGACATCATTACACACGAGAGAGGCAGAGTTGGTGAAGGCGCAGGACTCTGCCGTGGGCCGTAGCCCTGACTGCTGGAAGCGTGTCGACCCATGACATAGTCCACATCACGCTCGGAAATTGTTTGCCGATCCTGCCCTTCCAGCGTCATCGGACTCTTCGTCGTCTTGGTGTGAGACTAACAGATTGGGTCGTTTGCCGATGACGAGCATGATGACGAGACGCACAGCGTTGATGAACGACGTGCATGCCGTCTCCACCCAGCTGGTTTCATCGCGAGACTCGCTCGCATTGGCGACGGGCCAATTGACAGTTGAGTGGGAATCGTTAGTGAAATCGAGAGTTGTCCCCCCCCTGGCCTGAAGAGTCACGCGTTCGGCATAAGAATTTGCAAAGAGTGGACCATTGCAGTTTGAGGCACCAAACAGTGCGGCAGATTTCGAAGAAGGAGATTCTCACGGCCACGCGAAGTTGGAGCGAGATTGCCGGTGCGAAATGCGCGGCGCGGTGACGACATTGCAAAAGATCCGGATATTCGGAGCTTCACGCTTCGATACGATGAGGATGGCGTTTCATGTTCATATTCGGAGGATCCAGTTGTGAGGTTACGGTGCGGTGCAAGAGCAGCAACGCGGTTCTCGATCCACCCATTTCTGCAAAGCGACACGCGGAGGGATGGCCATAGTGCCTCCCTCTCTCGAATGCGGTACGCCCCCCTGGTGCACATGTTGTTCAACACCATCGGAGCCGAGGACCCGACATTGGCATGCACAAAATGCTTTAGAAGCGCATCAGTATGCCGTGCCAGCAGTCAGGCCGCGCGCGTGGTTCGTGCAGGCTTGGTTGCGCAGGGAGCGCGTCTCATTCCTCAACCGCCTCCGCCCCTCGATCCTGTTTTGTTGCTCCTTATTCGTCCATCCGTCTCCATCTCCCTTCGGTTGCCCCATTCAGTTTCGCCCTTTCTTGGCTACACCGCCCGCGCCAGGTCGTGGCGCTCGACGTCGACAGCTCAGCGCCTGCCAGTCGAACAACTTGTCGATCGCACTCACAAGCGTCACGCGTCGTGCGGTCATCGGCCGTCCGAACTTCTCGGGCTGATTGTGTGGCTTGGCCGATCGCTTGACCACCTGACCGTCCAGTCCTGAATACTCCAGATTTCGTAATAAAGGGAGGGGGTTCTCATTTCGGGGGGGGGTCTGTTCCAGGCTATCTTGGAGGGCCTGGGGGGTCTGGGGACGATGTTTTGGAGGGTTCTCCCACGGGGGAGGTCTGAAATGGCTTGTCTTGGAGGGTCCAGACCCCCTCCCTTTTATTACGAAATTTGGAGTATTGGGCCAGATGGCACTCGCAACTTGAGACCAGTATGGGCCTATCTGCGGCTCAGACTACCAATGACATGCTTCGTGCTCGAATTTTTGTACGTGGCCGGAGCATGCAGCGCCAAGGGGCCCATTGTGTTGATCACCGTGGCGATCATGATGCAAGTTATTATGCCAATTGTGATGTTTGAGGGACATACAGTCGACAAATTGTTCTTAGCGTTTCGCGTTGCCGATTCTGGCCCACCGCGCCTCGGCGCGACACGCTCACCACCTCCCAGTCCCCGGGCGTCAGTTTCCCCAGTTGTTCCTAGCCTCCTGCGCCGTCGAGCGGAGCGACACGCTATCCGTTCGCAGGGCTTAGCGTGTCGCCCTGGGCCGCCGCTGCGACACGTGATTCAAAGTTCTTGACCGCAGAACATCATGTGTGCCATCTTTGGGAGTGACATTCGCGCTTGTGCATGTAAAGCGTGTTGTGTTTGTGCGCGCCAAGGACGCCAACGAGTTCGCCAGCAGCCGGGGCGGCTGGCTGGGCGACTGGAGCCGCCTGCGGTTCTTCCACTGGGTGAACCCGTCGGAGACGGCCACCGCCTCTCGGAGACGGGGCAGTCCGGACCATGCCTTCATCGATCCTCTCATCTTCATCCTCGACCCTCGATCCTCCGGCCCACCCTCCTCGAACCTTCCCCTCGATACTCATACGACCACCTGCGGGTGATAAGGAGGTTGTGGGGGGGGGTGGGAGGGGGGTGGCTCATGACGACAACTGTGGTGAATGTGGTGCTGATGGCCGATGATGGTGTGGATGACGTGGCGGATTTCTGTTTGTTTTTCGCTTGGGCGTTTTGTGTCATTCGGTTTGCCGCTGCGCGACGCGGCACTCACCCCACGACGGTCCAGTCGACGATGCGTGCACTGGCAGGGACATGTTGGCGAACCACTAGCGACAGACAGGACAACGGCGGGCAACCGACGGGACAATGCGGGCCACCGCTTGACACGCGCCGGCGGGGGAAACATTTATGTTGGCGAACCACTAGCGACAGACAGGACAACGGCGGGCAACCAACGGGACAATGCGGGCCACCGCTTGAAACGCGCCGGCGGGGGAAACATTTATGTTGGCGAACCACTAGCGACAGACAGGACAACGGCGGGCAACCGACGGGACAATGCGGGCCACCGCTTGACACGCGCCGGCGGGGGGAACATTTACGTTGGCGAACCACTAGCGACAGACAGGACAACGGCGGGCAACCGACGGGACAATGCGGGCCACCGCTTGACACGCGCCGGCGGGGGAAACATTTATGTTGGCGAACCATTAGCGACAGCAGAATGAAGTCCTCTCGCCCGCGCACGCAGCTTCGCCTCGCCCGCACGCACGACACGAACACGAAACCGAAACCGATTTCCCGGTTGGGGGTTCTCCGTTCCACTTCGATCTCACCCCCCAACTTCCGATGTACTCAACTCTCCTCCTGGATGCCGAAGCAGAGGAGGGGGCCCCCTTGAGATCCGACATTGCAGAAAACGGCACAGCACAGCGCAGAAAAAAACGACCGGGGCCTCCAAATCTGCCGCAAATGCTTTGTATTGGTTTGGGTGACCCAAAAGGGGGTCAAGCTGAAAGGGGGTGGTGCAATAGGTTTGGGGCAATTGTATTGCAAATGTACTGCGTTGGAGAATTGGATTGCGTTGTATTACAAGTACTGCATTGCACGCGAAAATCCAGCAATACATGTGCGCCCCGGATGTACTGCACGCCTCAAATGTGTTGCAACACCACAAATCCACTGCACCAAATCTATTGCACCACCCCCTTGTCGCTGGACCCCCTTTTTTGGGCCAACCCGAAATGGTCCCGGGGCCTGAAGTTGGGCGAGAATGCCCCGTGCGGCAAAACTGCAACGTCCAGACCTCAGGGAGGTGGAGGAGGAGGAGGAGGAGGCGCAGGCGGAGGCGGAGGAGGAAGAGGTGGCGGAGAAGGAGAGGACAAGGGGGGGGGGTGGAGGCAGCAGGGAGCCGACGGGACCCTCGGGCGGGCGGCGGCGGCGCCGCGCGGGGGCGGCGCGCCCCTGCACGCCCGGCGCCTGGCGGGCGGCCTGCCGCCCTCGCAGTCGGGAAGAGCCCAGGGCCACGTCGCCGGAGGTCGTCGTCGTCGACGTCGTCGTCGTCGTCGACGTCGTCGTCGTCGACGTCGCCGGAGGTCGTCGTCGTCGTCGTCGACGTCGTCGGGAAGGAGCCCGGGGTGGGGGACGCGGCTTTCTGCCAAGAGGGGCGCGCGAAGGCCTCGCACTGGAGCGACGTCAAGGTGGGGGACCTGACCGCGCTCTACGAGGCCGCCCTCCACCCAGCGACGGACATTCTCGGAGCAGGCCACGGCCTGCCTCGGCCTCCCTCCCTTCCTCCTCTCCCTCCACCCTCCATTCTCCACCCTCCTCCGCTTCTTCCTCTCCCTCCTCACCCTCCATCCTCTCCCTCCCTCCCTCCTCTCAGCCCTCCTCCCCTTCCTCCTCCTCCCTCCCTTCTCTTCCAGTTGTGCTGGTGTCTTTGTGCTGGGGGCAGAGCACCAGCGGTATGGCATGAAGCACCGTGCTGCAGACTGGCCAACACACAGCGGCAAACCGGGAACCGCGGGTGAAATGCCAATCATGGTATCATGGTGTTCTGCTGGCTGGGCAGATCATCCCACAGATCTTTGCTGAAGCGCGACCAAGAGTACCCTTATAAGGTGCATGGAGGGATACCCCACCGACCGCGTGAAGACGCGATATTGGCTCAACAATGTGAACCTACACGTTTGAGGCGAGCAGAAGTGGCACACAAAACGCGGCACCATGACACCAGCAATGCATTCTCCTGTGCTCACGAGGGGAAAGTTGAGCACGCGGTCTTAGAAATTGTGAAAGAGGGAAAGGAGGATTTGTTCATGCAGAGGGGTTATACCAGTATTTTCGTCCAGTCAGATGGATTGGAGAATGCACACATGGCAAATTGATCAGGAGTACTGCCAGGAGATCATGCAGCCACCAAGCTCTTCGTCAAAACATATGGTTACGGCTTCGACAGCATGCATGCTATACGAAATGAGGAGCCACGGCAGCGAGCATTGCACACGACATTGCCCGCAGCCGTTCAGTCAGCGCACGACACAAATATCATCGACGTGGCGACGTCCACGTTCGTCGACGATGTGGCAAGGAAAAGCATGGGAGCGGATCAACATCATGTACTCCAGATTTCGTAATAAAGGGAGGGGGGTCTCATTTCGGGGGGGGTCTCTTCCAGGCTATCTTGGAGGGCCTGGGGGGGTCTGGGGACGATGTTTTGGAGGGTTCTCCCACGGGGGAGGTCTGAAATGGCTTGGAGGGTCCAGACCCCCTCCCTTTTATTACGAAATCTGGAGTATCGATCCAGGGAGCGGGGCCACTGGCGTCACAGGTCAACCATGGGTTTCGCAAGTGGAGTCTCGGGCTTGCAGGGAGAAGGGCTTCCGCTGCCATGTACGTTTGGGGGAGCAAAAAACAGTTTAACAATGGGTCTCCGGCCGCAAAGCACGCGAGGTTTCGGGCAGCAAACACGGCGTGGAACAAAATGGAAGTTTTCTGGAGTACCCTTCAAGTTGTTCAACGTTTAGAGTGTATCGTTTTCGTGGGAACGGTGGTGAATGCGACCCGATCGGGCTTAGAATCTCATGTATCGGGTACGAAGAAATCGTTTACGAAACAATCTCTAGAGCCCCTGGAGCAAGTAGTATTCAAATACGCACGAGTGGTATCCCATCGGAAGCACACGGTACGTCAAGGTCTGTAAGCACGAGCAGCTCGTTATCTAGAAGGTCAGCGCATCATGAAGTACAGCAGCATTTTTGTCGAGCTCAGGGCTCGGACTCTGAAGCGGCTGTAGGACATCGTCGCGAGGCAGAAAAACCATCGTCGGGTCATTGCTGCCCTGGTCGGCCAGGCACAGTATGAGGCAACGAATATTGAAGTGTCGAGCGAGGGTGAAGTTCTCCCAGGGACCCTTGCTTGGACCAAACAGTTGCAGCTTGATGTGCAAGCGCTGTCTGAGCTGGGAGAGAGGGACGAACCAGCGTCCAAGGTCGAGGGTAAGTTGCTAAGGTTGGTCTTGGGTGAAGCCAGTGATTTTTCCAAAATTAGACGTCACGCAAATTAGGTCGAAGTAGCTGTCTGTAGCAATACCTCCACCGGGGCCCCCTCAGCGCCAGTAGGAGGTTGAGGCCTCACCGACCCCTCCTGGAAGGTAAGCTCTTCACATGTGTGTTGTATGCGCTGGTAGTTCCCAGTCAAATAGAGCCCTTATCGCCCACGTGGGTGGAGTTTGCGAGAGAGTAGGCAGTGAAAGAGGCTCCCGGCTAGTATCTGCTTGCGCGATTAATCGAAAACCCGACGCAGTGACCTTGTTTGGCTATTGTTGATCATGTCACATTACGTTTGCCGATCGAGAGACGGCACGAGGACATCGGGTTGCTGCGATTAAACACAAACGATGTATGACGGATTTCAGTTTACGAAAGCTTGCCCGCGTGGAACACACGTGTGCACAGCACACAGACGCAATTGTTTGTGTAGATTCGCCTGCTGTTTTAGAATTTTCATGTTGACGAATCACATCTGCTAGGGTACCTGGACCAACACCCCCTCTCCTTCGATGGCGATGTGGCTGTCAGCGGTCCAAAGCGTGGATCCAACGACTGGGGACAGCACCAGGAGAGGCAGGAAGGAGAAGACCGACACGGGAGGAGTTGAGAAGAAGTTGATGTTTCAGTTGTAGACACGGATGAGAGAGAGAGAGAAGCCAGCGACATCCATTTTAGTTGTGATGTTGCAAGGGGGCTACAAACAAGTACGTCGCGGAGGTAAGTAAAGGCACAAGGCAGCGGACACAATCCCTGCAGCCCGCACTCCCATGCATTCGCCAGCATGTTCGAACCCATCGCGGCGACCAACCTCGACGGCAACCCAAACGAGCTCAAAGTATTGTGCAGGACCGTTGCAGGGCTACACAAAGCCGCGGTGATCGACAGCAAACCAGCGGAGATTGAGGATTTCGTGCACAGGTGCAGGGCGAGCGACTACCATAACAAGCAGGGAGCTCAGCCGATGTGCCAGGTTAATTTTGCGGTGGATGGGTCCCTGGCCAACGGGCAAAACGAGCACCGAGGATAACGAGTTAGAGCACGTGAAGTCGCACCCACAGGAGTTAAATTGCAACGCCAAGGATGTCCACATGGCGCTGGCGAGGTTCCTCTCGCTTTGTCTCAAAGCGGCGGGAATGACGACAAAGCAAGGGAAAGCGCCCGTAGGAGGTCAGGCCCACTCTCTCTGTCAGAGGTAAGTAGACAGTGTGCATAATTGCATCGGTAGCAGTGGCAGTAGGCATCGCAGGTCTAGCAGGAGGCCCATCCTCCATCCATCGTCCCCTCCTGAGCCTCCATCCATCGTCCTCTCGCCATCCCACCTCAGAGACATCTTGGGAGCAGCGTCTTGCAGCGCTCAATGGGAGAAGCTTGCAGAAGGAAACCAGGGGCCGCAAATAAACTATATTTGCAATTCCGCGCCTAGTCCGCCCTGCTTATGCCACGTCGGCACTAACAGTGGGGCTTACTTCGGCCCTGCGTTCCCGTCAGTACTTTGAGGCCCCCGTCAGTCTTCCTCCTCCTCGTCCTCCACCGCCTCCTCCTTATCCTCATCCGCATCCGCATCCTCAATATCATCATCATCATCCTCATCCTCATCTCCCCGCCTCTTCCACCCGCCTCCTCCCCCTCCTCTTCTTCCTCCTCCTCCTCCTCCTCCTCCTCTTCCTCCTCCTCCTCCTCCTCCTCTCCTCCTCCTCCTCCTTCTCCTCCTCCTCATCCTCCTCCTCCTCCTCCTCCTCCTCCTCCTCCTCCTCCTCCTCCCCTTCTCCTCCCACTCCTCCTCCTCCTTCTCCTCCTCCTCCTTCTCCTCCTCCTGTTCCTCCTCCTCCTCCCCCTGCCCCCGCCTCCTCATGGCTCCTCTTGAGAGCCGCCCGGGGGGCACGCGCAGTGCACGGAAGGAGGCGACCGGGGAGCAGGGGGGCCAGTGAGTGGACCGCGGGGGGCAGTGGTGAGGAGGCGGGAGGGAGGGGTGGAAGCAGGATAGGGATGCCGAGGAGCAGAGCAGGGAGGGAAGAGGGAGACGTGGAGGAGCAGGAGCAGCAGGAGTCGAGAATGGATCGGACGAGCCGGGGAGTGCGGCGTTGTTCGATTCCTTGGAGCGGCATGTCGCCCCGTATGCTGGAGCTGAGACGACTGCCCGAATGCATGTTGACCGGGTTCTTCCCGAGAGAACCGCGAGATTCTGTGCGTTGTCTCAGACCATGAAATTTTCGGGCCCCGGTCCGCTCCCCCCTCCCCTCCCCGCTTTGAAACCGTTGGCGGCGTTGACGACGGAGCCCCTGCAGTGCTTTTGGCCAACGGATTGCCAAGCATGGCACGATGTCAAGAAGTCTGGCGACGAAATGCTCCCCGAACAGATAGTTCGAATTGTAGGTGGGGCCATCAACGTTCGATGCTCCCGTTGGGTGGCCCGTGGCACGCTTGTGGCCCCCTGGTGTGGAGTGTCATATCAGCTTTCGGCCTGGTGGCCCATAGATGGTCCTTGACCTCCTCGTGGCCCCCTATTGCCTGGTGGCATCTGGCTGTCTGTTATCGGAGGACGCGTAATGGGGGGACGATGAATGGGATGGCAGCGAGAGCTGCCGCAAAGGGGCCCTTGAGGGCCCCTAAAGGGGCCCTTTCGGGTCCCAAAGGGGGTTTTGAGGGTCCGAAAGGGGCACCTTTCTTCTCCCCCAATCATCTCCCCCCATCAATTCGCTCCCAACTTTCAATCCGGTGGCTCGTCCCCTCCCCCGTGCCTCACTCGGGGCCCCGAGGTGACCAGGGGCCTCTAGCCCGTGACCCCCCCGTGATTTCCGCGCAGCCTCGCGGTGTGGGGCGGCGTCTCAACGTTCGATCCAGGGGCTCTCGGTCCACACCCTCCGAGGAGGGCGTGGACCAAGGGCCGAGCTCAATATCGCCTCGAGCCTGGCATACCTCGGTATCATGCTTGGCCCTAGCGCAGCCGTCATGGACAGCTGGTTTGCCGCCGTCAAGAACTGACCGCAGCGGGGGAGCATGCCGCGGGCTATCCCAGCAGGTATGGCACCGACCATCCAATTGTATGACTCCGCGATGCTGCCAGTCCCACTGTACCTCGCGAAGTTCTGGCCGCTCCATCAGAGGCAAGCTCGAGCTTTTCCACGCCGTCCTGAAGGCGCCGCCGAAAAGCGTCGCACTGGGCGACTTGCTGAGCATGAGGGAATTAGTGATCGGTCGGGCCCGCGCTGACGGCACGGCTGCCGGGCTGCGGCTTGGAGGACATCTGAACCCACTAGATTCGAGGGTGGCGCGACATCGCAGCAGCGTGGCGGCAATGCACAGTGGCAGTGCTACCAACGCGCGCGGCGTTGGAAGAGCAAAGAGCCGCAGATTTCTGGACCGGCATGGCTGCCGCTGCAGGCCGCCGTGCACTCGCGCAGCGTGCACCACTCCGCGGCGCGCGTGGCCTCTCCAGCCACCGCATTGGCGCTGGCCGCATTGCGGTCCAGCGCGTGAAGTTACCGCCACTTGCGCGCACCCGACCACCGCAAGGCTTTCTGAGCGGCCTCGTAGGCAGGCGCTCTCGAAGGCTTGTCGCCCCTCCTCACGGGCGCCCCCCTTCCTCCTCCTCCTCCTCCTCCTCCTCCTCCTCCTCCTCCTCCTCCTCCTCCCCCTCCTCCTCCTCCTCCTCCTCCTCCTCCTCCCTCCTCCTCCTCCTCCTCCGCTTCTTTCTCCTCCACCTTCCCCCCCTCTCCTCCTCCTCCACTTCCTCCTCCTCCTCCTCCTAAACCTCGTCCTCCTCCTCCGCCTCTTCCTCATCCTCCTTTTCCTCTTTCCTCCTCCTCCTCCTCCTCCTCCTCCTCATCATCATCCTC
Organism: Prorocentrum cordatum; assembly: GCA_963575745.1. Lineage (NCBI taxonomy): Eukaryota > Dinophyceae > Prorocentrales > Prorocentraceae > Prorocentrum > Prorocentrum cordatum. Next base: position 515,426 of record CAUYUJ010002080.1, on the reverse strand, counting down.
CTCATTTTCCTCATTTTCCTTTTAACGCCGCACAAGCTTCACCAGAAGGTGAATGGGAGCATGCTCAGTTTCTTCTGCCGGTGCCCCTCCTCATTCCTCCCCTTCCTCCCCTCTCCTCCTTCTCCTCCTCGTCCTCCTCTTCCTCCTCCTCCTATCCCTTCTCCCCCTTTCCCTCCTCCTCCTCCTCCTCCTCCTCCTCCTCCAGCTTCTCTTGATCCTCCCTTGTTCGTTCTCTGGCGTCCTCCTCCCACTGTTCCTGCGCCTCCTCCTCCTCGTCCTCCTCCTCCTCTTTCATCCTCCTCATCCTCACCCTCATCCTCGTTTTCATCCTCATCCTCATCCTCATCCTCCCTTCTCCGCCTCCCCCTTATTCAACGGGGCCGCGGAGGCACAAGTATGTGCTTCAAGGCTGGGTCTACTCAGGCTGAACCCAAGCTTGGGTTTGACGGCTGATCCCCTTTTGTTACATTGCATGCTCTTGCGACAGTGCATCTCGCGTGTGCACCGTTGCCGGTTGGGCTGGCAGGAGCACGAGAAGCGTTTAGAAAAGTTATTTCGGTTGTTTCTGAAGCGTTTGCGGTATGGCTTGGCGCTGGATGGCCAGGGGATAGGGAGGGGGAAGGGAGAGGAAGGGAATGAGAGAGGGAGGGAGGGACGAAAGGAGGGAAGGAGGGGAACATCAGGAAGGAGGGCGAGAGACGGGGGGGGGGGAGAGAGACGGGAAGGGGATGGATGGAGGGACGTCGGCGAGAGAGAGGAGAGGAAGGAGAAGAAGCAGGCCCTCCCCTCCTCCCCGCTCCAGGGTGAAGTGGGTGGGGGCGGGCGGCGCGGGGGCACCCGCAGGCGGATCCATGGCTCGCGTCCTGGCGGGCGCAGGGCCCGGCTCACTGCTGCGCCCCGTGCGCGACCTCATGGACTCCATGCGCGTGGCCGAGGCCCCACCTCCCCAGTGGGGGCGGAGGAGGAGGGAGGAGGGGGGGAAGGGGACGAGGGAAGAGGGCGAGAACGAGGAGGAGGAGGAGGAGGACGTGGGAGGAGGAAGACAAGGATGCATAATAGTTATAAGAATAAGAAGAAGAGGACAACGAATAACAAGACTAGGAGAAACACCAATAATGATACGAAGAATATGAAAACTAAGAAGAGGAAGTAGGAGGAAGGACAGAAAAAGGATGCACTGAGACCGGGACAGACAGACAGAGACAGAGAGACAGAGAGAGAAGGACAGAGACAGAGAGACCGAGAGGCAGATGGACAGAGAGAGAGGGAGAAACGGCATGATGTGGACACGCGCGTCAAGGCTCAAGCACGCTGCCGGCCAAGCTCTTTTAGAGCCAGAGGTTGTCGCCTAATCCACAAGTTGCGAAGGCTATCGCCGCCGATGTGCGCGGGGCCATAAAGTCCCCGCGGCACCATGTGCAGACCATGCCCCCCCCCCAAGGAGCAGACCGCCCTCCGCCCCCCCCCCCCCCCCCGGGAACTTCGGGGTGACCAAAAGGCGCCGGCGCCGCGCGGCGGAGCCTTCCCGAGGTGCCAGGCCTCGCGGGGCACGGCGCACGCGGGCGAGCGCCCGCCAGCGCGACGGAGGCCAGTCCGCCAGACCTCCTCGGCACAGAGGAGGAGGGCACCCGCCGTGAGGCTTTTCCCCACGCGACGCGCACGGCTCGTCGCGCGGCCGATGTCGCCCCCGCCCGCTTGGCGAAGCCTCGCGGCACAACCTGGCTGGGCGGCGCAAGCGGGCAGCAGCAGGAGCGCCGTCCAGCCCGACGGAGGCTTAGTGCGCCTGACCTATTGAGCGCAGAGGCGGAGGGCCCCCGCCGTGTGAGGAGGTGGCGTTGGCGAAGAGGGACGCCCCCCGGACGTGGGGGCCAAGTCACGGCGCGCTGCGCGCGCATCATAGCACGAGGCCAGGCTGATCCCGCCGCGGGCCCGCAAGCCTTGTGGGGCCATCAGAGACCCGGGGCGGAGCCCACACCACGGCCCAAGCTTGCCCTGGTGGGCTGGCAGGGGCCGCGTCGGCTGCTTCGCATGACGGCCACCCACTCTGTGGCAGGGGCGGCTTCGGACGGGCTCTGCCGCGACCAGAGGGCACCACGGGGACCTCCAGACTTAGTCGTCTCTCGAACTAAAAAAGAGAACATGTGCTGACAACGGCGACATCCACAGCTTCCCAAGGGCCCCGACACGAACAAACAAACAGAAAACACGGGCACGCGCCAGCAGGATAAGGGGGGTGTCGGAAGAGGCGCCTGGAGTGGAGAAGGTGCTGCCATTTTCGACAGGCACAGGCTCGGCACCGCTGACGCCCTCGCATCCATTATTTGTCCCGTCCGCCTCCTACGCTCTGATTGGCGAGCGCTGCCATCCCGAGCGGTCGGGCCTTGCTGGCTGGCACGCGCGATTAAGACGGCTGCGCGCGCCGGTGGGGGTTGAGTTCGAGGAGAGATTTTTGGAGGGCCTGGTTGCACGCGAGAGGAAATAGCATTGGAAACGCATTGAAAATATGGAAAAATTAACGGACCGGGCGGGCAAGAGGAGCAACGGGGAGTTCAGCGCGGGGAACAATGTTGCTTCAATCCCCTGACGTAGCCGTCTCAGCCAACGGCGCTAACCAGCAGGGGCCGCGCGTTCGGGATGACAGTGCTCACCAAGCATAGCGCGCCTAGACGGGCCGCCGGAGACCACGCCCGTCGAAGACGGCAACGCCTTCCCCGCTCCGGGCGCCTCCTCCGACGGCGACCGAGGGGCGCAAGGGGCCCCTGATTTGGGCGCGCGAGATGACCGACCACCTCTGGGGAAGAGACTGAAATTGAAAGAACATGGCGCGCTGAGAACGAATAGAAAAACGGTCGGAAACGGCAGCTGCAACGGAAATGCCCCCCCCCTCAAAAAAAAAAGAACACGGAAACGGAAGCGAAACAGGGCAGACAATTAACATAAAACGTGAAAGTTCAAAACGACAACACAAACCACTGTTTTCAGAGAGCTTCCGGCGCGGTGCCCGCGGGGCGCGCCGTTGCCGAGGTCAGCGGCCAGCGCTTGGCGGCGTTCGCCACGGGCGCCCCCGGCGCGACCGGCCATCGTCACCGATGGCTAGGCGATGGGATTGGCCCGATCATTCTCGCCCGAGTACCCAGCGGGGCCCGTGCCGATCCGATCGATCCGATTGGATATCGATTCCAGCCAGCCCGCTTCGATTCGACTCCAATTTTCTGGCGATCCGATCGGGCCCCACGTTCGCACGGCGACGCCGTGAATCTTCGAGCGGCCGATTCGATAAGACCCCCACTTCGTCCCGGCGCGGCCCGATCCGACGCGCTGTCCGATTCGATGCCGATCTTGACTGGGGCCTCCATCGGTTCTCGCCCACGCAGAGAACGCGCGGGTCGTGCTCCGAAGGCCGCCGGCGTTGCGCCGGGCGCCCGCGGCAAGGCCGACCGCTGCGACAGCGGCGCACGGGGCGCGCCGCCGCGCGAACGGCCGCGCCATTCGGGTCGATTGACAGAGACAGCGCCGACGCAGCCGTCGGCGCTGCGAGCGGTCTCGGCACGATTGTCCTGCGGGGGCCCTCGGGCACGGGCGCCGCGCGCGGCCGCGGACGCCCGACGCCCGACGGACCATTCGCGCAAACGGCGTGCTTGGCCAGACCAACGCGCCCCCCCCATCAACCCCCCCCCAGTTCTGGCCTCCGTCCGCGGGCTTCCAGAAGCGCCTCGGGCCCCCGGCGGTCGCCCGAAGGCTTCGGAGGCCCCCAGGGGCGTCGAGGGGCCGCTGGCGAGTGGGGCAGCGTTTCCCCCGGTCCGCAACGGCCGCCGCGCGTGCAGAGTGGGCGCCGTCGGCGACTGAGGACAACCAGCTTCGCGCGCGGCGCAGACGACGCCCCTGGCCAACTGCGGCAGCCACGAACGCGAAATGCGGCCGCGCTCGCCCGAGCCCGACGCAGACATCAGGATGGGGGGTCACGCGGGCGCGGCCCAGTCCATGCTGCGTCGACGAGCCCAGCGGCGCCTCCAGGTGGACTAAGGAGATCGGAGGTCGGCAGGAAGGACGCCAACGTGGCCGAGATGCCATCGTCTTAGCGGAGACGACAGGAAGGCCTAGACCCTCGCGCGCAAGCGCGCGCCAGCCCGCGCGGGCAGCTCCAGCGCGAAGCCACCCCCGGCAAAGCCCCGTTGGGGCGTCGCCCGGGCACCCGAGGAGGCGGCGGGCGGAAAACATGTCGACCGCCGTGGGGGGGCGCGCTGATCTGGTTCGGTCAAGGCCCAGGTGGGCTCGAGAGTCTTCGCGAGTCGCCGTGCGCGCGAGGCCCGGGCGGCCGCCCGCGCCGCCCCCAGGTCCTGGGGCCGGCGCCGCCGGAGCCGGCGCAAGCGCGCGCGTTCGCGGCCGCCTGGGCGGCGTCGCAGCCGGAGCGCGGCCCCCCGGGCCGCCGGCGGAGGTCTGCCGCTCGCCTGCTCGCGCGAGCCAGACATGTTGCGGGGAGAGGGGGAGCGGCGGGATCGGGGGGGGCAAAAGCGCGGGAGACGGAACGCACGGGAAGAGAGGCCGAGCATATCAGACCAAATTGCCAGGCTGCGCACGCGGCTGTGCCTTTTGGTTCTTCGGAACCAGGCACTGGCGAAGTGCAGGCCACGTCGACCTTTGACCACATTTGACCACGTCGACCTCGCGCAGGCAGCGCCACGCGGCAAGGGCGCGTCGGCGGAAGGACCTCCACTGCGACGCTCGGAGCACGCGCGCAAAGAGGCCGAACGGGAGGTGCAGCCAAGACAGGTGGGCATCCCAGTCGTCATGCATCATGCTACAGGATGGCTAAGTCCGTTCGAATCGAGAGATGGTTTGCCAGTTTCTACCAAATGGACCACCTCCTTGGAAAGGGCTGCCCGTCGTCGCGCAGCTTTTCCATTGTGGCGCCAGAACGGGCGCCTCTGCGCGCCTGCCCCCGCGGTCTGAGAAGGGCCTCCCGCTGCGCCTCGGCGCCCAGCTCATGGGCATGCCCAGGGACAATGAGAGCGCAGAGGGCCCGCTGCGAGATCCGGGGCCGCCCTTCGAGGTGACTGGCAGCGAAAGCCGAGCACTTGCAACTCGCGCTGGGGGCCTGGACGTCGGCACCAGTGGCGCGCGCACTAGCAGCGAGGGGCCTGATCGGGCGGGCGCGAGCATGGGCGCTTCCTGGGGGACGCGCCCAACGCGGGGGAGTCGAGAAGCAAGGTGCCGAACTCTAGCATACGCGGTGGCCGCTAGGCTCAGACCGTCATCATCCGCTACAAGCGCCACGCTGATGTAACCCCCCACAATTTTCACCTGGCGCTGAACTTGCAGCAGGAGCCCATTGAGTTGAACAGCTGCCACCTGGTGGTGGAGCCCACCGCCGACGGCCCCGCCCACGACTATGCTGTCGTAGTTTCTGTTGGCCTAAGGGGTGGTCGAACAGGGCGGTCTCGCCAAGAGCTGCATGGGGCCCCCCGGCAGCGGGCGCGGCGGATTTCGACGGAGGTCATTATCAGCGATCGCGGCGCGCAATGGCTGGCACGCACGCAGCGCCAAGTTAAGACAGATGTCTGTGGCGAGGCAGTCGAAACACTTGTGCCTGTCGAGTGCCGCTCCAGCCAGGGGCGCCTGGAGATGTCGGGCGCGCCCCACCTGCAATGCCAGCTGCGCGGCGATTTTTCCGGCGACGGCGCACGGCACCACGCCGAAGTTCGCTGGGCGGGTCCAGTGGGCCCCTCACTATGCGTAGCCGCGGCAAGCTGGCGCGCTTGCCGCGCGCGCATCAATATCGACATGATGGACAGAAAGTGCGGGTCCGCCGGAAGTTCCTCTTTCCCTCTTCCGAAGGCAGGGATTCGCGATGTGGTGGTGGGGGGGCCCCCCCCCCCCCGCGCGTTGCATGGTTCTCAGAGTTTAGCAAGGAGGCGAAGGTTCCGTCGGGCAGCGTCTTGGCATCATCGGTGGCTCATCCGTCTAGGCCGCCCGCTCAAGCGCCAGGTCGGGCGCGGATGACATCGACGAGCGCCTCGCTGGTCAGCGCGAAGGGCTGCGGGGGCGGGGTCGGGGCGCTCTTCGCGGCACTCCGCCTTGAACGTCTCCCACGCGGGAATAGCCGCGCCGGGGCTGGCCCCTGTCTGCCAGAGCCGCCCTCCCAGGCATCGCCCCTTCAGTGTCCGTCATGAGTTCAAGCGCGGTCCCTGTGTCAGCCAGGATTTGTTTTTGCTTGTTGGGCGAGGCGGGAGCTGCGGAGCCAGATGCGCCCCCTGCGGCCGCGCTGGGGGAGTCTGCTTGCGACTGCGATCGGGGGCCTCGAGACGGGGGTCAGCGCAGACGGGGGTCAGCCAGGGCACCAGATCCTGCAGGATCCTGCGAAGACCCCCTCTGGCTGACCCGGGTAAGCGAGCCGCTCGTGGCCGCGAGGCGGCCGCGCCTATTGGCTGACCTGGGTTTGCGAAGACCCGCGTTGCAGTTTTTTCCTGCATTGCAGTTTTTGGTTTCTTGCTGATCCGGGTCTGGATGGACCCGGGTCAGAAGATCCCCGATGCGAGTCTGGCGATTCACCGCGGAGGGGGGGCGCGCTCGTTTCGCCGACAGTCCGCCGCTTGCGCGCGCGGCGCCGCGCGAAGGGGCCCGCTGCGCGACGTGCGCAGGTAGACCGCGCTGGAGTCGTCAGCCGCTCTGACCCACGGCTTTTCGCCCAACCTCCGTCAGCGGCTCTCATCCGAAAGCGCCAGGCCTTGACGCGATCGGCGTTGCCCCTCTGGCCGCGCCTTCTCGATTGCACCTCCGTGGACGCGAGAAGGTTTTGTACTTGCGCGCATGCGGGGGTCTCGTCTGCTTTCCAAACGCGCGGGAACACTGCGAGGAAGGTGCGTGGCTGCCAGCGCGAGCCGCTATCCACGCGCGGGAATGGCCGTTGCCGCGCGTGCTGCAGTAGACACGGCGCTGCCCCAAATGACGTCTAACCGCTCTGAGTTGGCGCCGCAGCTTGGCGAGCGAGAGAGGCGGCGCACGCTTCTTGGAAGCGCGGCGTTGTAGCATGCTCGGTCGGTTCTCCACGTGCTCTGTCTGGGTCCTGCGGCGGGTTTCCCTCGCGGAGTTCGATGTGAACAGCGCGACCCGTGCGGTTGGCGAGGTTACATAGTTCGTCCACGTCGTCGGTTGTGTCAGCCTCGTCAGCTAACGCACAGCAGGCGCTTCCGATGTGGTATCCATGCGTTCGTTTCTCACCCCGGCCGATGGTCGGGCACGCGCGCGGGCATTGCGCATCGCTGTTCATAATCCTGGCTGGGTGTCTAGCAACAGCATGGTCGAGCGACACCAGGAGCCCGAGATGCCATTTGGTGAGTTGATCGTGAAGCAGGACAAAGTTAGCGATGAGTTGCCTGCCTCTGCTGTGAGTGAAGACGCCACTGCGCGTCCTACCCGTCCAAGGAGATATACGGTCCCAGCCTGGATCTCGCCCGTATGTACAAGCTCGTTCGCCTGGGTCTCCATTTGCTACGTTTGCCCGCCCGAGGGCGAGGATGTGCGACAAGCAAAACGAAGTCGTTTACGTCGCACCGGGGGTCGACACATCTGAAATATGGAACGTCTCCGGTTATATTCGCCGCGTGCCCAGACGCATTAGGATTGCCACGTGTTGTCGGAACCCGATCAGCCGTAGACGGACGCCAAATGTCTACCTTTGTGGTGTTCTTCGGCCGTGCAGCGGTACGTTGTGGCAGGGGCCAGGACAAGGAAAAGGAGAACGCTTTCGTCATCGCGTGGTCGCGAGGAGGGCAGTGACGCATGGGTCCCTCCTGGCGGTGTCAACGAGGGTTCCCTGCGCGACGACGCAGACACCTCCGTGATTGGCAGCCGTGGGGCGGAATTTGTCGTCAGTCCTGCTCTTCCGTGACCTTTGCACTGCACGTGAGGGACGGGGGGGAGGAAGGGGAAGGGAGGGGAGGGGAAGGGAGGGGAGCGGGGAGGAGAGGAGAGAAGAAGGGAGGCGAGAGGGCAGGGAACCCGCCCGGGCAGAAGATGGACAGAGAGGGGGCGAGCGGTTGAAGGTAGGAGAGACCCCTCTGAGCGCCAGGCGCCGCCGCGGCGCGAGTGTTGGTAGCTGCGGCGGCGGCCACGAGCTTTCGGCCGCGGGCCGCTGGCGCAAACAGGAAAGGCTCACGTGTCGAGGCCGCGAACTCGTTGTGCTTGCTCGTCGGTGTGTTGCCCCCTTCTGCTCACAATCAGTTCCGACGGTATGGTTTGTTTGACCGTGGCATTCTTCATCGATGTCGGCCCTTTTGGGGCCGTTTTCGGACACGTGACCGTTTTTGTATTCATTGTTTTGCCGATCGGCACGGGCCCCGAAACCCCGCGTCTCCCCTCCCCCCATGGAGCAGATCTTAGCTGTTTTTGGCGCCTGTTTCGGGCAGGTGGAGTCTCCCCTCATACGACGCACTGTCGCAAACAGTCGCACTAAGCAGAGGGTCGGAGCGCCCCCCTTATACTTTCCGCCCAATGTCGAAACGCCGAGTTAAGAAAAGCGCTCATTAGTCGGTGAGGACCTCTGGCGCCGCGGATTGAAACAATCACACTTGCGGGTGTCAGCGGACCTGTCCCCAGTCTTGCCCTTCCAGTTCGGCCCCCTCCCTGAGATCCGACGTTGCGACAAGAGTTGCGACATCGTGAAGAATCACGACCAGAGTCCCAGCACCCATCTTTCTGCGCCACTCCACGAGCCGGATCGATCTGTGATGGCCCCTGGGCCTGAAACATTGCGAAAACAGCCGGTAGGAAAAATATGCAGCGCCCAACTCTCGGGACATCTTGCCCGCCGCGGATCTCAGGGCTCGGGCATTGTGTGCGCTAATCGACGTGCGTCTCGCCGGGTACATTTGTTTGCCTCTGGACGCCGATCAATCCATCGCTGCCGTCCACTCATCATGCGATGTCTCTGCGCCTTTGAAGGCATTTGTGTTCGCGGCGGCAACGGCCAAAACGACCAATGACGGTAGAGATACCCCTCTTGAGGAGGAGGAGGAGGAGAATTTGTTTTGTTAGCTGGGCCAAACCCTTTTGACTGAGGCCTTGGCCCCCGGCTTGATCCGTAATGGCGAATAAGAGCCAACATTTTGCGAGAATGTTGTCTCAGGCGGTTTGCTTGTTTCGGCGAGCACACTCGTCTGCGTTCACATAAAGGTGCGAGGTGCCAGGGTAACGCTTCTGGGGTGCTGGGTGCATTATACTTTCGCTGGAGAGGGGAGTTCTTAATTAAACCACATATTTTGGAAGCCGTTGGTCCAACTTACATAAATGCACACGGAATTCCATATTTGAACACAGAGTTACACTTACAAATTTCTCATTCGGTTACGTCGCCGCGGGCGCCACCGCCGCCGTTATTATCGTCGTCATAATTGCAATCATTGTCGGCGTCATCATCTTTATCGTTTTCATTGTTATCATTGTCGTTATCGCCCTCGTTGTCGCCGTTACTATTATTTTTTGTTGTTGTCGTTATTATCGCAGTTATCCGAGCTTGGGGTAGTTCTTAAAACGAACTTTTCCAGACAAACGTAGCTGTCGAAGAAATTGGACATAAAAATACTTTTCGGGGCGAACCCCATTAATAGAAACCCAATCAATTATGAAAACTCGAATTTGAAAATCTAGAAACGCTTGAAACCAAAATCCGCTATTACGGAAACCGATGCTCTTTTATGGTTTTTCGTGTCCAAACATGCGGTCTGTGATTCTTCGCGTGCAGTTTGCGATTCAATGTGGGTTGTTTGTGACTCGTCGCGTGCAATTTGTGATTCAATGTGGGCTGTCCGTGATTCGGCGCGCATGGTTTGTGATTTAACGCGTGTTGTGTGGGATTCCGCGCGCGGGGTTTGTGGTTCAACGCGTGTTGTTTGTGATTCGGCGCGCGCGGTCCGTGATTCAATGCGTGTTGATCGTGATTCGGTGCGTGCGTTTTGTGATTCAATATGGGTTGTTTGTGTTTCTGCGCGCGCGGTCGGTGATTCAACGCGTGTTGCTTGCGATTCGGCGAGCGCGGTTTGTGATTCAATATGGATAGTTGTGATTCAACGCGCGCGGTTTGTGATTCTCCGCGGGGACGAGAATTGTGGTCTGTTATTTATACGTTTGGGCCATTTCAAGGCTGCGTCGAGGTATTTTTTCTCGGAGGTTAACGAGTTATACAATTTAAATCAGGAGGGCTGGTGTGATTAAAAACGAAACGAACTGGACACCCAAACCCTGCAATGGTCGGATACTGGAGTCGGGAAAATACGGAATCGTATCATCTGTGCTCCGGAATACAGGTGGGATGAATGATTCCGGTAACCGAAATAAGTTGATGAAAAGCTAGAACTAGTAAGACATAATCGAAGGTTGATGGCACGAAGCATTACAAACGTTAGTCCTTGCATTGGTGTGCCAATTTCTGCAATTGGCTTATTTATTTAAATAAACCTGGTAGATTGCTGCACACCAGGCTCTGCGTGTATTCCAACGAAATGTTTAGATATGCCGCAGTTCGTCGGAGGCTATTTTGACTCATCTTGAAGTAGCATGGGCCATCTTGGAGGCCATCTTGCGACTTCGAAGCCTTATTGGAGCAATCTTGGGCCATCTTGGGCGCTCTCCTCCTTTGCTGCCCCAGGAAGGGGGCAAGGCAAGAAATTTCAATAGAAGAGAAAAGAAAAAAACGCGTGATATGCCTAACGGGCAATCGGATATTGCACGGAATAATGGCGAACAGCGCATATCAAGATCGAGCGTGTTTTTTTTGCGGGGGATGGCAGGTATGTGGGATAGTCGGAGAGGGGCACTGAGACGGAGGGTTCAGGAGCCCTCGCAGGGAAAGGGCGGACAGGAGCACCGTGGGAAAGGGTCGGAGAGGAGCACTGGGAGGGAGGGTCGGGGAGGAACACTCGGAAGGACGGTCGGAGAGGAGCAGCGGGAGGGAGGGTCGGAGAGGAGCATTAAGACGGAGGGTCGAAAAGGAGCATTCGGAGGGGAGGGTCGGGGAGGAGCATTAGGAAGGACGGTCGGGGAGGAGCACGGGGAGAGGGTCGGAGAAGAGGAGCGCTGGGAGTGAGGGTCGGAGATGCGATAGATGTGTTTTGTCTGGCTCTCACTCTTTCAAAGCCTCCCTTGCTACAGATACTCATCTTCGGAATCGGTAGCGTCTACATCGCCCAAAGCCACGCGCTGCACGGTGCAAGGGTCCAGGTCCATGGACTCCGGCTCGTTTTCCTCAAAGAGACCCTGCACGAAATCCGGGCCTGCGTCGGCGGGCGAGACGAAGAGGTTCTCGTCGGTGTCCGAGCCGAATAGTTCTTCCTCCATTCTGCGGTCCTCCTCCACCGCCGAGTCGTAGTCCTCGAATAACTCGAGCATCAAGGCCTCGTGGGCCCCGGCATGTGCAGTGATAGCCGGCACTTCCTGAGCAGCGCCTGGATCTTCGCCGCGGCCGCGACCTCGGCCCCTCGCCCTCCCGGCGCGGCCCCTGCGACCCCGGCCTCTGACGCCGCGGCCAAAGCTCTGCGGGCGTTTCCGAGTCCGCGCGTGTCCGCGCACGCGGCCGGTGATCCGCCCGCGACGTTTTGGGGGGTCATCCGATAAATGGTCGGCGAACTCCAATGCGTGCTCGGTTTGCCCAGCAATAGCGAAATCCTAGTGGCTCTCGGTGACGTGGCCGGCCGGCGTGCGCATGAGCAGGGTGAAGTGCCGACGCAGGTACAAAATCTGGCGTTTCTCGAAGTCTGATTTTCCGTCGCCTGCGCGTATTCCAAGGTAGCGCCATGTCCTTGGAAATTGCGGACGACCTCGGTGAGAAAGCGTTCAAAATGGCACGAAGGTTGGGCTCGTCATACGCGGCGCCGTCGCATTCTGGCCAAACTCAAAATTCATACCCTGAACCATCTTGGTGGTAGTAGAAATACGACCCCTCCATGGTCATCCTGATCATGCCGTCAAACACAAGACGTTGAATCGTTGAATTTGCTGCTGCTCTCCAGCAGGCGGGGGCACCCCGGAAACCCAGTCGGCCTCGCCCTCGCAGCAGCTTTTTGTTTGGACAAGAAGGGTCTTCGCCATTCCGCGTTTCGGGGAATATGTCATTAAAGTTCCCCGCGCCGTACCACGCGATAATGTATCCCTCTAGACATTGGACTTCTCGGAGAACGTCTGCAGTTTTTTGGGTTTGTTGCAAGTTGAACCACGTTCCAGAATGATTCGATCGCGTTACACGAATACGCAGAGAATGGCGGCGAGACTCGCGATGGCGATCTCTGCCATTCGGCATCCCATAGCGCGCCTTCTGTCAGAAGAAAGTTTTCTCTGAAATAATCAGCAAAATCAGCTTCTCCATCGTCTTGCAATTTCTGGACGACCTTGCGCCAGAAAATATCGAATAACTCGGGTGGTAGGAATGCAACAGGCCACCCGCGATCGTGATATCTTTCTTCACGTGTTGTAAGTATCTGATGCGCGTCGCGGACGGGAACTTGCGTTAGAACACGCTGCTAAGGGCGGCGCCCCCATCGATGTAGACAGCGGGTGTCCTAGCAACCACGTCCATGTTGACGCCCGAAGGCGCGCGCAAATGCAGTCGACCGCCGCTTTGACAACCGGATTGTTTTCCTGTTGGGTGCATGCGTTGGAAATATGAACGAACGCATTTTGAGTTTTGAGAACATATCCCACGGCACAGTAACCGTTCCCAAGCAAAAAAAAACAATAGGGCGACTTGTCCAGCTGACGGCGGTTGCACAAATGTATCGAACATTCTAGATCACTGTCTTTTTGGGACGCACGTTAGCACCGATCGCGCGTGCTTTCGAATCGGCAGGGTGCCCGAGCTTGATTTTGTTGTTGCCGATGTAGACCAGCTATGCGGAGGGACGCCCCGAGGTATACATCGGGGCGTTGAGGAGTCAACGCGCGCTCGGGGGCGCATATGGGCAATTCTGGCTCGAACGTCATTGCACGACAACCGCCCTATTGCAAATTACTCGGTGCAGAAACATCGCGAATCTGTGTCCTGGGCGAGGTCGCCAGAAACTGTCCCCCTTTGGACGGCCGTCTGCGGATCACCTCAGTTAAGTACCTAGCCGGGGTGCCGCAATTCACCCCAACAAGGTCGTATACATCGGCGATTTCAGGCAGGTCTTCCGTGCCTAGCCGAGGTGGCGGCAAGCCCAAAACGCTCTCGAACACATATCACGCATGCCATCCAAGACGTGGCCGCTGCATCGGCCCCCTGGGGGCGCGACGTTGCACCGTCGTTCCTTATCGATTAGGACAGGCGCCGCCGCATATGCGCGGATTTGAACCGCGCACGCACCACGATGTCCCGAGACGTCTCTAACAAAAACCAGCGCTTGTCGCTGCAATCAGACACCCAACCAATCGAGTGCGCCGTTGCGTCGACGCGCGGATGCTGCACTGGCGCGCGCGGGGTAAGTTGACTGGACACAAAAGCAAACGCGCAGTCCCCCGGACGGTGCCCATCTCACCTTCGCTGGCCCCGGGTACGGGTATCTTTCGGACTAATCAATGGCATGATCGGAGAAGGGCCCGCGATCAATTCGGAAGAACTTGAAATAACTACAGATACATTGCGGGTAAAATTCTAAATCTTCTGCAAGGTATTGTCGAATGAAAACAGAATCTCTATCTAATATGGCACTGGTTTTGCAAAAAAAAAAAAAAAAAAAAAAAAACGGCGAAAAAACAATGATCCGTCGGGGAGGCGCGTAAGAAACGTCGAACAGATTAAAGCCCCGAAAAAATTGCGATATATCATTGGAAATCACGGGCAAAATGTGATTCGTCGCGTGCGATTGACCATTCAGTAGGGGCTGCCCGTGACGCCGCACGCATAATTTATGATT